>JAFEMH010001038.1:0-553134 GCA_022495995.1 Adenophora triphylla var. japonica
TTGGCCAGGTGCTTGAACTTTCATCAAAGAGAATGTTTTAACCGTTATGAATTTGTAGGTTAAATGAAAAGAGTTTTTGAAACACTGAGCAATTGATAGCTTATTGTATTTTTTTGTTTTTAGACCAGAACCAATGATGGTGCCTACGTTCCCCTTTACAATTGGACTAAGGGGCTCGGAGTCATAAGTAGTTCGACACTTTAGGTGAATTTGAGAAAAACAAAGATAAAAGAAGTGCGACCACTGTTTTTACTGGATCATTAGCGGGAATGTATCAGTTGGGTATTACTCTTTTAGCACTTTTAATTTGCGAGGGGACGGTGTATGGGGAAGGAGAAGTTGACTCGTGCTCTTCCTCAAGCGAAGTATCTGCGGAGCTTGCTTCCGTTCACGGGGTTAACGAAAGGGTTTCCGTCCAAGTACGCTAGCTTCATGGCTCCTCGGAGAAGATTCTTTGTACCACGAGCGGTCCCTATCCGGGTAGGCTCCCACTTTCAGGGGATTGGTGCGTAGGAGGCTTTTCCTTTAGCACCAAGTCGCCTTCTCGATGTCTCGGATCTTGACTTTCTTGTCGGAATGCTCGTGCCATTACTGCTCTGGTAGGCTCGAGTGTGTTCCATGGCTTTCAATCTGCGCTCGTCGAGTAGAGCAAGTTCGTCGTGACGGCTCTGTAGCCATTCGACTTCATTGATCCCGTTTTCCAAGACGACTCGGAGGGATGGAATTTCCAATTCCACGGGCAACATCGCTTCCATTCCGTAGGTAAGTCACGACGGAGTCTCCCCTGTGGCGGTTCGGCGTGTTCGGTATCCCCGAGAGGGCTAGATGTAGCTTTTCGGGCCGGTCCGAGCCTGCGGTGGTCATCTTTACGATTATCGTGGCGAGAGTCTTGTTGGTGCCTCTCTTGCACCGTTGGTTTGTGAGTGCGTAAGGAGAAGACTTGTGACGTGTGACTCTACGAATTCGGTCGGTAGTTGGTCACAATCTCCTTGAAGTGAGTCCCATTGTCGGAGATGATCTCGTTGGGCACTCCGTATCGGCACATGATGTTCTCTCGGAATGAACTCGGCCGCCTTCTTAGAATTCGGTACCTTGTACGATTCGGCTTCTACCCGTTTGGTGAAGTAGTCGGCTAACGACTAAAATGAACTCGTGACCATTGCTCCTGGAGGAGTGATCTTGCCGATGACGTCGATTCCCCATGTGGCGAAAGGCCATGGCGTAGTCATGCAATAGAGTTCGTGAGGAGGGATGTGATTGAGGTTGGAGAAGCCGTTGACATTTGTCGCGGCTTCGGACGAGGCTGGATGCGATCTGTTTCCATTGATATCAATAGTATCCCATACGGAGAATGATGTGTCAATGCTCGGGCGTTCATGTGCGGACCGCGGGTTCCGTTGTGAACTTCGTTCATTAGCTCGCTGGCTTTTTCTTTGTTTACACAGAAGGAGTGGCCCTTGGTGGCGCTTCTTGTACAACATACCCCCGAATGACGAAATGGGATGCCGGGCGTTTTAATGCCATCATGTTTTTGGCTTTGATCCCTTCTTTGTATTTTCCATCTTCATTTTGTGAAGGAAGCTTCTCCGCTTTGGAGAATGCTTGGTAAATACGATTGTACCGGGGTTCGTCGATCGTTTCTTTTTCTTTTCGATCTCGCGGCAATAGGCGGGTGTTTCCCGTCTGCCTATTACGAGGGGTTTCTTGCTTTCCCATCGGGAATTTCGACAAGAGGCGAGGTTGCCGGGCGTCTGCGAAGCGGTTCACGTCTCTTGGCAAATAGTGAAAAGAGATGTCCTTGGGCGAAGCAATGAGCTCCTCCATGTACGCGTGGTACTTACGAAGGCGAGAATCTACCGTCTTCCATTTGTTGGACACTTGATTGATGATCAATGCGAGTCTCCATATACATCCCGGCTACGAGATGTTGCGCTCGAGGCGGCTTCCAAACTGCTTTGCACGAGCTTCGTATTCTGTTGCATTGTTGGTTGCTTCAAAATTCGGCTTGATGGCTATGGGAGTATGCTCGTCCTTGGGATCGACAAGGAGCATTCCAATGCCATTCCCCTTCTTGTTGGCTGCCCCATCGAAGAAGAGTTGCCGGCGGTTTCTTTGTCAAGTGAAAAGATTAGTCGTCCAGGAAATTGCGGATCGGGACCCTTAGGTTCATTGCTTGGGAAGTCGGCCGGTGATGCGCCATTACTCACGCCTTTGTTGATTTTCGACCATGTACTTGATGTCGGAACTCGGCCGGGAAGAATGACCACTTGGCTAGCCGCATTGACGAGGGATGGCTTGTCAAAGAGATATCGGACGGGGTCCACTTTGGAGACCGGGAGCAGATGCGGCGCATGTAGTGTTTCGGTTTCCGACTACCCATACCAAGGCGGTACAAGTTTTCTCACGATCTTTGATAGGCGAGTTCACTTCCTTGAAGCTTTAGGCTTCACGAAGTAGATTGCATGCTCAACCTTGGAATCTTTACGCTCTTGTGCCGGCATTGCTCCGATTGACGTGTACATTGCTTGTCGGATACGGGAAGTAGTGGCTTGTCTTCATGTGGCGGGCACGGGGTGGGATTAACCAAGTAGGTCTTGATTTTCTCAAAAAATTTGTTTGGCACTCGGAGTCCCATTTGATGTCGGCATTCTTTTTCATCGGTTTGAACATGGGCTCGCGAGAAGATGTCAAGCGGATTGATGAAGCGGCCCGATGTCTTGAAGTCTTCCCATGAAGCTCTTTATACATCGGGGTTTGAGGCGGCTTCATGTCGATGATGGCCTTGATTTTCTTGGGATCGGCTTCGATACCTCTTTACGTAACCATGTACCCCGGTACCTTGCCGCGCTTGGCGCGAAGGTGCACTTTTTGCTTAGGGTTTAGCCTCATGGAGTGCTTTACAGTACGGTGAAGAACTTCCTCGGATCTGTCATGTGCTTTGCATGTCGATCCCTTGGAGTGGATGATCATGTCGTCGACATATACTTGATTTCCTTGTGAATCATGTCATGGAAGAGAGGCATTTGCGGCCGGTAAGTAGCCCAGCGTTCTTCGGACCGAACGGCATGGCCGTGTAACGGTATGTCCCCATGGAGTGGTGAAGAGCGATCTTGGCTTGATCCTCCTCGGACATCTTGATCTGGTTGTATCCGGCGAACCCGTCCACGAAGGACTTTACTTGAAATTTGCCGTGGTGTCGACCGGCATGTCGATGTTAGGCGGATGGGAAATCATCTTTAGGGCTGGCCTTGTTGAGATCCCGGAAATCCACGCGGCATCGACCTTTCCGTTGGCCTTGGTGACCGTCACGATGTTGGAGAGCCAAGTCGGAGTACTCAATCACTACTGATGAAACCAACTCGGAGCATTTTCTCAATTTCTTCTTTAACTTGCAAGGACCACTCTGGCTTGATCTTGCGCGGCTTACATTTGACGAGGCTTGGATTCGGGATCGGGGAATTACGTGCTCCACGATTGAGGATCGAGTCTGGCATGTCTGGTATGACCGGGCGAACACGTCAACATACTCCGGAGGAGGTTTATCGGGGCTTCCTTTTACGCATCGGCGAAAAGCGCCCACTTGTGTCTCTTTAGGCTCTTGCCGACCCCGGAGTTCACTTTGGTCATAACCTCTTGGCGGCTTGGGCCCGGTTGTCCTCTTGGTCAACTACACGCTCGAGAACTTCTTTAATGTATTGTTCGTTTAATGTATGCGCTTCTTTATCAATTGAATTATTAACGTCTTTTAAGTTGTTTGTTAACTTATCGGTTGTTAAAGTGGCAATGAGAGGATACTCAGAAAGGTCGAGACTTTTCATTAAACAAGAACGGGAATACATGATTGGCTACAACATTATAGTCCTCGGCGTAAGGCCGTTGGATGACTCGGAAGGGCTGGACTCGACAAGGCGGCTCGAGAGGGTTTGAGACCGGGTTTAGGGAGATGTGGGTGCGGGCCCGGCTTGTCTTCCAGTTACGCTGGCTTGCCCTTGGTCGGTGAAAGTTACCCAATTCTTCGGTGGCATTCTTTGGATGCTTGATGAGGGTGCGGGGATCGAGAGGCAGCCTGTGTCCCAATCATGGCAATCATCTGTTGTCGGAGCCCCGGTCGATCAAGTTGGGCGGCTCCGCGGCTTCTTCAAGACTACTGTAGAGCTGGTCCCTGAGAGCGTCTTCTATGAATTCTGGTTCCTTACGCTTTGGACTTCTTGTCTCGAATGTGGCCTCGGTGGCTGATCCGAACAATTTGTTTCCCATGGAGAGTACCTTGAGTTGCTCCTCCAAGTGCAGGATTCCCTTGAATGTGTACTCATCTTTGGGTTTGTGGTGGCGGTTGGTCCGAGTAGAGCTGTGATGTCGAGGAACGCTCCCTTATCGGATTAGCTTTGAGTCCTACGAAACGCTTGAGGTCCGTGCTAGGCTGTTCCATTCTTCCTGTAGTCTCGGTGCTGACTATCCACTGCTTCTTTCTCATCTTCATCGGTTCCTTGTCGGTCCCCTCGGTTACTGCTGTCGGTTCATTGTCGGTCCCTCGGTTCTGGCTGTCGGTTCCCTTGTCGGTCCCTCGGTTACGCTGTCGGTTCCCTTGTCGGTCCCCTCGGTTACTGCTGCTGGTTCCCTTGGTGAAGTAATGAGCGAGGTCAAAGCTGTAAGGTCGGAGGTGGGTGTGCCGTCGGAGGTTCCCCTTTTGCGGGTGCTTGCCTTGGTGCGGGCGAGCCTTTTGTCTTCCTTGATGTCGGCGGTGTTGGCACGTAGCCAAGCCCACTGGACCGTGGTGTGGTCCTTGACTTCAATAACTTGGTGTTGGCCTTGCGGCCTTTTGCCGAGCCCAGTCTGGGATGAAGTTCATGAGTTTCATCATCCTCGTGGCGAGGAGGAATCGATCGTGAGGCAGTGGAAGGTCCACGTTGCATATTTGGATCTTGGAGGTCTCGAGTGAATCCGAGTTAATGGCATGTCATCATTATGCTTGATTTCTAACAACTGGAATGTCGTTGGTCTTTGGTCCCCTCGGTGGTGGCCAGTTTGTCGCCGTAGTAGGCGTAGTTAGCTCGTTGCCTTGCATGAACTTGAGGCGATGAAGGGTGGATGCCACGCCATTGATTTGATGCGGCCGGGGACGCCCCGGGATGGGCTGTGAAAGTGATTGGAATGTCCAACACTTGGAATTCGGTGGGGATCACCCGCTTGCTTAGAACCGGATGTTAAGAGTAGCAACCCAGGAAGCTGTACGGGAAGTAGAGTCATAGGCCTTGACGGTGTGGGTGAAGGCTTAAGATGCGTGGGCTTGATGTCAGCGGGTCCATCATCTTGGCGGGCAAGACATTCATTAGGAACCTCCAGTCTACCAACACGCGGGGAAGGCGACGCTCGTCCAGTGGTTTGTGATGTAGAGCGGCTCATTGTGATCGGCCCCAAATTTTGGAAGGTCCAAATCTGTGAAGGTGATAATGTTGCCATAGTGGATGTTGCCGATCATCGAATGACTTCATGCGGGGTTGCGTCCACGGGGACCATGGTACGGGCCGAGGCTTTCCTCTAGCTTGAGCTTGTGAGGATAAGAGGAGGTGAGCGAGAGACCGAAAGGGAAATGTTCGCTGAGTGCTTGGTGAGTGAGGATCGGGTCCTCTTTCAAGGAATTTGCGTCTTCGGGCTGGCCGGATTGCAATTACGGCTCCGTCGGCTTTTTGGTGGCCTTAGGTGGTAATGCATGGATTTGACCCGATCGGGTTAGGACGTGACATCGGGTTTGGTCCCTTACGAGCGAGTGCTCTGAGTTGAGCCATAGTTAGAGGAGGATTCCTCGTAGCATAGGGCCATATGTCTTCCCTCAACTCATTGATTGTGGATGAATTCCGGGAGCTTCGGCGGCTTGACGGATTACGTCCCGGGATGCGCTTGGATGCCTCTGCGGGGAGGTAGCCTACGGTTTGACGGTTGTTCGAATGTCGGTGCACAACGGTGGTTGCACAGGCGAAGCGTGCGTTGCGACCCTCACGGGGAGGTTGGAGAGTTCTCGGCTCAAGCGAACGGTCTCCTTGATCTCTTCACGGTATATCGCGTTCCTTTCCTTCTTCTTGAGCATACTCGGGGCATTGCAGGTTGGGATGCAGCGATACTCGTGGTTTGCTAGTTTTCCTCCGCTGCAGGCCCCGAGATCAACCTTCTTGCGGCGGAACTGCGTCGAGAGTTAGTGCTGCGTTTCTTCCCATGTGAGAATAGCCGGTGCTTCTTTGAGCTGCGTGCGGCGGTCTAGGTAAACCTCCATCGGGGAGAGTTTTCTCCTTTGCTTTATACGAGTGGCGGGTATGTCGGAAGGTGAGTACACGGCTTCCCGAACATCTGCCCATGTATTTGGTTCTTTGCCCAGGTTGATCGTTTTACGTAAACGAATGCCGTAGGCTGTGGAATTTCCACTGAGTAGTTGCTCGAGGCGAATTTCCATCCTCCTCTTGTTTTTAAATAGACCTTCCTCCCTGAGTTGGCCTTTCAATTTGAGTGCGGAAATGATCCGTTCCCATCCTCCCGGGACCCTTGGGAGTCCGGTTTTGTTGACTTCATGCCGGCTTGGAAGAGAATGGTTTCATCGTCTTCGTCGTCGCTTTCGCGAGAGAACTTGCTTTCCCAGGAAGGTAAGCGGCGGGATTCGTTCTGTGTGTCGTTCCATCTCCTAGGTCATCGGGACCGTTGACCACCCTTGCACAGCGAGAGGGGTTGGATGAGAACGAGACGGTAGTCGGGGAAGTTGCCATGAGCAAAACTCTTGAGGTCGAGCGGTCTAGAGTGGCCTCTAGCTTTACATGCAGAAGGCACTGTGACACTTTAAGGGCTTGGTCCACTGTAGGTCTTTCGAGCTTGGTCTTCGTCCCAAAGACGACTTTCTTGAGCGGCTAGTTCCATGAGGGCTTTCCTTGCGAGCTAAGCGGTCTCCGTAGGTGCGCATCATCGGCTAGTGTCGAGAACCGTGATTACATTCAAATCGCCGAATGGCGGAACACTTGGATTACGTTGACGAAGGAAGTCGGGCCAGGACATTCCATGCGGCCTTCCTTGATCTCGATTACCAAGAAGTTTGCCCATATACGCTTGATTGACCCCACGGGGTGTTGAATGCAATGTTGACGGTCTCGTGATCTCGCTCGATCGCCAAGTCTATCGAGCTAGCGATCGGCGCGGGATGTCGAATCCGGGGCCGTGACGGTGGGAGTAGAATCGGCTGGAGCATGTTGATGCTTTGAGGTGGTCATTTCCTATGTCGGAAGGCGGCTACGCCTTGCGGGGAAGACTTTCACGAGATGTTTTCGGGGTGGGCTGCGGAAGCGTTCCCGAGGTTGATCGACTCGTAGCGGGGTGAGGAGCTTGGTCTCCTTATTTGTTGCCCTTGGCCTTGGCGGCGCTTGAGGAGTATAAGCTTGGCGACGGCACGGGCCGGTTGCCAGCTGAGTGGTACTCGGAAGTAGTGATGAGCTCACGAGCTCGCTTGGCCGGGGCCTCGTTTACCATGAGCGGGCGATCGTCGAGGTGACCTTGGTATTGCGAGAATCGACGATAAGGACCGGATCCTTGGTATCATCGGGATATACGGAATAGATGATGTTGACGAAGTCGTCGTCGATCACTTGATCGAGAGGATTCTTCGTCGTGTCAACCGGTAACTTCCAATTGTTGGATAGGCATGCTTGTCTTGGACGTTGAGCTTGACAATTTCCATGGTATTGGAACCTTGGTCGTAGGTGACACGATCGGAAGGAGTTCCGTCCTCAAAGCGAGCATGTGAATGCGGAGGTGCGCTTGCGGGTGCCGCGTCCTCGACTCCGGAGAGTCTGATTCATCATCATCGACGGTTCAATCCAAACGTAGGGGCGTATTGCGTCCGGTTGCGTTCTTTGGAGCGGCTAGGAAAACATCGTGCTCTTCGTTGGAGAAGAGGGGTGCGGCGGGTAGTTCCTCGTGGAGGACATCCCATACGACTTCCATGCATTCATCACGAGAATGACGGTGCTTGTTGACCTTTATCACAAAGATCTCTTCGCTGGCGGGGCAGAGAGTTGGTTTGGAGAATGCGACGAATCTCCGATTGGAGGCGGGGTTTATGTGCCCGCATCATGGCGATATTCGGCGATTTCCTTCCAATCTGCCTCCAAATGTTGGAAACGGCAGTTGAACTTGATGTATCGGGCTTCGAGTGCACTTTGCTCGAGTACGTTTACATAGTTAGCATCTCCGGACTACGAGGATTACGATGAGATTTGCCCCGATAGTCCCTTGGTTGATTCGAAGGAGGTAACCCCGGTGCACGAGTGCGGACACAGCTTGGCTCTTGTCTCGGCCGTTTCCTATGAGGAAACTATCCCCTCGGATGACTTCGAGATCTCCTGCCGGTTAATGAACTTAACACGCGATGGAGAGTGGAAGCTATGGCTTTCATGTGGTGTAGCAGGCGTCCCAAAAGAGGCTGTGAACTCGGATGGAATGTCCATCACGTGGAATTTTCTTTGGCACCATTTGGGTTTCGAACCGAGTTCGAGTCACCGTCCCGGGATGGGACGAGACGAGTTGTCGTAGGCCTTGATAGTCAGGCGACGGAATCGAGTGGCTTTCATTGATACGGAGGCTCGCATCATGCTTGAGAGGAGAACATTAACGGCTGACCCGTTATCTACCAATACTCCGGGAGTGATATGGTGTTGAGTTTGAGAGTGATGTACGAGCTTCGTTGTGCCCGAGGCATCTCTCGGTAGGTCTTCATCACGAACGTGATCATGCGCCATACAAACGGGAGTCGTAGATCTCGTCTCTATCCGTAGAAGGAGAGTCATCCGGCCATCCGTTTCTGTCTTCCTCTTGCGAGGTAAAGCCTTTCTTTGGAACCTCGGGAGTGTGTTGAGGTTGCTTGTGGCGGTTGCCGCCCTTGGTTAGCACATTGATCGAGTGCGATTGCCAAGGCGGACCTTGATCTTCCTTTACCGGTCCGAGCTCGGAAGAGTGGACAAATTGAATCTTGGGCGATCCCGCGGAGGTTAGGCTTACGGCGCGATAAGATTACCAAGATCTGAGGTATTCGGTGTCCCGAGTGCAGATTACGGTTTCGGCGGGACTTTTCGGCTTTTCCACCCTGTTTGCTCTAAAGCCGCATGGCACGGAGGCAAGAGGGTAGGCTGGAGTACGGTCACGTAGTAGTCGAACCTCCGGAAGGTTCTCCGAGTGTACCTACCTTTGGTGTCCCCGGCTTCGTATCTTTCTCTCGATTCTTTGTTGAGAGGATTTCTTCTTTTGTTTTCTCGGAGGATTGCTCAGGACGGTTTCTCGGGACTCGTACTCCCGGGCGGCGGAGCGATCGCAAACATCGTAGGCGATGTGGACATTAGAGGAGGATCCGGCCGAAAAGGCGGGCGGTTACGTGGCACTCTTCTTGGGCACCCACTCAATGGAATTCACTTATTTGTTATTGTTCGGAAAAGGGTTCCCAATGTATTGGGCCACGGGCGCTCTAACTTGCCTTCTTCTATCAAGTTACGGATTTCGTATCGTAACCCCAAACGGTTGTCGGTGGTATGGCCGTGATGCGATGGAAGGCGCGATATTTGCTCTTGTCGCATTGGCTACGGGAATTTTGGGTTTGTAATTGGCAACGGGCTTAAGGAGACCCTCCTTGATTAACCCTTCCGGCATCTTGCTCGGTGGCATGTCAACTTGTCGAAGTGTACGGCAGTACATACGGTAGAATTGTTGCTTTGTGGGACTCGGGTTTACATTACCCGACCTTGTCCACGATGGACGTAGTTGACAGACGTATCTTTCCCTTTGCGGGGCCGGTGCGGGATTGAATGCAAGCTGGCGAGCGGTATACGTATGGGTTTGTGCGGTAGCCAACTTTTCCTTGAGATCCTTCTCGAGCTGTGAGCCGGCATTGACCATGGCCGGAGATGCAGGAAGAAATTGTGGCCCGATGAGAGTTCGATGGACGGTCTTAAGCGGGACTTGAAGATCCGCATCTGTTCGTCTTTGGAGAGTGGCTCCATGATCTCGGAGAGTTTCCGGCTCCATCTCTTGTAGAATTCCCCAACACTTTCATCCGCTTTCCGCTCGGTGGTGATTAAGTCCTCGCGACTTGTTTCCCACTCTAAGTTGGATGCATGCCGTTCCGGGAAGATGTTCTTGATCTGTTCCCAGTGTGGCGATCCGCGAGGCTTGACCCTCGAAACCATCGTAACGCCGAACTTTTGAGCGTATCTTTGGAAGTGGTCGGCCATTTCTTTGGAGGGTTGCTCCTTTTGCTCTCATGCGAGAGAACGTAGGTGTCGACGTGCGTTTGGGGACATTCAGTTCCGTCGAATCGGTCCATTTCCGGCATTCTACACTTGGCGGGGAGAGGCGTGACCATTCCCGGATACGTGGATTTGAGCGTTTCTGCTTTGAGGCTGCTCATGGTGGCTTTCATGTCTTTCATCCGCTCGACCATCCAGCTAAGGTTGGGTCCAGTGGTGGGCTTGTGAGGCTCGGCGCCGGGTGCTACCACGTGAGCGGTAGTGATTGGAGGTGGAAGGCTTGGTATATGAGAATATACGGGGGCCTTTTACGAAGCTGTATCGGGGTTTGTCCCCGGTGTTTAGGGATTCGTGTATAGGCAGCACGGGACGAACCGGGAGGGTATTGAGGATATTGGCATCTGAGATGGTCAGCGGTGCGGCGGTGGTATTGAGTGATAGGAGTAGCTTGGGCCGGCCAAAATGACGGGGTTGCCACGAGAGGTGGTAACATGGAGCCTAGGTCATTTGTTTCCTTGGTTGGAAGGCATCCGTAAGTTGGCGGGGAGGAACCTGATTGAAGGTTTGGTGAAGCTGGTTTCGGGGAATCGTCATCCTCGACCGGGACAAAAGTACCGTCGGCGGGGATAGGCCGCTATACCACGCTCATTCGGAAAGCTGTACCACGAAATTCTGGCGATCTTCTTTACGCCTCTTGTGAACCTCGCAAGCCCGGATGGCTTCTTCCAATGTCATATACATTACACGGTGGCGGGGTCCTTCCCGTCACGATTTCTCAGTGAGCTAGACATGTCGGAAATTACTGGTGAGAGGCGAGGAACCGAAGAAGCGTACGGCTGCCGTTACGGTGATCTGGCAAGGCGGCGGCCGGAAATCTGAACCACTTTACGCTCATTGCGGGGAACGAAAGGAAGGGTTTAGGCTTCGGAAAAGGGGATTTGGCTCAAGGTTTCGGGCTTGTGCAATGTGCGATTACCGATTAATGTTTACTTAAAGCACGTTTTCTCGAGTCCTAATCGGTTGGAAAAGAGCGGGTCTTCTTTTTCGCAACTAATCCTAGAGCTCTAATCGGTGGATCTCGTCACTACGCTTATAAGCCCCTCGTTTCCATTGTAGATCATCTTTCTCGGGACGGACTATCCCGAGCGAGGTCGATAAGGCAAGCGAGTTCCACCGACAAAGGAAAAAGTGAACTTAAGGCTAGGCGATCACGCAAACTTTCAACGTGTGTGACGTACGGGCCAGAGTCAAAGTCAACGTCCTTAAGTTAAGGCGGGGATCGTGCCAAAATTTGGGCATGACCTCTCTGACTCGCTTGTGCGAGAGACCTTAGCTTTTAGCGTTGGCCAAGTTGTGGGCTGGTACGATACATACGGCGAGGTTTGGTGACACGGCGTCACATTGAACCTTCGGGTATATTTTTCGGCAGAGCTCCGCGTCAAAGTCAAGGCTGAAAAGCTCAAGACTTCGGGTCGGGAACGACCTTTGGTCTCAAACTCTCGAGCTTGACTCGGAGCGGGGCCCGGCGTGAAAAACATACACTTAGGCTTTATGACACGAGCTAAGCCAAAAACCAACCGGGGTCTTGGACAAAGTGTGACACAAAGAGTGCATGGCTTACACGGGCTAGGATGGGATGTTTGGGACGACCCCGTGCGCCCCGAAAGGTGTACGCGGACCAATCGGAGTGCAACTGATAAGGCCATCCCGGGTTAGGGGTTGTAGTGTGCAGTGTACCGAGGCAGCAAGTGCACGTGAAGTGCGGTGTTCCGAGGCAGCAAGTGCACGTAGTGTGCGGTCACTAAAATTCCTTTTTTCTGAGTAAAACAGAGATTTTTTTTCAGAATGTGTCTTAAAGCATTATGATGCGCAGTTCAAAATATAGCATGGAAATCAAACATGAATGGGGATGCACAAACATGGTAAGATTTTTAAAAGTTGACAATGTAATGCCTTTGAAACAAAAACCGTTCGAGGTTTAAAGGAACTCACACACACAAAAACGAGGAAGGGTAAACGAAAGTTTGACCCACGGAAGGCTTTTTAGAAAACAACGGTAGTTTTGAATAAAGTATCTTATCCCCAGCGGAGTCGCCAACTGAAATTACCCGGGATTTCGCGCGGACGCGAAACGCGGTTGTCTTTCGCGGAGGGTGTTGGTGTCTGAGACCTCGCTTCATGGGAAGGAAAAATGAGGAGTCGCCACGTGGTTTTTGTATTTTGAGCCCAAACGTTGAGAAACGGCTATTGTGAAAAGGTGTCATTTTTATTGGTAGCAAAAACTTAGGAAAAGGCTTTAAAAACGGGGTTCATTTTTATTGGCAGCAAAAACGAGTAAAAAGCTTTTTGTACCAGAGATTGTTAGGTTCGGAGGTCAAGTTACGTTTCGGGTAGAGTATGACGAGATCGCCCGAAACGCCTCGCATGACGAGTCTTTCTACCTTTCTCGAAATCATGTGTGTGTGTGTGTGTGTCTTTTGAAATGGGGGCTTGAATGACAAGCTTAATCTTGGTTTGAATGACAAACGTTGATTAGGTGACTTTGTTTGAAAAGACGAGCGTTTGAATGACAAACGTCGGTTTTGAGTTTGAAATGAGCGTTTGCGTGGCAAACGTCGACTTTGAGTTTGAAATGAGCGTTTGCGTGGCAAACGTCGATTTTGAGTTTGAAAAGGAGTTCGAAGGTCGAACTCCGGTTTTTTGAACCGGGCGTTTCATTGTTAACGATTTTTACGGGAAAAATGCATTTTAAATGATTTTGAGTGTCAAATGGCGGCTTTTAGTTTGAAGATGAGTATTCGGAGGCCAAACGTCATTTCGCGCGTTTTGAAAGAGAGTTCAACGGACGAACTCCGGTTTTGAACCGGGCATTACATTGTTAACGATTTTTACGGGAAAAATACGTATTAAATGATATGCGATCAACGAATCGGGTTGCGACTCGGACTTTGAAAAGTAAATACTATCACGATCCAAACGGGTCGGACTTTGTAAATGACAGTATTTAAAGTGCGGTATCAACGGAATCAAACGATCCGGATTCGTAAATGACGATCAACGAGGCCAAACGGCTCGGATTTGTAAATGACGATCAACGAGGCCAAACGGCTCGGATTTGTAAATGACAGAAATTAAAATGACGATCGACGGATCGATCGATCCGGAATTGGTAAATGACAATAAAAGTAAACGGAACGGGGTCGGAACGCCGTTTTAACCCGTGATTACTTCTCTTACGGAAAGTGAAGAGGATCGAGGGGCTAAAACGTATCGGACCCCGTTAGACGGAGGCGTCTACATTTCGATAACGACGTTCGAAACGGTTGTAGCGACTGGCGCGTAAACCGAGACGGAATGAGAGATTTAGAGAGAGGGAGTTATACCTATGGCTAGGGTTGACTCCTTTGGCTCGGGAGGTGTGTACGGGACACGGAAAGTGATTCGAAAGGTTGTTTCGAAGTAGTAAGGTGCGTATTTGATCGAAATACGAAGGTTTCACGCGAATCGAGACAGAACGGAGGCTCGAAAGGGGTGAAATCAGTTTGGGCCGAGGGGGTGGTGAATTTTTGGTGTTAAAATTCCTCTTTCTTGCCTTTGACAGCAACTTCTATTTATAGGGTGAAAATTGCAGTAGGAGTCCGGACGGACTTGGACTGAATCCAGGGGGTTTTTGGGTATTTTGGAAATCTGGGGGACTTGCTGGCAATTTCAGGAAAAGTGCACAGGGAGTCCGGCCGGACTTTGACTGTATACCAGGGGTATTTTAGTCTTTTCCATTTGAATTTGATTGAAGGGTGACTAGAGGGAGGTGGCATGCGTGCCAAGTGTCCCTCTGAGTCACCAGCCATGTGGGATTTTGTCCCCCGGTCCCGGTTTTGTCCGTTTTTTAAAATAACAGTCCGGAAAATGTCCGAAACGCCCCCGGAAAGTGCCAGAAAATGCGTTTTTCAGGGAAAGCCATACTTTTACGTGAGATGACACGTGTTAAGTACGGTTCGACGTCGGGATGCAAGGGGCAGTCCCGGGACGTCTCGTTGGCACAGCAACGGGGAGTTTAACGAGTTCCGGTTAACCTGGAGCGGGCCAGTTAACGGATTTCGGTTAACTTTCTGACGGATTCGGACGATCCGGATTTGGGTACTTACACCTAGCCATCCTATCAATGCCATGCATAGTCTCACCCAAAACCAGCGGGACAATGTCTTTCCCAGCCCTGCAGTCCCTGACCATGTCCAAAAGGCCACTATGGCAAACCCCTAAGGACTCAGCGCTGAATAGAAAAGAGAACACGCAGAGGATAAAAGCATTCATAGCCACCGTGGTAGCAGCCGTATCCGGAGACCCAAATCTACCCGGGATATCAAAAATGTCAATCCTGTCAGGGGCTACCATCATCCCCTTGGCTTCTTCCAGAGAAATCTGCAGAAAAGATGCCAACTTTACCGTCACCAGCACATCTCCGGTCAAAGGAATCGAAACGGCTTCAATTTCTGGACCCTCAATCAATGCCCGGAAGTCTTCGAAGGTTGGGACGAGTCTAGGGTGAAAATGAAATAAAAAGGCCCTTCCTTGATTTTATTTGAAAAAAACCAGTTCAGACAAGACTTCCAGCCGCACGGCTTCTTTTGCCGAGGACCTGGCCGGACGGCCTCATTCGCTTCTGCAGAAAAAAAATCTGCAGCAGCCAAAGCTGCTGCCCAAGTGGAGTTCTCACCCCACTTTCTCAATGAAACCTGCATAAAAACATACCCAAACATCATTCATACAATCACATATCATCACAAACCATTTTGGCCCAGTTTCAGCCCCATTTCCAAGAAAAAAAGCTGCCCCGAGGCTCAAGTAATATGCAAAAACACAAAGCATAGATAAGAAAAGAAAATAAAGGATTAATACATTGTCTTCGCCTCCTTGGCGCCCAAATAAAACAAAAGAATAAACAAAATGTGCATAAATTGTTCATTGTTTGTTTCTCTCCTTCTCATAGATCAACCCTAGAGAACCCTAAGCCTCCGACTCCTCGTCATCGCTGCTTAGATCATAGAACTCAGGATTCCTCATCGAATCTTCATCATCACTCACATCAGACAGATTGACGGCCACGTGCTTATACTCCGCCAGCTACTCCAGAATGCCCGTGTTGGGTCCCTGTCCCCGAGGCATGGCGTTGGTGGATGAGGTCTGATACCCTGAGGTCTGATACTCCGAGGCTGATGAGGTAGAGGTTGTGCTCCCAACGTGCCTCCTCTTGCGCACGGGCTCCTGTACATTCGTCCCAGCCCTGGAAGCACAGGACAGCTTCCTCAGAAGGGACCGACACACATCCTTCCAACCCCTGTTCTGTCGTACCAAGCCATCATAAGTACGAGCATGGACCTGCGAGAAAAGAGAAGAAAAACTTAGAAAATCTCAAGAAAAGTTCAAAATCGCAGAAAGCAAAGAAATCCGAAAAGAGAAGGAACCTAGAAGTACTTACAGTGCTATCAGCAGGTAGAGTGTACTGGGGCTCCCTCGTGTCTGGGATAGGCACCATGAACCTCCTCATTACCCCATTTACCACGTAGGAGAGATGAGCAGGAGGCATAGGCGGATCAGTCGGCTCAACTTCCCCATACCCCTGAGTAGCAGCTATCTTCACCAGCTTCTACGGCATTCTCAACCGCGTCTCCACAAAGGTGGCGTACGGGGTAGCAAAGTCGAAATACTCCTCGGCTGCCACACCAGCCTGATACCTCTCTATCTCATCCACTGACCAGTTTCTGGGTTACAGCATGAGCGGTGGAGGGTCATGAGGAGTGATAGCACCCAAAGGGGGGACATAGCCATGCTGCCTGGAGAAGCGGTCCCCCAGATAAATGACATCACATGTCAGCCCTGTCAGCCACCTCTTCTGCCTGGTCGCCACCAAGGCATCCCCTAGCAAAGCCTTCGGGTATCTCCCCCAAGGATAGAAATCCACCCCCTCATAACCGTACCTATTGACAATAGGTCTCACCATCTTGTAATCGAAAGTAATCCGGGTCTTCCCAGTGAACTTATCTCTAGCCTCTCCCCTCCAGCGAATCATGGCTGGGAAGATCTCCGGATCACTTTGTTAGTTCCAAGGAAAGAACCCAATCACCTCACAAAACCAGACCTGCATGTTCAAAACAAAAAAGATCATTTCTCTCATAAAAATCTCAAGACAGAAAAGTAAAAGAGAGAAAAGAAAGTGAGGATACCTCCAAAGCAAAAGAGAAACAATCCATCGAAGCAGCCTTATTCCGGTTGTACAAGTCCAAGGAGAAGTAGAGCTCAGCCAATCCGGCCTCACCCCAAGAGATCGCCCCAACCTCATCTAAATTCTCTAAAGAGTCAAGAAGGCAAAGCATTGCCAATGTCCCAGAGTTCGCAAAAATGGTGACTGACAGCATCAACCACAAAAAAGCTCTCGCGAGCCGGTGGGCAGTCACCTCATTGGCGGCAAACCCCTGCATACAATCCAGAACCGCTATACCCACAAACCTCATCTCCATCCCAAGCCCCTTAGGACGGAGGTCAAATCCCACCAAAGCTCTAAAATTGGCTACAGAAATGTGATCTCTCCAAGTCACGGGCCTCCCAGTAAACTGCAAGCCGGTGATAGCAGTGAAATCGGCTGGAGTCACCGTAATTTCTCCCCAGCTAAGATGAAAGCTGTGAGTGGTGTCCCACCAGAACTCTGAAAGGGCTTGGACCAGCCCCTTACTCTTAGAGGTCACATGAATGCCTCTACCAATAGCGTCAATGAAAGAATCGAGCCCGGTAGCCATCACCAACTGCTTGGGATTCACCCCATCCTTCTCGAAGTCGGGCATCCTATCCCACAACTTCACCGCCACCTCAGCAGGTCCCCTCGACTTGCTCTCCTGTAGGAAAACACAACAAAAAATGTGTCAGTCCTTCATCTCATCTCAAAAGCATGCATATATTCAAAAGTGCACATATTTTTCAAAGAAAATCATTCATAAGATATTTCTAGCATCCTTTGTCTAGAAAATGTGCCTTTCATCATTTGAAGCACGTCATCCCGAGCACATTGCTCTCTCAAGCACAAATTTCCAATTTTCACAAAATTCTTTGCACATAAGCTTTAATTTTTCAAAATGGCATGCATGAATCCTTTTCATCATCCAAAATCTTGCTTTCCCATCCATGATCAGAAATTGACCTAGTTCTAGCACATGCAAGGGCTCTGTCACATTTTAGACATCATTTTTCTTACTTTATTTTCAAGAATGAGTCATTCTCATATTCTTCTCAAATGAATTGCACATGCATGTTCATTTATGTCCTTAGCCTCATAGGTCGATCATCAAATTCCCAAAATAATCAACAAAAACAGCAGAAAATTCGAAAAAATTCCTAAAAATCGGGTCAAGCCCTAAATCAATCAAAATTGACAAAATCAAGCAAATCAAGAATGCTTACCCCAATAGATTGAGGTTTCGTCGATTTGTGATCCCTCTTCCCGGGATAGAGCTCGGAAGGAGGTGTGTTGAAGTCGTACTTTCGCTCGGTTCGAACGAATTCCCTCCTCCTCCTCCTAGCGGCCTCCGACAAGTTCCTCCGCGCTTGCCTAGGCACAATATTCCCCTCGTGTTCCATGTCGAGTAGTAGAAGCAAGAGAATTGGAAATTTTCGAAAAAATCTCTCTCTACTCTCTCTCTCTTCTCCTCCGCAGAAACAAGCAACAATGGCGCCCTTGCCCGTTTCAATTCTGTTTAAATAATCTGGTGAAATTAGATTTCAAGTCGGACGGCTTCTTTGCCCCATCTCTCACCGGGCGGCTTCATCTGCTATGAGCTGAATTTACACTTTTGCCCCTGGACTTTCCACTTAGGCATACAACTCCCGTTATCTCTTAACCAGAGTAACGCTGTTTCCCAAGGATACCCATTATCTCTAAGGAGAATAAACTTTCCTCTCAAAGCACCTCCGTTACTTCTGTTATAACGAAATAATGTTAGGCGACATCCTCCGAATTGTCAAAACTCAAACTTAAGCTACCTCTATCTCTTAGATAGTGAAGTACGCTTCAGTTTTCCAAACTTTAGCTACCTCTATCTCCTAGATAGTGAAGTACGCTTCAGTTTTCCAAACTTTAGCTACCTCTATCTCCTAGATAGTGAAGTACGCTTCAGTTTTCCAAACTTTAGCTACCTCTATCTCCTAGATAGTGAAGTACACTTCAGTTTCTCCAAACTTTAGCTACCTCTATCTCCTAGATAGTGAAGTACGCTTCAGTTTTCCAAACTTTAGCTACCTCTATCTCCTAGATAGTGAAGTACGCTTCAGTTTCTCCAACTTCAGCTACCTCTATCTCCTCGATAGTGACTTAAGCTTTAATTTCATTAGGTGACAACCTCCATTAATTGTCAAATCAGGTGACAACCTCCATTAATTGTCAATTAGGTGACAACCTCCATTAATTGTCAATCAGGTGACAACCTCCATTAATTGTCAATTAGGTGACAACCTCCATTAATTGTCAATCAGGTGACAACCTCCATTAATTGTCAAATCAGGTGACAACCTCCATTAATTGTCAAGCCAAATAAGGTGACCCCTCCATTAATCGTCAAAATCTCAAGGATCCTAGACATGTTCCTAACTATCTAGTGAGACTTGAACTACGACCAAGGCTTGATTCCTCCGGGATACGTAGGTAGCCTTTCATAAAGGTCCAGTCATCCGACCACATTGGTCACCCTGTTCATTCATCACTCCTCGATGGTGAAGTAGCCCCTCATAAAGGTCCAACCATCCGACCACATTGGTCACTTCCTTCATCTGGCATATCCCCAGTAAGATCAGCCATTTGACCTCCTAGGTCACTTTCCTTCCATCTTCCTAGCAAGATATCAGTCTCTCTTCGCCATTCCGAGTGAACCCCGAACTACGACCTGGCTTGATTCCTCCGGGATACGTAGGTAGCCTACTTTATGTTCAGCCAATTCGTCACATATGACATCCCATTCCCCAGCGGATATTTTTTGAACTACGATCATGGCTTGATTCCCCCGGGATACGTAGGTAGTCTTCTAAAGGTTCAGCCATTCGACCACCTTGGTCACCCAATTCGTCTCGGCAGTTCGCCAGATTGGATCCCTTTTTTATCGACAACCCCACTTGCCTTGCAAGTGACGTTGCCGAGGGGCTTCTGTAAGTACCCAAATCTGGCTCATGCCTTTCGGTTAAGTTTCTCGGCAATTTCCCGGACTTTCCTAAAGTTCAGGGGCAATTCTGGAACTTTCCCAAACCTTCCGAAGGGCAAAGGACTTGTTAGGAATTAAAATTCCACGTAGTCCCTCACTGGAAAGACCTTCTAGAATGCCACCTTGCATGGTTCTAGAAATAGGCTGAGTCAATAAAGGATAAGACCGCACGGCTTCTTTTGCCAAGGGTTCCAGCCACACGACTTCATTAGGAAGCACAAATCTGCCTATAAATAGAGGCCTCTTCTATTCATTTTGATATACAATTTTTGCACTGTTACTCTACCAAATTAAAACCATGAGTTTACAGAAGGCAAAACCCTCTCAAAATCACCTCCCTCCTCTCCAAAATCCCTCCAAAGTCACTCCTTCCTTAGGAAAGCTTCAAGGGAATAGGGGAACACCACCATTGGTAGCCTCTCCTCCTTTTTTCTTTGAAATATACTTGTCATCTTGTTATATTGCTTACTTGCTTTCCATAATTGCCATTTATTGCTATTACATGTGATTTATTGCCATAAAAATCAAATCTTTACTATGTAGATCATCATATCCCCCTTCCCCCTATCACATAGGATTCATGGTGAGTCCATCCCAAGGATGAACAATAAGACCATAAATGGCTTGTTCTAGGGTGGATCCCTCACATGATGATGTGAAAATGTCATCTTTATCATATAAAAATGTCATATTTTCATTAAAAATGTCATCCCTCTCCCATAGACCTTGCTTCCAAGGATTGTCCACCTAAAAGGTTCTTAAAGGACATAGGAAATCCTTAAAGGTCTCCCCTTTACATTCCTAGTCTTAGTTTTCATAGTGTTCCTTACACTTGTTTGCATAAAAATGTCATCTTTACTTTCAAAATGCATTCCCCCATGTCCCTCATGGTTGGATCACTCTCCAAGGATTGCCTAGTGACCTTCTTAAGGCACAAAAAAGCATAGGATGAGTATAAAGATTCAATCTTTATGCCCCTCCCCTTAGTCCCTTTTGGTACTTGAAGCATCTCTTGGGGCGTAGCGGTGTAAAGGTCATATCTTTACATCGTTTCCTCCATATAAAGATGCCATAGTCGGAAGCCCCTTTAGAAATGGATGAACCTAAGCCCCACATCTCCGATCATCACTTGAGACGAGCATAAATGTCCCTATCAAGCTCGAATCGTCTCAAGATGTAGGATTGATGGGCAAAGGTCCTTCCTTTCTAAAGAGTCTCATTCTTGGACTATAAAAAGAGGTGTTCCTATTCCGATCACATGTGACCCAAGGTCTCATAATGATGATCGTAAGTCCAAGATGAGGACGGGATCAAAGTCCCGAACACATCAAAAATCCAAGGAATCCCAAGCGATAACCAACTCATGGTTTATACGTTCGGAAGACAACTTGTCACATTCCCTCCTTTTCAAACCACACACACACACACAAAAGCAAGCACGAAAGTTGGATCTTGGAAGACTTGCTTCGGCAAGGCTCCTTGGGTGAATGCCAAACGTTCTTCCCAAGGGGTAACTTAACCTCTGGACCCTAATCCCTTTTTTCAAAGTTTTGAGGAAATCAAAATGGCGTGGCAACTCCATTTTGCAATTTAAACCGGATGTCTTCAAACCGATGTGAGGCGATGACCCCTTACACGAGAAAGCGGTTCTACACAAAAAAAAGCGCCGCAATTTTGGGCACCACATTCACAGTAATGGCTTTATGTCCAAGTCTTTTTCCTGTCTCAAGCCCCAAGTTGCTTGAATGTTGTATATGACTTTGTGAACAGGCTTGTGAGGCTGCTCTCTTGATTTGAGGATGATCGAAGAAGGCTCTCCTTGTTGATTTTATTTGAAGAGGATCAAATGATGTTCGATGAAGAAGGTAGAAAAATAGTCTCCCTTTGTCCTTAATTATTTAGTGACGCACCCTGGTTTTTGCCTAGACCGCCCTTTCGGGTTTTCAATCTAGCGGGCATCTCTTTTGCGTCTTTTTTTTAAATAGTATGTTAACTCGAAGAGAACTCAGTGGAGAAAATCTTATTAAGGAGAGAGAAATGAGATCTCAAGTTAGTTGAGGAGAGACGGACTCTATTCTTTGGAAGGTGATCCAAGCATTGACTCTTTGGAGAAGTGTATTCTCTAATGATGAGAGTGAGAAGCAAAGAGGAAATCTCCTAATGCAGATTTGATTATTTTGAAGAGTTGAAGTAGAGATTGACTTTAGGAAGAAAGGTTAGGAAGCCCCAATTTTGATGCTTGGATTTCAAGAGTGTGTATGAGAGTGGCTAACATGAAGCCTCTAGACTCAATAAGAAACGCTACTTGGCTCAAAGATCTAGAAAAGTTGTTCTACTTTTTAATGAACCGTGCATCATCTAGAAATTTCTAAATAAGATTGAAAATAAAGCCAATCATTAGTATGACTTAAGGGTAAACATTTTTCTTGATACTGAAAGTCTTCTTCACTTGTTCTAAGAGGATGTTGAGTAATATTAATTTCTTTTGTTGGTATCACTTGACTCCTCTTCTTTGTGGGAGAGTCTTTCATGCATTTGAAGTTTCACCTTTGTTGTGGGGGTGATGAAAGCTTGAGAGTTTTTTTTTGTACTCTCAAAGCTTTGAATTGAGTAGCCTCACTCTTCTTGGAATGAAGGTTCACAACAACATCTTTGGCTTTCTTCGTTTGTTGACCTTTGACTTGCAGTAGGGGTAATGTTTAGCCCTTAAGCCTTCTAATGATAACTTTCTTCTTAAACTCGTATAGAAGCTTCTATTTTTATTTTTATTTTTGCGATGATTTTAGGGAATGGAGGGTCCATTATTTTGCATGAATTAAATAACACTCATGAGGTAGAACAACCTTAGGGAAAGTGTTTAGGAAAAGAAAATGACTTTGATTAACGGAGAAATTAAAAACATACTCGATAGTTTAGATGACACAAACTAGAGGAGGTGAGAAGTACTAGAAAGACAGAATGACTCTTCGAGTTCATACTTGCAAATTTAAAATCTAATCTACTTCTATCAAAGGAGAAAGGGAGAGGATAGTTGTAGCCCCAAAGTGGTAAGTGTAGATTTCTTCTTGGAACTTCATCTTCTTCATGTATTATGAGGGAGAGGATTGGTGATGACGTTGGGACGTTCTAATCCTCCATTGTTAAAGAGTTCTTGGATGATGTCCTTCAAGTGATGGCAAGTGTTGGTGTCGTGGCCGGTGAAGTTATGGTACTTGCAGAATAAGTGATGAGCATGATTAGGACCCATATCCCTAGGAGGACCACCTTCCCTTGGTTTGATCTTTTCATTCTTGACAAGCACATCGAAGAGCTCTTCTTGAGTGATTCCTTCAAGTTTGTCATAGTGCTTCTTTTTCTTTTTGGGAGGAGGAACAGCAGAATACTTGCCGGTGTTGGGGCGGTTGAATGCAATAGTATTGACTTTAGCATCCTTACTTATGGTGGGTTTGTTGTAGCGAAAAATACTTTCCTTCTTTTTACTTTTTAGGAAGTCATAAATCCTAATTACGGACTCATGAAGTTCATTGAAACTAGGAAAGTAATTACCGGCGAGCTTCTCTTGAAATTCATCACGAAGGCATTGGAGGAAGATGTGGATTTGCTATTTGAGAGTAGGTCTTTCGACAATTTCAGTAAGCTTGAGTCTCCATCTTCTATCAAATTTAGCAGAATATTCATTTGCATGTTGCTTGGTTTGTTCGAGATCCCTCCTAGTAGGGCGGTAAGTGGAGTTGTCTTCAAACTGCCTTTGGAAGACTAAACATGCAGACGACTAGTCAAGCCTTATAGTCATAGGAAGAGACATGTACCAATCCCTTGCAGCACCATCCAAAGTTTGAGGAAAGCATTGGGCCAAGATTGTGTTATCAACGCCCATTGGAAGCATAGCCCAAGTGTAGGTCTCAACATGAGCTCGAGGATAAGTAGTTGTAGCGATGCACAATTTTCCTTTTTAACATCTTTTTGAGTCGCCACCTATATTATTCGTTTGGAAACATAGAAAAACCATTTTGAAATAGATTTTTGGGTTCGGGGCTTAGGTTATGGAATGGGAAGGTCAAGGAGCACCCATTCTACCCAATCTGGAGATCGGTCTTGCTAAAGAAAAGAGAGGTTTTCAAAGAAGGAGAATATTTCAAACAATAAATAAAATAAAGATCCATTTAACGGGGTTAAATGGAATATTGGATCGATTGCTTCGAGACCATGGGAGGCTCTAGACTGATCCTAGATTTGATGTATTTATACCACTCTAACAATCAATTAGAAAGGAAAGAAAGGTTACCTTGCGTGAGGTAATTCGAGCAGAGTTTCGACTCAAGTTTAGAGTCGCCCCTTGACACGGACAGAGCTTTGCCTCAATCTTTTGATTCGAGCTTCGATGTTTGTTTATCAATAAGGTTGACAAACAAACTTTAGGTGATTTTAGGGGTGATTTACAAAATCTTTCAGGGAGAGAAACCAGTAAATGTGGGGGTTTTTTACTTGGGATTTCTGGGATCTTTCCGGGGATCCGAAATACTGAAAGTCTTCAGGTATTTATAGGTGTTGGAGAGGTGTTGAAGATGAGATCAAACACCTTGGAAAGGTTCCAGAACCCAAACCTCATTGGCTGGCCGGATGGATGAAGTTTTATCCCGAAAGAGGTTGAAATCGACGAGGAAATCAAGCTATGCGATCTGCGTAACTCCTTTATCTCATGCGAGACACGCTATTCCGCGCGAGATAAGGCAGTCTGTGGACAATTCTGCCCTTCCCTCATTATCTCGTATGCAGTTTAGTCCCAAACTAACGGTAGTTAGCCAAAACTTAACGAAATATGACGAAATGGTGGATTTCTACTTCTTGACTCAAGGCGAGACTTAGAGCGGTATAAATGTGATCCGATGGGTTCAGAATGTGGTGTCTACAAAACCCCTCATCGACAAGTCTTATTGGAAGAAGTCATGTCGACGATAGAAAAGACATCATTCTGAACATCGGGATGGTTGGGCTGCACGGCTTCCTACGTATCTCTATTGGAGAATCAGACCATAACGTAGTTCGACTTCAAAACACGAAAAGGCTGATTTAGGTATTTTGAAAATCATTTTGAAAATCATTTTGAAAATCGAGGAGAGTTTGTTTTGAAAAGGTAAATTCATACTGAGGAATCAAATCAAGACCCAATTCTGAATATACCTGTTTGTCTGAAGATTCGCCTGTCTGGGCTCCGAACCTGCGGAGAAATATGTTAGAAAACAAAGGCTTACCTGTCCGGTCCTTTGAGTCCTATCGGTTTTGTGACGATTCGCCTGTCTGGGCTCTGAATCGGGCTTTTTCTTGTTGAGGATGATGATTCACCTGTTTAGGCGTTGAATCGAGCTTTTATTATGATGATTCACCTGTCTGGGCATTGAACCGGGCTTTTGATTTGACGATCCACCTGTCTGGGCATTGGATCGGGCTTTTCTTTTGACGATCCACCTGTCTGGGCGTTGAAGCGGGCTTTTGTTTTGACGATCCACCTGTCTGGGCGTTGGATCGGGCTTTTCTTTTGATGATCCACCTGTCTGGGCGTTGAATCATGTGAAATGAGTTGATCTCTGGATCAATCATTTTCGGGCGACTGGTGCCGTATTGGGCGATTGTGCGGGTGTCACGTTTGGCTCGTTCCGTGACTTACGGTGCCAATTTTTTCACGTTTCCTTGCTAGTGTGTTACTTCCAAGGGTAAATGTGTCAAATTTTGAATTTTGACATTGTGTAGACACTTATTGTCGAGGACAATTTTGTACATTTCCAGAAGGTATATCTAGCGCGAGATAGGATATCACGTGCGATACATCCACTGTCGGGGCAATATAACAGCAGCTGCTGTTTATTTTGAAAATACTTATTTTCAAATTCTCTTTCTCAGCTCGAGCCAAGGCGATTTTTCTCTGCAATTTTTTGCTTGTTGCTCGTTGATTCCTTCTCTTAATCAACCCTCAATCCCTTCTCCTTCCAATATCGATGGCACAAGAAAGGAAGAATCCAATTTTGGGGAGTCATTTGCTTGGCAAGGATTACCCCCGTGACGACCTCACTTTCGATAGGGGCGTGCACATTTCTCACGCCGTTCGTGAAGGTTTGGTAAGAGCTTCTCTCTCAACTCTCATTTCATGCATTTCATTGCATTTGAATTTGAATCCCAATTTCATCAATGGCAGCTTTTTTTGTTTTTGTCTATAACTTGGTTTTATCTTGCATGCTTCTATTCTGTTGAAATTGTTGGATGTTTGACGTTGCATTGTGTGCGTATGAGTCCCCTACATATCATTGATTGTAGGAGGGGTTGATTCGGGTAGTCAAATGCATCTTTGGGCATGCTTTTCTTGTGCGCACGCCAAGTGTTCGATGAAATGCCTCAATGAAAATTTTCTTCTATTTCTTTGAAATTTTGCCATGGGATGATGCCTAACATTGCTCTTTTGCTTTTCCTCTGTTTTACAGTCATACAGGCCAACCAAAAACTATCGCGGGAGCTCAAAGCTTGCCAAAGCTTTGTGGGATAAAATCAAGGGCCTCAATGGGGTTCGAGCTAGGATGGCTCAAATGGGGCTTTTGACCTTCGTCGACAACATCCAGGGGATGAGACGGACTCCCCAAGTTCTTCAGGCAATTCAAGAGAGGTGGTGGGACACTACCCACACCGTGCATCTTCGCTTCGGGGAAGCCACCGTGACCCCGACAGATTTTCTTGCTATTACGGGGCTAGAGTTCACCGGTGAGGCCCTCCCGAAGACTACGGGTTATAAGCCTGCGAGTCCGGCTGTATGGAGGCAGCTGATTGGTTTTGCCCCTAACAAGGTTAAGGGGTTTGCTGCTGAGTTATCGCCTCTCCGGTCTCAGCTTGAGGCTTATGCGCTTAAGCCGAATGCGGATACTGATCAGTTGGTGCGGGGTACCCTCTGGTATACTCTGTCAGAGACCATTTTTGCGAACCATTCTTCTACGGCCCGTCTCTCCCTCTTAGGTTTGTTGGTTGATTTGGATGATGTGAGGACTTATGATTGGGGCTCAGCTGGGCTAGCCTTCTGTTATCACGCCATGGATGAGGCGTGTAGGCATACCAAGGATACTCTGTCAGGGTATTCTTATGCTTGGGAGGTATGCTCCTGACACTGTCTCTGTCTTTTATCTGTACCACTTATTTGTGTTTTGTACTGAATCTGTTCTGTTTTCTTGTACAGGTATGGGGATATGTCGTCCTCGGATTGTATAAGTTTGAGCTGGATAGTCGGACCCCTTTGTTTCCAGATATCAGGAGGTGGAGCCACCCCAATCGGACTGTTGATGAGGAGGAAGATCAGGACTGGACCCTGACGGTTGCAGAGGTGCGGGCCATGTTGGACGCCTTTGATTTTGAGCGGTTGGGCCTTTATCCGTGGACTTTGGTGGAACGGGAGGTTCACCGTGCTAGGGATGCCACTGTGATGCAGAGGATTTTGGTATCTCTGGAGGGGGATACCATGTATTTGGGCGAGCGAGTCTTCCCTCAGCATGGCCGGGGTTCACTGCCATATGTGGTGCCAGCGGATCCGCCGAGGGCGATGTACCCTACCCACTTTATTCCTGATGATGATTATGCTGATCTTGTGGAGGGTTGTGCGGCGATGGATTATGTTGTCCGAGGAGCTTCATATGCAGAGTTCTTGCCTCGCATGATGGGTCCCCTCTTGGTAGGTGCTCGGTGATCACTTGCTCGGGCTTCCACCTCTGCCTCCGCCTCAGGTTCGTCAGCCCCCAGCACTTCTTCCCAGTATGCCGGTCCTCTTCCTTTCGCACCGGATTATGGTCCTCCGAGCTACACATATATGATGGGGAGCATGCCTATGATGGGCCACATCCTGCTTCCGGACCATATTCCTGAGGGTTACCGCCTTCCATCCGATGTCTCCTCGGTATGTTTCTGTTCATACTATTTCCCGTATTCTTCCATATATGTGTATATGGCCGACTTCATCTGAGCATCTCTTTTTTTTTGTCAGATCACTATGTTTGCGGCTGATTACAATCGTGGGGCGAGCAGGATGGCAGGATTGATGTCCTTGGTGTCGAACCTGTCCGAGCGGCTGTTTCAGAAGGCGGCTTTGGCAGCTTCGATGGTAGCCTCTGCGGTGACCCCGACTTGTGGAGCCAAGCGGTCGAGGAGGGACGGCAGCCCCACTGGCGGTGACGGTGGAAGTGCCGGTGGCTCGGGTGACTTGATGGTGTGATCCCCCTTCTTCTCCCCATTTACTTCTTGAGATCTTGTAAATATTGGCCGTGTGGGCCCCGACAATTTTTTCTTTCTTTTTGGTACCTGTTAGCACGTAGGTGGCACAAAAACAAAGTTTTCTTAATTCCTAGTCCTAGGTCTAATTAATTAATTTCTTAACTTTCTCGACTTCCGTGATTGGAATGAAATGACCATTTGGGTCACAGTTTTGAGCTTGATTTTGGTGTTGCACTGCATGTTAGGAACTGTACGTGCAGGTTTTCGAGACTTGCTTCATCAAGTCGGGGCTAGATTGTTTGTTGGTGCAGGACTGCTGCTGAATTTGCCGAAGAGATGTGTCACGCAGGACAAGGCATCTCGCGCGAGACACGCTACTCAAGCAAAATTCCTTTCCTTTTTCGAACAGGATTTCATCAGTTTTCCCTATAAAAACACCCTGTAGTCTGGCCAGATAACACATCCCAGGCCTTCAAACTCTAGAGATATTCTATTAGGGTGGAATTCTTGTCTTCTTTTCCAACGCTGTGATCCATGGCTTCCAAGGAGATCGTCCCAACGTCCATGATTGTTGATGATTTTTCTTTGCCGTCTGACGAAGTTAAAGCATTCAAGCAAGCATCAAGAGATTTCGTGAGGTCGTTTCGCAATCGATCTCGCAATAAGTTTATAGCAGAATTCGGATTCAGAATCCTTTTAACCTTGAAGAACCTCCAACCGGATTGGAATCTTTTGCAGGGTGCTGCTCGATTTTGGGATCCTTCCGTCTGTCTCTTTAATTTTTCTCTTAATGAGATGGTGCCTACTGTTGAGGAATTCGCCATTATCTTGGATATGCCTTTGACTGGTGAGATTGTTGTTCCTAAATACAATAGGAATCATTCAGAGGCTTTGAATGAATTGCTAGGGATCCCCCTTGATACTTGCTATGAGCTGGTTCACCGCAGGTAGGTAGATTGTTCTTCTTTTCCTGAGCGCTTCAGCGGAGATTCAGATGATGATGCCTTCCATGCTTATAAACGGAACTTTCTGGCCCTTTCTCTTTTCGGAGATGTTTTGTTCGTATGCAGGGATGGCTTGGTTGACTCCCAATTGGTGAAAATTGTTCTGCAGGCTAGGAAACGTTCTAGGAACATCTTTCCGCTAATTTTAGGTGAAACCCTGCATGGTCTTGATGAGTTTCATAAGACCGGTGCCATGACTCAAGGGAGTCCTCTTTTGTTGACTATTTGGCTTAGGGAACATCTCAAGTTGGTAGGTCCCCATTGAAATATTCCCCATTCACATACCATACGAGGAAGTTGTTGATCAAGGATCTCTCGGTGGATGAGTGGGCCAAGCTGATTGCGAAGACTGCGACTGCCGATATCATTTGGTGTCCACCTTATTGGAGATTGAACAAGTATGTTTACAATACCAAGAGTTTTGACAGGGTTGTTCTCCCGGGTTTGCGAGATTCCTTCTTTTATTTTCCCAAGCGGGTGCTCCGTCAGTTTGGTCAGCAGCAGGACACTTATCTTTTCGAAGGGGCCTCTCGTGAGGTGTTTTATATCGGTGTAGAGTTTGCGAAGGTGCTAGCTCAAGCATGGGGTGAAGGAACTAGTCGGGACCGCTGGTCGAACCTTTGAACTTTTGATGCAAGCATCTTCTTATCTGACAAGTATTTGGATTGGTTCCTTCATACCGGTCACCCTAATGTGGAGAAGATTGATGATATGCGGCTTTCACTGTTAGGGGATTCTTTCGTAGCTAGCAGTATTTTGCGAAGGATCGAGGCTCAGTCTGATCCTGCTAATGTACGGACCGATCCAACCCAGGATTTTCTTGATGGGTATATTGGTATGAGAGGCGAGGCAAGGGTATGCCCGGAAAGATGCAAGCTTTAGATAGGCCCAATGTTTTCGGGAGGCTTACGGAGTCCGTTTTTACTCGCCTCGAGGGATGTTCTGCTTCGAAGGGCCCAAAGCGCAAGAGAGATCGCGATGACGGTGGTGATCATGTCCGCCGGCCTACCAAGTCAATGAAAGGCTAGATCTTTAGGAGTACCAAGAGATTGCTTTGATAGATCAATAGTTTTATTTTATTAGTATTTTTTTCAAGCTTGTTAACTTAGCAAATTAGTCGTTGTGGTTAGGATTTCCCTTTTGTCATTTAATAAAATGCATTTGATTAATAAAAGGACAAGATTAAATTTTTTATTTGATTAGACCGAACCCGAAGGCTGCCTACGTTCCTCTTTTATAGAAATTAAATAAGAGGCTCAGGTCTAATGTAGTTCATTTTGAGAGAAAAAAGGACAAAATATGGTTTCAGGCCGAGGGGAAATCTCGCGCGAGACAAGGCCTCCTATTTTTTTTTTTTTGTGCACACCCTTTCTTTTGCCTAGACTGCCCTTTCGGATTTTCAATCTAGTGGGCTTCTTTTCTTGTGCAAGCTCTAATTTTTGCCTAAGCCGTCCCTTTCGGGATTTTCAACCTAGCGAGCATTTTTCTTTTTAAGAGGCCAAGTCAGGCGAAGTATTTCTTGAGTTTGTCCATGTTGACTGGCTTCGGTAGCTGATCTCCGTCTAAGTCCACCATCTGAAGGGATCCCCCAGAGAATATCTTCTTCAAAATGTAGGGTCCTATCCATCTTGGTCCCCACTTGCCTAGCGGGTTGAAAGGTCCAGGATGATGTTCACGGAGAACCAGGTCGCCTACTCTGATATTCCTTGTCTTGACCTTTTTGTTGAAAGCTCTTGCCATTCTTCTTTGGTAGGCTTGAGTGTGCTCGGCTGCTTTCAGCCTCCTTTCATCTAGCAGGGCTAACTCTTCGTATCTGCTTTCTAGCCAGTCGACTTCGTTCACTTGGTTTTCTAGGAGAACCCGTAGTGATGGTATTTCCAATTCTATTGGCAAGACAGCCTCCATTCCGAATGTGAGGGCGTAGGGGGTCTCCCCTGTAGCTGTTCGAATGGAGGTACGGTATCCCCAAAGTGCGAAGGGTAGCTTGTCGGGCCAGTCTTTCCCAGTGATTGCCATTTTCCTGATGATGGTTTCGATTGTCTTGTTTGCGGCTTCAATTGCTCCATTTGTCTGAGGCCTGTAAGGAGATGACTTGTGCCTTATGATTTTGTACTCTGTTAGGAGGCGATCGGTTTCTTTCTCGAAGTGCGAGCCATTATCGGATATCATCTCTTGTGGGACCCCGTATCGGCAGATGATGTTGTGTTTGATGAATTCTGCAACCTTTCTGGCATTCAAAACTTTGTAGGAGGCGACCTCAACCCATTTAGTGAAATAGTCGATGGCTACTAGGACGAAGCAGTGTCCATTGGCTACTGTGGGTGTGACCTTTCCAATCACATCTATCCCCTATATCGAGAACGGCCAAGGAGAAGTCATAGGGCACAGTAAGGAAGGTGGCGCGTGTTGAAGGTTGGCATGCATCTGACACTTATGGCATTTCTTGACCATTCTGGTACAGTCGGCTTCCATGGTTAGCCAAAAGTACCCTTGTCTGATGATCTTTTTAGCGAGCATGTTTCCGCTCATGTGGGTTCCACATATACCTTGATGAACATGGTCCATTATTTCTTGGGCCTCTTCTTCGGTGGCACAAAGGAGGTTTACTTGGGAGTGTTTCTTGAATAGACGGCCAGTAATAATGATGTAGTTAGCTGCCAGTCTTTTAAGGATGATCTAAGTCTTCTGGTCGGTCCCAAGCGGAATGTCTCCATCTAGGATGAAATGCCAAATGTCATGGTACCACAGTTTCTTTTCGGAGTCCTCAACGGTGGCACATTCGGATGACCATTTGTCTTTGCAGTCATGGAGATCTATAATGGCGCAGTAGGCAGGAGTTGCGCACCGTGTTACTTTGAAGGGTTTGACTGCCTTTCCTGTAGGGATTTCGACCAAGGAGGCGAGTGTAGCCAATGCGTCAGCAAACCGGTTTTTACTCTAGGAAGATAGTGGAATGAGATATCCTGAAATTGTTGCACCAACTCTTGGAGGTGGGCATTGTATCTTTGAAGGGTTGGATCTTGGATCCTCCACTTCTTCAGTGTCTGATTGATGATTAATTGGGAGTCCCCAAATACCTCAAGTTTGATCACGTTGCGCTCTAGGGCTGTCTCAAGCCCCGCTATACAAGCCTCATATTCGGCGGTGTTGTTGGTGGCGTCAAAGTCAAGACGTATTGCTAGTGGAGTATAGATGTCGTCGGGATCTACTAACAACATTCCGATGTCGAACCCTCTCTTGTTGGCTACGCCATCGAAAAATAATTGCCACTTATTTTCGTCTTCTATAGTCATGATGTCTTCATCAGGGAATCGCGGGTCTTCCCCCTTCACTTCGTCGCAAGGAAATTCGGCCAACTGGTCTGTGAATACACTCCCCGTGATGGATTTCTGAGTGACGTAAGTGATATCATATCCCGCGAGCATGAAATACCATTTAGCCAGTCTCGAAGACAAATTTGATTTGTCTAGGATGTACTTCAAAGGATCCATTCTTGCAATGAGACGAACCGGGAAGGCTTCCATATAGTGCTTTAGTCTTTGTGATGCCCAAACAAGAGCAGCGCAAGATTTGTCAAGTGGAGAGTAGTTGATTTCGCTGCCTTGGAATCTGCGGCTGACAAAGTAGATGGCATTCTCTCTGTGTGAAGCAGGTTGTTCTTGAGCGAGCATAGCCCCTAGCGCTTTGTTAGTAACCGTGAGGTATAGCTTTAAGGGCTTTTCCTTATGCGGTGGAACCAGGATGGGTGGGGAAGTTAAGTAATGCTTAACTTCCTCGAATGCTTCTTGACATTCCTCGGTCCACTCTTGAGGTGCATTTTTCTTAAGTAGCTTGAAGATGGGATCGCACATTGTAGTCAGTTGAATGATGAATCGACTGATGTATTGGAGTCTGCCCATGAATCCCTTTACTTCTTTCTGCGTTCTGGGTGGAGGCATGTCTATGATGGCCTTTATTTTGGCGGGGTCTGCTTCTATGCCACGCTCGGTGACCATGTACCCTAAGACTTTCCCTTTGACCACTTCGAATGAGCATTTTGCAGGGTTGAGCCTCATCTTGTGTTGTCTCAGTCGATTGAAGAATTTTCTGAGATCTCTGAAGTGCTGACCATCTGTCCCTTTTGAGTGGATAATCATGTCGTCCACGTATACCTCTATTTCCTTGTGGATCATGTCATGGACTAGTGTCGTGACTGCCCTTTGGTAAGTAGCCCCAGCGTTCTTGAGACCAAACGGCATGACCGTATAACAGAATGTCCCCCAAGGTGTGGTGAATTTTGTTTTGTGCTGATCTTCCTCGGCCATGAGGATTTGGTTGTACCCTGCGAAGCCATCGACGAATGAGCGAAATTCGTATGCTGCTGTGGCGTCGACCAACATGTCTATGTTTGGTAGTGGAAAGTCATCTTTAGGGGATGCCTTGTTCAAGTCTCTGAAATCTACACAGACTCATATTTTCCCGTTCAACTTGGCTACTTGTACCATGTTTGCTAGCCATTCCGGATACTCGATCACTTTGATAAACCCTACGTTCAAGAGTTTCATGATCTATTCTTTCACTTGCATTGACCATTCCGGCTTGATTCTGCGTAGTTTCTGTTTGACTGGCTTGGCGTTGGGTAGCAATGGTATTTTGTGTTCTACAATCGACTGATTTAACCCAGGCATATCTTTGTAGGACCAAGCGTAGATGTCGACATATTCTCTGAGGAGCTGCGTCAAGGTTTCTCTGTCTTCCCCCTTGAAGAAGCTGCCGATCTTTGTTTCTCTGGGGTCTTCTGTTGTCCCGAGATTAACCGTTTGCATTTCCTCGTTGTCAACGGGGATATTCTTTCCACAACGACCTACTTTCTTTGCTAATTCTTTTAAAATTTGTCATTTTTTTGGTCTATCTCATTGTATGATTCATTAATAACTTGTTCGTTATATTGATTATTATTAGTTAATTCATCATTCACGATGTTAGCAATCTCAGGGTACTCGGAAAGATCAAAGTTTTCATTAAGGAAGTAAGGGAATACATGTTCGGCCACCGCCTCGATTTCCTCTCGAGTGAGTTTATCAGAGGTGGAGCCTGATTCTAATGTGAAAGTTACAGGGCCTATCATCCTGCGGGGATGGGGAGTGCAACCAAGCTCTTTGATCATGAAGCCTTCGTCAACAACTGGTCCTCCGGTGACGTGCCAGTTTAGAATTGGCTCATCACATTTCTGTATTAACTTTGTGTAATCAATAGTTGGACCGTCCCCCTTGGAGATTGCATGGATCTGGCTGTCTTCTAATCGACACAGGTCTTCAAACTGTCACAGCATGTCTTCTCCCAACACAAAGTCCCATCTGCTGGTCATTTCTGCCTTCATGCCCCACAAATCTTTAGGGATTAGTGGGACGGGTTCTGTTTCATCTGGTGAAGCATCGCAGTCGCTGAAAATTTCAAAGCCCGGTTGGAATTTTCCTTTATCGTCAGTCCATGGTTCTGAAAAGATAAAGTATGGGATGTTTTCCCCTTCCCAAACGAAGTAGCCATTGAGTGTTTTTCGATATGGCTCGAGGTTACAATCTTTGGCCTTTGGGTCATTGTGGCCTTTGTACGCGGTTCGTTCCCACTTGACTTGAGTGAAGTCCCACTCTTCTTTGTCACCTCCATCGTGGATGGAAATGATGTATCCTAGGCCATGCTTTGTGTGTGGTGGGGGAACCGGTGGTGGTTCTGTTATCCCTTGCAAGGGTTTTCCAAGTCCCAAGCTGGGAAAGTATCCTTTTGCTTGCATCATTCTCCAAACAGGAAGGTTTCCAGAAAACCGAAGTGCCTTGGAGTAATCATTTTCGTTGCAAGTTTCTATAACATTCACGGTGCTTTCTTTCTCGATCTCATAGCCACTGAACAGGTAATCAGAAGTGCTGTGTTTTACCTCAAGGATAGGGCTAGCAGTACCCATTTCTCCGTGTATGGTGACTATTGTATCGTTGTGTCTGAACTTGATACACTGGTGTAGGGAGGAAGGTAAACCTCCTATGTCATGTAGCCAAGGGCGGCCAAGCAGCAAGTTGAAGGATGTCGGGATGTCGATGATTTGAAATTCGATACTCAAGGTGACTTGCCCCATTTCTATAGGTATCACGACTGATCCCAAAGGATTTCTAGCAGTACAATCATACCCTCGTACAGTATGCCCTGACGGCTTAAGGTCTTTGTGGGTGAGGCCTAATGATGATAAGGCTTTCTTTGGAAGGACATTGATTGCAGAACCATTGTTGACCAAAATGCGTGGCATTCGGTATCCATTCACCTTAGCAGTTATGTAGAGGGCCTCATGATGATTGTTCCCATAGGATGGGAGTTCCAAGTCAGTGAAAGTGATGACGTTGCCAAATAGTACTTGGCCGATCATTTGAGTAAGCTCTTCGGGTGTTGCTTCTGAGGAAATGGTCATTTGAGCCAAGGCCTTTTTCAACATTTCACGATGCTTGTGAGATGCTCCTATAAGATCCCAAACTGAGATGTTTGCTTGTGTCTTCTTTAGCTGGGCTAAGAGAGGATCGTCTGGTTTGCTTGATGATGGAGCTTTTGCTTGTTTAGGGGGATTTTCGTCCCTTGGATCTTTGTTGATGATCATACGACCGGATCGTGTGAGGAGATTGACTGTTTGACCCTTTTTCCTTTTGTTCTAAGATTTCATCCCAAGACATCATATAACAGAACGAAGATTTATTAAATTCAAAAGGGCTCTCGTCCACAATTGTGGCTAGACGAGTAGGGTCCTTGAAGCTACTTTCTACTTCTATCAAATTGACTTCGTTGTTTGGTAAAGGATTAGTAACAACATTATGTAGCCCTATCTCTTTATCGTCGAACAAATCTTGGATGACGTCTTTCAAGTGGAAACATGAGTTGGTGTCGTGGCCGGTGAAGTTGTGGTACTTGCAGAAGAGATGATGAGCATGATTAGCAGGAAGATCTTTCTTTGGAGGTCCACCTTCTCTTGGTTTGATTTTTACATTCTTGATGAGCACCTCGAGGAGCTCTTCTTGAGTTATCCCTTCAAGCTTGTCGTAATGTCTATCCATTTTCTTCTTTTGTGGTGGAGGTACCGCAGAGTACTTACCATTTTCGGGATGATTGAAGACAATAGCATTGACAGAAGTGTCCTTGGGGTTAGAAGAGGAGGAGGAACTTTTGTTGTAACGGAACCCACTTTCTTTCTTGGCTTCCCTTTTCTGTTTGATGAGGTCATCTAACCGTATACCAGATTTGTGGAGTTCGGCGAAGCTAGGAAAGTAGTTGCCTGCAAGTTTGTCTTGATATTCTTCCCTAAGACATTGTATGAGGATGTGGATTTGTTCGTCTAGGCTTGGCCTATCAACGATTTCAGTCAGTTTGGTCCTCCATCTTTTGACGAAGTCTGTGAAGGATTCGTTCGGAAGCTGCTTGGTTTGTTCGAGATCCCTTCTAGTGGTGCGGTAAGTGGAGTTGTCCTCATATTGCTTTTGGAAGGTACGACTAGCGAGTGTCCAATCGAGTCTTGTAGAGAGTGGAAGAGTCATGTACCAATCTCTAGAGGCACCATCGAGAGTCTGTGGAAAGCATTGAGCTAACAGGTTGTCATCAACACCCATAGGTAGCATGGCCCAATAGTAGGTCTCCAACTGTGATTTGGGACAGGTGGTGCCATTGAATTTTACAATGTCGGGTGTTTTGTATTTTCTAGGAAGCTTGGACATGGACTGAAGAAGGGTGTCATAATCAATAGAGAGCGAGACTCCCTTACTCACATCGAGGGATGCAAGCTTCTTTTCTAACATTGCCATGGTGAGGGGTTCGTTCTTGCTTTCCCCTTTGCTTTCTTTCTTGGATGTGTAGCTCTCGTTGTCAGATGAGGAAGATGACGAGCTAGGCTCGTACTTCTTTTTCTTGCTTTTGCTTTAGCGACGACCCTTAGCCTTTTTGGTGTATGATTCTTCTTCTTCGGAGGAAGAATCATTTTTATTCTTCTTTTCTTTGTTGGCTAGCGCTGCCCTAAGCTCTTGGATTCCTTCCACGAGAGTGTGGATTTGGGTAGCTTGCACCTCTAGGCGATCATTGGCTTCTTCCAGAAGTTAGTGGTTGTTTTCGGACAAAGTTTCGTCACCCGGAATTTCGTCGATGCCGGACATTGTGTTGGGAGTCTTGAGATTGAGTAGCTTTGGAAAACTGACAGAAGAGACGCAGATATGGTGTCAGGATCGAATCTAGCCCCAACGAGTCGAAAGTAGGCTTAAACGGTTTAGGCTCAAACACAGCAAACAGAGACATTATCTCGCGCGAGACAAGTAGTCACGCACGAGATAATCACACGGAAAGTCGATTTTTATTAGACCTAATTTTGGTCAGAACGGAGAATCCGTTTTGAGGGGTTTCTAAGGCCGTTATCAGAACCTAATAACTAAGTAATCAGTCTGATTTTTTTAAAACAAAGCCATGTACGATTGTTTTGAAGGATATTTTTTTTTTCTTTTTAAAGGGACTTCCGAAAGGGTCATTCCGAAGGGACATTTTCCGAAGGGACTATTCCGAAGGGACTATTCCGAGTCCTTCTTTATTGCCAATTTTACATGGCTTTATTTTGGTCAAAAGCAAGAAAAGATCACCTAGTCAAACCGATCGGTCACGGAGTGATCCTAAAAAGACAATCTATATGAAATGTGGCGATGCAGGGCTGGAAGGCTAGGCTCCCCGCGATATGACAATCTAAATGGATTGACTACGCGGAGTGGGATGATCCAACTTCGGAGAGATCGGCGACTAGGTGGTTACCGTCATCTGTCCTTAGTGTGGGTTTCGGGTTTATAGAGGGTATGTAGTGCAATGACAGATATAACATGAGTGCGCATGTGTGAAAGTCGAACCTAGGTGATAGATAAAATAGAGATTTTTTTTTTGAAAAATAAAAGAAAACAAATAGTGGCCGCACCAAATGGTTGCCTACGTTTCTCCCAAATTAGGAACACTCAGGCCATCGTAGTTCCACATAATGAGAGAGAGAGAGATGAATAAATTAATTACAACTCCCGAATCTCCAATGGACCGGACTTTAATAAAATAAAACCCAATCACACGCAGTTTATAAATAACAATCAATTATTTAAACTAAAATACGGATTCGAGTTCTACATCTTAAGGGAGGCCTTAAGATGAGGGAACTCTGCAGATAATGAAGTGCAGGATCCCCTTGCGTGTTCGACTCTTGTCTTGGACTTTGAGATGAACAGGGAAAACCAGAAGACACCAGATTGCCGAAGCAATATCTCGCGCGGGATAGGATATCTCGTGCGAGATATGCCTGATCTGGAGGAAAAAAACGAATTTATTTAAAAAAAATTTGAAAACCTCTCTTTTATTTTTGACACAAGTTTAAGCCTCTTTATATTTGCAGTCCCCAGCGGAGTCGCCACTGTAGCGATGCGCGATTTTCCTTTCTAACATCTTTTTGAGTCGCCACATATATTATTCGTTTGAAAACATAGAAAAACCATTTTGAAATAGATTTTTGGGTTCGGGGCTTAGGTTATGGAATGGGAAGGTCAAGGAGCACCCATTCCACCCAATCCGGAGATCGGTCTTGCTAAAGAAAAGAGAGGTTTTCAAAGAATGAGAAGATTTCATACAATAAATAAAATAAAGATCCATTTAACGGGGTTAAACGGAATATAGGATCGATTGCTTTGAGACTATCCCCATGATTTGGGGAGGCTCTAGGCTGATCCTAGATTCTATGTATTTATACCACTCTAACAATCAATTAGAAAGGAAAGAAGGGTTACCTTGCGTGAGGTAATTCGAGCAGAGTTTCGACTCAAGTTTAGAGTCGCCCCTTGACACGGACAGAGCTTCGCCTCAATCTTTTGATTCGAGCTTCGATGTTTGTTTATCAACAAGGTTGACAATAAACTTTAGGTGATTTTAGGGGTGATTTACAGGAATCTTTCAGGGAGAGAAACCAGTAAATGTGGGGGTTTTTTACTTGGGATTTCCGGGATCTTTCTGGGGATCCGAAATGCTGAAAGTCTTCAGGTATTTGTGTTGGAGAGGTGTTGAAGATGAGATCAAACACCTTGGGAAAGTTCCAGAACCCAAACCTCATTGTCTGGCCGGATGGATGAAGTTTTATCTTGAAAGAGGAAACTGCTATCTGCAGTCTGCAGAACTCCTTTATCTCGCGCGAGACACGCTATTCCGCGCGAGATAAGGCAGTCTGTGGACAATTCTTCCCTTCCCTCATTATCTCGTATGCAGTTTAGTCCCAAACTAACGGTAGTTAGCCAAAACTTAACGAAACATGACGAAATAGTGGATTTCTACTTCTTGACTCAAGGCGAGACTTAGAGCGGTATAAATGTGATCCGATGGGTTCAGAATGGGGTGTCTACAGTAGTGCCATTAAACTTGGCAATATCGGGTGTCTTGTACTTGCGAGGAAACTTAGGGATGGATTGTTGAAGAGCATCGAGATCAAATGGGGTGAATGATCCCTTTGAAGTGTCAAGGGTTGCAAGCTTCTTCTCAAGGTATTTCTTAGTAACATGGTTACCAAGCTTAGCAGTTTCACCACTAGCTTCCTTTTTGGTCTTAGTACTCTTGGAGACATGTTCCTCATCATCGGAGGAGGATGAGGAAGAGGATGAATCGGATTCTTCCTCTTTCTTGCTTGACTTCTTGATTTTCCTATTCTTCTTGGGGTAGGATTCCTCTTCAACGGAGGAGGATCCTTCTTTCTTCTTTTGCTTTCTACCTTTCTTGACTTTCATCTCATGGATTTCTCGCATGAGGGTGGTTATTTGGGCATTTTGCTCATCAATTTTCTTACTTTATTCATCCATTCTAAGCATGGCTTTGATGAGTTCGGCCTTAGTTTCCTTGATTTCGGCTTTGGTGACAGAAGGATAAGCAGACATTGTGTCGAGCTTTGGCGATGAACCTAGATGAGTAGCAATTGTGTTAAACCATGATCGAGTCCCAACAAGTCGACTGAATAGGGTGTATGAAGGCTTGAAGGTTTTGGCCAATACATAAAAGACAGAACACTTGTCTCACACAGGACAAGCAGTCTCGCGCGAGACAACACCACTGGAAGTCACATTTTTCTGATTTTAATCCTAATTTTGGTCAGACAGAAAATCCGTTTTGGGGGTTTCTATCATTCAAAATCCAAATCTAAGGACCTAGGGGTCGAATTTATCTCAAGTAACATTGAGTTTTGTGCAATAAATTTGGTAAGAAATTTTTCTCTTTAGGGGCAAATTCGAAGGGACATCCATAGGGACATGTCCGAAGGGACAAATTCGACGTGACAATTTATTGATTTCTTTTCTATGGCTTATTGCACAAAAAACGATCTTGACAAGGGATTACAAGGGCTCCTAGGTCAAACCGACCTGTCACGGAGTGTTCTTAGAGAAATATTCTATATGATGCATGAGGCGATGCAGGGCTGGAAGGCTAGGCTCCTCGCGATATGACAATCTAGATGGATTGAAGACGCGAAGTGAGGTGATCCAACTTTGGAGAGACCAGCAATTAGGTGATTACCGTCATTCGTCCTGAGTGTGGGTCTGGGGTTTATCAAGGGTATGTAGTGCAATGATAGTTATAATATGAGTGCGCGTGTATGAGAGTCAAATCTAGGTGATAGAGAAAATAGAGATTTAAAAAAAAAAAAAAAACTAAAGGAAAAACAAACAATGGCCGCACCAAGTGGTTGCCTACGTTTCTTCCAAATTAGGAAGACTCAGGTCGTAGTAGTTCCACATAAAGAGAGAGAGAGAGAGAGAGAGAGAGAGAGAGAGAGAGAGAGAGAGAGAAAATAAATTAATTTAAATTTATAACTCCCGAATCCTCCATGGACCGATATTTAAATCAAAAAACCAATCTCACGCAATTTAAATAATAATCATTGCTTAAATAAAATATAATTTCAGAACGGATTACAGAGGCTTTGACTCACGCGAAACAAAGGGTTGTCTCATGCGAGACTAGCCTGAAATTGAATAAGAAAATGATTTTTTTTTTTGAAAATCCCCCTTAATTGACGCAAGTCTAAGCAACTTAAATTTTAAAATTCCCCAGCGGAGTCCCCAAACTGTAGCTGTGCGATTTTTTATGAATACAGAGTCGCCATTTATTATTTATTTAGGAAAACAATAAGAACAATCTTTTTGAAAAGATTTGGGTTCGGGGCTTAAGTGATGAATTTGGAAGGTCAAGGAGCACCGCATCCACCCAATCCGGAGATCGGTCTTGCTTAAGGGGGATTATCAATCAAAACAATATTTAAATAAGAACAAGAAAACCCTAATTAATTTCTTAACTAGGAATGTCGGGTTGTATGCTTCGAGATCGCCTCCATGGATTGAAGGAACTCTAGGCTAACCCTTTTGATGGGATTACACTACTCTAAAAGCAATTAGAGGGATTGAAAAGAAGAAAGTAAGAATATAGGAGTTTACCTTATGTTTAGGAAGTATTTGATTTAGAACGTGGTTCTAAGTGTTTTCCTCCTCCTTCCTCAGTCGAGAAATGAGTTGGACAGAGCTTCACCTTGATTTTAGGCTTGAGCCTCAATGTTAGTTGATCAACAAGGTTGATAAACGAGTTTGGATGTTCATTTATGAGTGATTTACAGGAATCTTTCAAGGAGAGAAACCAGTAAATTGTCTGTCAACCTTCCCCTGAAATACTAAAAGTCATCAAGTATTTATAGGGTTTGGATTACTTGGTCACCAAGATTAGGAGACTCAAGTGGATTGGGATTCCTCCCAAGGAAGCTTCTGGAACTCTAAAATAAGTAGAGACCCGAATTGGATAAGAGTTTATCAAGAAAAGAGGTTGAGATGGAGAAGGAAAGTGATTTTGAACATCCTGCAGAGGGATTGTCTCGCGCGAGACACGCCTGTTCCGCACGGGACAACTTGAAATTACCTGGATCGCCCGCGGGGATGCGGCGAGCAGCTTTCGCACTTGGGACCTCACCGGGAGGAGAGGAGTTGCCACGCCATTTTGTATTATGAGCCTAAACTTTGAAGAATGCTGGTTTGAAAAAGGAGGTCATTTTGATTGGTAACCAAAACTTGGGAAAAGGCTTTTGAAAAAGAGGTCGTTTTGATTGGTAGCCAAAACTTGGAAAAAGGCTTTGAAAAGGAGGTCGTTTTGATTGGTAGCCAAAACTTAGGAAAAGACTTTTTTGAACAAATATTGTTAGGTTCGGAGGTCACGTTACGTTTCGGGAAGAGTATATTGAGATCACCTGAAATGCCTCGTATGACGAGTCTTTCTACCTTTCTCAAAAAGTGTGCGTGTGTGTGTGTTCGTGTTGCTTTTGAAAATGTGCTTGAATGACAAGCATTAATCTTGGTTTGAATGACAAACGTTGATTTTGGTAAAACGAGCGTTTGAATGACAAACGTCGATTTTGAGTTAGAAATGAGCGTTTGAATGACAAACGTCGGTTTTGGTAAAAGAGCGTTTGAATGACAAACGTCGATTTTGAGTTTGAAAGAGCGTTTGAATGACAAACGTCGATTTTGAGTTTGAAAAGAGCATTTGAATGAAAAACGTCAATTTTGAGTTTGAAATGAGCGTTTTAATGACAAACGTCGATTTTGAGGGGTTTTGAAAAGGAGTTCGAATGACGAAATTTCGGTTTTGAACCGGGCATTAAGATGTTACCAATTTTTATGAAAATGGTAGTAAATGAGATGCGATCAACGAGTCATTTTGTGACTCGGACATTTGTAAGTAAATACTATCAACAAACCAAACGGCTTGGACTTGTAAATGACAGTATTGAAATGCGGAATCAACGGACGGAACGATCCGGATGGTAAAAATGCGATCGACGAGCCAAACGACTCGAATTTGTAAAGGTGCGTAAAGTAAATAGCAATATTAATAGATCAAACGATCTGGACTTGTAAATGACAATCACGAACCAAACGGTTCGGACGGTAAAAGTGCGAATCAACGGATCGAACGATCCGGACGATAAATGGCAGAAAAGTGAAAAATGGGACTTGAACGCCGTTTTAACCCGAAATTACTTTTCTTACGGGAGAGAAGATGATTAGGGACTAAAACGTATCGAGTCCCGTAGACGGCGTTACGTCTACATTTTGAGAACTTCGACCGGATCGAAAGTAGCGTATGACGCGTAAATCGAGACAAAATGGAGTTTAGAGGGTGAGAGTGTTACCAATGGCTAGGTACTGACTCTTTGGCTCGGGAGGACGTATAGGGGATACAATTTGGTGTTTGGAAGGTGTTTCGGAAGTGTTTGGCTCGTGTTTGTTCAGAAAACGTGGTTTTCATGCAAATCGAGGTATTTTCGAGGCTCGAGAAGGTGTTTGGTTGGCTGGAACCGTGGGGTATTGATAAGATATAATATTTTTTGACCCTTTTTTACTGAAGGGGAGGGGCTGTATTTATAGGGGTGAAAATGAAGAACAGGCCGTCCGGCCTAAACTTCAGTTTGAGGGACTTTTGAGGTATTTTGAAAATTGCTGGGGTTGGCTGAGGATTTTGATTTTTCAGGAAGAACAGGCCGGACGGCCTATCACTCAATTTCAGGGGTATTTTGGACTTTACACTCTTGAATTTGATTGATGGAGATGGGGGAGGCTGTGCATGTTTGCCACGTGTCTAGCTTAGTCGCTAAGACTTGATTTTTGCTCCTTTAATCCTGGTTTTGACTGTTTTCTAAATAACTGTCCGAGAAAATGTCCAGAACAGTCCCGGAAAGTCCCAAAAATTGCGTATTTTGAGGAAAGTGGTACTTTTACGTGTGATAACGTGTGTTGAGTACACTTTGGAATTTGGATGCACGGGGCAGTCCTGGGTAGACGTGTCCAAAATCTAACCGAAACCGGCTAATCAGAGGTTATTAACCAGTCAACTAATCGGTCAAAACCGTCAACCGTGGTAACCATAACCGGCTTAACCAAAACCGGCGGTTAACCGGTTCGGTTAAGGTTAAGGATTTTAAAAAAACGTCAACCGGCGGTTATAACTGTCAGTTATTTAACCGGTTAAATAACCGGCGGTTATAACCGCCTTAACCGGCCAAATTCAAAATACTTGAATATATTAATCATTGGTGTTTTCATTCAAAGTAAGTGCTAGCAAGTAGTTGTTGCTAATCGACACCCCTAACGGCTACTTTGACCAACAGCGCCCCATTCAAATTCCCAAGGCCAATGGCTACTTGGCTGGCCCCATCTCTCCCTCCCAGGCCCTCTCCCAACAGTCACTTAGCCTGGCCAGCAGTCCCCTCCCCTCCCCAGCCCAGCGCCCAGCCCCACACGGCCACACCCATTGGCCAGTGGCCACTGCCCCAGCCCAGCTCCCCATTAAATAAAAAAAAAAAAACTTTTAAAAAATCTACCCTATAAATATCACCTCCCTCCCTCCCACCATTTCATTTTCACCTTACTTCTCTAGTTCTACTCTCTCTCTCTCTCTCTCTACTCTCAAATATCCTAAGCCTCTCTCATACTCTCATTATATTCAATTTTCAGTTTCAGTTAGTTTCCTTACAATTTCCAGTTAGTTTTTTAACGATTTTTTTTCTATTTCGAGAATTCCAGTGAGTTTTTTAACATTTCCAGTTAGTTTTTAGGAATTCCAGTTAGTTTTTTAGAGTTTTCAGTCATTTTTTTAACATTTCCAGTTAGTTTTTAGGAATTCCAGCTAGTTTTTTAGAGTTTTCAGTTAGTTTTTTAACGTTTTCAGTTACTTTTTCATAATTTCAGTTAGTTTTTAAGAGTTTTCAGTTAGTTTTTTGGAGTTTTCAGTTAGTTTTTGAAATTCCAGTCAGTTTTTTAAAGATTTTCAGTCAGTTTTTTTAACAAAAGTTAGCATTTTTTTCGAATTCCAGTCAGTTTTCTAACGAAAATGTCTTCTTCTCGAAGAGGCAAGGAAGTTGTTGATTCTTCCTCCCATCATAACGAAGAAGAATCCGAATTTTTTGCGGAACCATTACATAAAATGAGCAAGATGTGGATGAAAATGTTGTTGAAAGTGGTAGAAGGGGTAGGGGCGGCCGAGGCCGAGGCCGAGCTCGAGGTGGTCGTGCTCGGGGACAAGAACAAGAACAACCGCCAACGGTGCCACGTTCACGTGCCCCTACGTCCGACACTTTTACAATTCATTTTCAAAAAGATCAAATTGATCCCGATGACGACCGCTATTATCGAGCGACTTGCAACTATTGTCCAAAATCCTACCCATTTACGAAGGGTGGAGGGCATGGGTCACTTAACGCCCACACACGCACACAACATCCCGATAAACTTGGCATTTCGAGTGATCAAACTCAATTAGCTCCAACCACCACCCAAGGTTCGTCTTCCGTCCTATTTAAATTTAATAAGGTCATTTATAGGCAAGAATTGGCCAAATTTGTTTGTGTTAAAGGACTTGCTTTTAACTTTGCGGATGATGAATTTTATGAAAGATTTATACGACTTTCTTTAAATCCCGCCGCCTCAAGAGTACCACGTTCGACCTCGTACGTGATATTCATAAGGTGGTGTTGCATATCAAAAAACTTTAATTGAGGTTTTATCAAATTTACCAAACAAAGTTTCAATTTGTGCTGATGGTTGGAGTGATCATTGACAAAGAAATAGTTATTTAGGTGTTACTTGTCATTGGATAGATTATTCTTGGACTATCCAAAAAAGATTAATTGCATATGAAAATTTTGATCCCCCCCCCATACCGCTGAAGCAATTTGTTCAAAGTTGCGTGAAATTTTTTTAAAATATAAGATTACGAATAAAATATTTTCTATTTCTTTTGATAATGCTAGTGCTAATACCGCTAGTTTACCGGATTTGATTAGAGTTTGTCAACTGTCATTTGTTGGTAAGTTTTTTCATATTAGATGTTTATGTCATATTATTAATTTATGTGTTAAAGATGGTTTGCATGCATTAGAAGAACATGTTTCCCCAATTAGAGGGGCTCTTGAATATATTTCTAGAAGAAATAGTGTTACAAAAAAATGGATTAAGTTTTTAAGAAATCAAAATCTTGGTGACAAATATTTTACTTACGATGTTCCAACTATGTGGAATTCCACCTATAAAATGTTAAAAGATGGTTTTGAGTATAAAGAGCTTCTTATGGATTTTTTTGCTACACTTGGTAATAATCAACCTTTATTTTCTTATCAATGGAATGCATGCACTAATTTGTGTGAATTGCTAAAGATTTTTAACACCGCTACTTTGGCATTATCGGGAGTTTATTATCCAACTTCCATTTTGGTTCTTGAGCAATGTGTTGCAATTGTTACTAGTTTTAATAATTTAAAAGATTGCTATGTTTTAAAAGATTGCATTTTTTCCATGAGACAAAAGTGGATTAAATATTTTGCCACTATTCCGTCTTTATTTTTTGTTGCAAAAGTATTAGATCCCCGTGTTAAATTAGATGAGTTGGCATGCATTTTAGCTTTTTATTATACTAATTTATACCCCAGAGGTGACGGTGATCATGAATCTCCGTCGAATATTGTTGATACTACAAAAAATGATTTGGTGTCTCTTTATAACGAATATAATGCAATTCATGGAAATCCTTCTCAAAATGTTGACTCTACTTCTTCTCAAGATGTTGGTGGTGATTTAGTTGAGGCGGATCCGTATCATTTTTTTGCTAATTTGTATAGCAAAAAGAAACGTCCTCGAGTAGGGACTTCTTCTTCCTCTAACATTCCCTTGGAGTTAGAAACATATTTCAACACTACTTTTGAATGGGATCAAAGTAGTGATAATCCAAATGATTTTGATGTTTTAAAGTAGTGGTCAAGAAGGAACGAAAGTTATCCTATACTCTCTATAATTGCAAAAGAAGTCTTAGCTTCTCCCGCGTCAACGGTGGCGGTCGAATCCGCATTTAGCATTGGAGGAAATGTTTTGGATGAAAGATGTTCCCAACTAACGGTTGAAAACTTGGAAAATCAACTATTACTTGGGAATTGGGTTAGATCGGAAAAGAGAGAACAAGATATGCCTTATGAAGAGGATACACTTGACTCAAAATATCAATACGATGTGGATGACTCTACGGGAAGTGACTAATGAGGATTAGATTAGTTTTTAATTTTAATTTTTAGATTAAGTTTATTTCTATTGAATTGTAATAGTTAGGTTGAGATAAAGGCTCCTAAATGTCCCCCCTTAATTATAAAAGGGTAAGGTTGGTTGTCCCCCTCTTTGTAATTTTATTTAATTAATAAAATTTAAGGATTTTACCAATAAGCCCCTATATGAAGGTGGAATTTATCAAAAAAAAACACCACATTTTATATTCTACCTTGGGGTCCATAAGTTGAAACCCATTTTACCAATAAACCCCTAGCTCTTTTTAAAATATTTCATATCAATTTAAATGGCGTAACTGCCCTTCATTCTCTTCTCTCCTTTCTCTCTCTAATCGCAATTCGCGGGCTCATTCTCTCTCACTAATCGCAATTCACCTTCACCATCTCCTGATCCGGTCAATCCTTAACCCCCCACGGCGGATTTGGTCGTGCCGGCCAGTCAGTGTTGGTTGGTGGTTAGGTGAAGAAGACGAGCTCCACGACAAATCATCTCGCCGTCGCCATCGTTGGGGGCTTGGATTTTGCAGTAATCCACGCAATTACGTTTGCGATTTAGAGCTGAGCTTTGATTACGTTTGCGATTTAGAGCTGAGCTTTGATTGTTCAGGAGCATGATTTCGTTAGGGGTTTGCAGCCAAGGTGAGTTTCAAGACAATTTTCATCTGATTTCATAATTATTTAGTGTAATTATTTGTTTGATTGAGTCTTGAAGCTTGCAATTTTAAGAATACATTGTTGAATTTGGTCTAATTTTGCTAGAAAAGGCGGTCTGATAAAAAAAATTTGGAAAATATTTGCTAATTTTACTTTTGCCGGATCATACATTTCTGCTATGCTTGCCAGTTTAAAGGAAGTCCATATGTTTTCTCCTTTATTGTATAAGCTACGGTTGATCATTTTTCTTCTGGATGAGATGTTGAAGTTTGGTAATAATGATTATTGGCTTTGTATTTTAACATTTTTACTGTATTTCCGTGCGTTCGAGCTAGAAATGAATCCTTACAATTAACCAAAGATGATCCTGTAGAACTTTCTAGTTGCCATTATGTTGTTGATGAAAACTTGTGGTTTTTACCTTTTGTTTATGTGATTCTCTATCTTTTGAGGCCATCTTTACAAAAATAAATCTTTCTCGAGAAATCGTGTTGTTGCCCTGTTGATAGATTTGAGTATGAAATATAAAATCCAAATATGCCCAATTAATTGTACTATGTGCAATGAATCCATAGAGCTTCCATACAACAATTTTAAAATGAACAAATATTTTTTTTTTGGCAGAAATTGTATGAAACCAGTAATTACTATTGGTGGTAACCTTGTGGTCCATGGGAAGACAATACTCACTGGAGTGCCTGATAACATTATGCTAACTCCAGGCTCTGGTATGGGGCTTCTTACCGGTGCATTCATAGGCGCAACTTCAACAAATATCAAAAGTCTCCATGTGTTTCCGGTGGGCATATTAGAGTAAGCACTAAATAACTTGACATTTACTGCCAGTTGATTTACAATATGCCTATATTGTTCTTTCACTGAGTACCTTCCAATTCAGTGCTCTAAATATCATCTATTAAGTGCATAATTTTAACTCAATGTTATCACCGAAATGCTTCTCTGATAATATGAAGTTGGAACTATTTATTTCTCTTATATCACCTTGTGACCATCTTGCTTTACATTTATGACCTTATGTGGTCTGTGCGCTTAATGTAGCTCTGAATTTTGAAAAACAGGGATGGCTGGAGTTAGCTAGTGCTCGACACTCCATGGGTGCTTCACGTATCAATACTGCCTTGCTTAATCACAAAGACCATCCAGCTGCTACATCATTGGAAGTAAATCATCACAATGGTATTATATTGCTTATCCTTCTTCAGTAAATTAAAATTCGGGTCAAGACACAAAAATATTTCTTATGCATACTAAATTATGTTGCTAAACGTCGACTACAGTAATATATACTTACACATTGCATTCATATAAACAATTCATTTCATTGTCAACTTCAGTATCAGGAAAGAACCAAGCCATGCGTGAAACTGATTATTCCATTTTATGCTGCAGCTGATATCCCTATCATGAAGCCACCTCACTTCACATTGTGCAAATGGAAATCCACTAGTAATGCAAATTCACCAACCGGGAAAGCAAAACTTGAAGAGGACAATTTGATGAAGAAAAAAGGTAGTAGTCCAGAGGTTCAGCATCAGGGTGCAAATGGAAATCCACTAGGGGTTTTGTTTTACTTTGATCGTCAAAAGGGTTTAGTGGATTTTTTGGGTTTAGAATGGGAAAGTTTTACTCATCGTCAATGTTTATTTATGTGAATAACTGTTCAATGTTTTTCACACTTCTAAAACGGAGAGTTCTGTTTTATAGTTATTTATGAATGTGAAATGGTTTGGTTTTTGACCTTTCTAAACAACTGTGAGGTCAATTTCTCAGTTATAGTTATGAGTGTTATTTTTATGTCATTCCTTTAGGACAACTGTAGAACAAGTTTCACGGTTGTTGGGTTTGATGTAAATAACTGTGTAATGATTTTCACAGTTATTGTGCATAACTGTGAATTCCATTTCACATTTATTTTTATGTCATTTCTTTAGGACAACTGTAGAACAAGTTTCACGGTTGTTGGGTTTGATGTAAATAACTGTGTAATGATTTTCACAGTTATTGTGCATAACTGTGAATTCCATTTCACAGTTATTTCTATGTCATTCCTTTAGGACAACTGTAAAATAAGTTTCACAGTTATTGTGCACAACTGTGAGGTCAATTTCTCAGTTATAGTTATTTATCTGTTATTCATGATTGTTTGTGCACAACTGTGAGGTCAATTTCTCAGTTATAATTGTTGAGGTCACTTTCTCAGTTATTTTGCATAACTGTGTGATAGATTTCACTGTTTTTATGTCATTCTTTTATAGAACAACAAAGAGGTCTATTTCACAGTTGTTGGTTGTGATGTGAATAACTGTGAAATATTTTTCACACTTCTAAAACTGTGAGGTCAGTTTCACAGTTATTTATGAATGTGAAATGGTTTGGTTTTTGACCTTTCTAAACTAAAAACTGTGAGGTCAATTTCACAGTTAATTTGGTACTTCACTTTCTCAGTTATTGTGCATAACTGTGTGATAGATTTCACTGTTTTTATGTCATTCTTTTATAGAACAACAATGAGGTCTATTTCACAGTTGTTGGTTGTGATGTGAATAACTGTGAGGTCAATTTCTCAGTTATGATTGTGAGGTCACTTTCTCGGTTATTGTGCATAATTGTGTGATAGATTTCACTGTTTTATGTCATTCTTTTATAGAACAACTGTGAAATCTATTTCATATTTGTTGAAAAATAATTTTATTTTATTTATAAAATTTAAAATATATGATGAGTAAAATTGTTTGATTCATCTTGGCGATGCGATTAAAACAGTGGTTTCAGATAATTTTTTCGACTTTTAGATTTTGAGATATTGCATTTTAAAAATTTAAGAGAAAAAAAAAGGAAGAGAGAGAAAGAAACAGCAAGGCGCTGGACTTAACTTAGCGTCCGTCACGCGTCAAGAGAGAGAGAGAGGGGTATGAGGGGCAATTTGGTCAAGAAAAAATTAAGGGACTTTTTGGCTGTTTTGAAAATGTTAGTCCTTAAAGGTAGTTTTTATTTGGATGAGGGACTAATTGGTCAAAGCCTCTTTTTTAAATTTGTATTTCACCTAGTTCTTAATAATATACATGATATTAGATGTATTTTTATTTCAATTAGTTTTATTTTTAATGCCACCTATCTTTTATTCACTCCTTATATTATGGAAGGATAATTGTGTTTATTTTCAAAAACCGTAGTGGATAAGCAATTGTTGTAGTGGAAATAGTCCCTCCCTTCTTTTATTATATAGTAGTATGTGAACTTGTACTTCCTAGTGAACAGGGGATCATTTGAGATTGACCAGTGCGGAAAGACTGAAAATAGATTTGATACTTAAAACTGTGCTAAAATAACTTTAGTTCCTCCAAACATTTAAGGTATCTGTAGCCTTATCCTTATGGATCATCGTGTTACTGTTGGGCCCTACATTTTCAGTCAACATGTTTACAACTTGCATATAACAACTTGGTACTAACAACTTAAGTTGTCCTATTTACATCTTGGTTATTTGCAGGTTGAGCTCTTTGTTACGTTGATCCTATTTTTTAGGGAATGTGTCAAAAGAAGCAAAGACTGGTTCAAAGGCATTTCCTCCACAACGGATCATTATCTCCTCCCTCAACAAACAATTGCGGATATATCTCCACAAGATCAGCCTTAATCCCGAGTTTTGAGGCCCATCTTTTCTCTTTGTTAATTAGCTTTATTTGAGGTATAAAAGGGGAAACACACACTGTATTTTCACACACGTTCACTCTAGCCTAAGCTCCCTTTGAATACGCTCTTAGCATTGTAATCATCAAAAACACATAGTAAACTTACGGTCAAGGCAGGTACCAAATCCTCCCGGGGTTTTATGCCGGCGAACAAGTTGTTCAAGGGCTTTCCCTAGTCAACAAACATCTTGTGTCCTTTCCCATTCAACTTGATAATCATTGTACCTAGATTCTTATCACTTTAGTCATTTTTCTTCCCTTCGAAATATACTTGTTGAAATTTGACCAAAACAATTTGGCGCCGTCTGTGGGAAACTTTGATTATTCAAGTAGAAATGGCTAATCCATTGTCCGGCGATCAAGGCGAGAGGAGCCGTCCGCTTCCTGTTTCCAACGCCCAAGGCAACCCTCCTCCAAGTGCAGAAGCTGTCAATTTGGAGATAATGTCCAACATGGCGGACATGTTGAAGAAAATAGGCGATCGATTGGATGGTTAGGAGCATACGAACGCCATGATATTCAGCGCCATTGATAGCCTGCGTAAAGGGAAGCAAGTTGAAACTCAAGTATCTACTCCATTTTCACCTTTACTTCCTAGATCTTTGTTTGGTCCGGTACGGGACCAAGCCATGTCGAGGATATTCCTATGACTAATACCTTGCCGGCAGAGCACGATCGTGGCGTCCATTCCAATCGAACAACCAAGATTCGGCCTACCGGTGGCCAACTGCTTGTCATCTTGCTACACCTATGCTACACCCCCAATGGGGCAAGCGAGAATTTCTTTAATGCTTTTGATACTTACGCATCTCGGTTTAATAACAATCCTCTTTTCGCGAGAGAGTCAACTTGTTAAGGAAATGCGGACTATCAAGGATTTGCTTCGAAGCATACCGGAGTCAATATGCCATACCACCAAGTTTCTCCAACTTGCTATAATGAATCTCGTTTTGTTCCGTGCATAGCTAGTGTGGAGATCCCAAAGAAATTTTCGAGTCCCTCACATGAAGAAGTATGATGGAAGCACCGACCCACGAGAACATGTGTTCTTTGTATCGGGAATCAATGGATATCATAAGTATCCCCCTATGTTTAAAGAAGCGTGTTTTGCGGGGGCTTTGGCTCTACTTTGTCGGGACCCGGCCTTAAAATGGCTAACGGGGCTCCCTCTAAACTCTATTTCATCTTATGCTCAACTTGTCAATATGTTCATTAACCGGTTTTCGTGCAATAGGGCATTTGACAAGTTGACTAGTGATCTCTATAGAATTGTGCAACGGCTAACGAAAATCTTAAAGAGTATTTGCACGGGTTTAACAAGGAGGCGGTGACTATACCCAACTTGGATGTGTCCACCGCTACGGAAGCATTCCGTATAGGCTTGAAGAAAAGCTCATTGTTCTATAACGAGTTGGTGATGACCCTGCGAAACAACTTGAAGAAATCGAACCGGGGCCTTGCCTTTCATCGGATTGGAGGAAGACGGCTTGGCGATGGGGAAGTCAGCTGGGAGGACTCCTACTCCTCTATTTGAGCCTTCGACGGAAAATCGGATTCCCATCACTATAAGTCCAACGAGGGGCAAACCCCTGTTAAATCGAATCTTCTAGAATTCATGTTGTAGATGATGATCAAGAGGGAGATGATAATGATTACCCAAAAATTTACGAATCTGGCTTTTACGTGGACATTGCGGGAATCTTGTGCGCCATGGGAAATCTTGGAGATAAAGCAAGGTGGCCCAAGAAGAACGACCGATCAACAACTTGGAAGGACAAGTCCAAGTGGTGCGCATTTCATGAGGATTTTGGGCATACTACCGAGAATTGTTTTGCCTTGAGGAAGGAAATTGCTCATTTATTGTCGAGGGTCTTCTTAAGGATTTGTTGGGCAAGAAGAGGGTCGAAGTGAGTCTAAAGAGCTTTGATTCGGGGAGCGATCCGGACAGAAAGTTGCACCGCCTCCAGGCTACCAAGGTAGTAAATGTCATTTCGGGTGGATCTCATATTTGTGGAACAACTTACTCTGCGGCCAAGCGTCATGCCAAAAGTTCTAAAGAGGATCACTCGAGAATTTCCTTCAAGATGTCGGGACTTCACGAGATGGTCATGTTATTTCCTTTGAAGACGAAGATAAGGACAACACGTTAGATCCTCATCATGATGGTCTAGTTGTTCGGGTGCGGATTGCCAAGCTGTGTGGTCAAGAGAATCCTTATTGATGGCGGGAGCTCGGTCAACATAATTTTCACTCATGCTCTTGAAGATATGGGTATTCCTTTGTACGAAGTTGTGAAGAATTCATCCGTCTTTGGTAGGGTTCGGTGGGGAGATAAAGCAAACGATCGGGAGATCAAGTTGCCCATCTATTTGGAGGGTATGAATGCTATGGAAAAGATTACGTGATCGAATGCTCTTCCTCGTACAATGTCATTTTGGGAAGACCTTGGATACACAACATGAAGGCCGTGCCGTCAACTTATCACCGGTGCGTCAAGTTTCCAACACCTTGGGGTGTGGCCAAGTTGAAGGGAAACCAACAAGTCTCGAAAAGAATGCTACAAGGTCAACATGAAAGCAAGTTCGGCCCTCGGCAAGCATAGCAATTAAAGAAGAAGGCCCGAGGATGTTCTTGAAGCGGTGGAGCATGAGACAAAGAGCGTTCTGTTGATGTATCGAATCCACGAGGCCCGAGTGCAAGTTGGGACAGACCTCCCATCCGAAGTTGAGGAGGAGGCTGATTGAGTTCTTAAAAAGCCGAAATGTTGCTTTGCATGGAAACACGAGGACATGACGGGGATAAGCGGGGACATCATTACTCACAAGTTGAACATAGATCCCACCATCCGTCCTGTTCATCGAAAAGAAGGAAGTTTGCTCAAGAGAGGAACCGAGATCATAAAAGATGAAGTTGAGAGGCTTTTGAAGTCCAAGATGATCGGGGAAGTTCGGTACCCAAGGTGGTTAGCTAATGTTGTGGTGGTAGAGAAAAGAAATGGCAAGTGGCGAGTGTGCGTGGACTTTACTGAGACTTGAACAAAGCACTGTCCAGAAAGACCCATTCCCTCTTACTCATATCGATTCTCTAGTTGATGAGACGGTGGCCACGACATCTTGACGTTCATGGATGCGTCTTCGGGGTATCAACAAATTCAAATGGAGCCTTCGGACCAAGAAGATACGGCGTTCATGACTCAGGAAGGTATATATTGTTACATTTCTATGCCATTTGGTCTTAAAAATGCGGGGCAACTTATCAAATTTGGTGAACAAGATGTTCAAAGATCAACTTGGCAAGACGATGGAAGTCTACATAGATGACATGGTGGTAAAATCCAAGCATATGGAAGATCATGTTGAGCATCTCGGCAGGCGTTCAACATGTTGAAAGCTTTCAACATGAAGCTCAATCCGGCAAAGTGCAACTTTGGTGTTAGAAGCGAGTAAATTCTTGAGATATATGGTGACCAAAAGGGGGATTGAAGCCGGTCCGAGCAGATCAAGGCTATTCTCAACTTGGAATCTCCCAAGAACATCAAAGACGTCCAAAGGTTAACGGGTAGAGTATTTGCTTTGAATAGGTTTATATCTAAATCATCGATAAGTGCGGGTTATTCTATGAAGTGCTAAGAAAGAACAAACTCTTTCAATGGACTGACCAACATGAGGCGACTTTTAAGCAACTTAAAGAATACTTGGTGATGTCACCCCTACTTGCCAAACCGAGCATGGTGAGCACCTTTATTTATACTTGGTTGTATCTGAAAATCTTTGTTAGTGCGGTATTGGTGAAGGAAATCCAAGGTGAACGGCATCCTGTATACTATGTAAGTAAGTCTCTATTGAATATTTGAAACAAGGTATTCTCATCTTGAAAAATTAATATTAGCCTTAACTCTGCTTTGCTACAAAATTGCGTCATTATTTGAAACACATTCTATAATTGTTAGAACTAATTATCCTGTAAGGAATGTGTTGAGAACTCCGGAGATGTCGGGCGAGATTGGCCAAGTGGTCGGTCAAGTTGAGCACTTATGATATTTCGTATGAGCCAAGAACGACCATCAAATCTCGGGCCCTAGCCGATTTTGTAGCCGACTTCGGTCCCAGGTTTACAACCCGAGGTGGGCTGGAAGTACAACAACTTGAAGGTAAAACTAATCCTAGATTTTGGACACTTTGTTTACGAGATGGAGCTTCAAATTCCAAAGGCTGGCTTGGGAATAGTCCTAAAATCCCCTCAAGGTGATATCATACCCCAAGTGTAGCTTGTGAATTGATGCAACAAATAATGAAGCTGAGTATGAAGCTTTAATCATGGGTTTAACCACAGCTTTAAGTTTAAATGTTACACATATAAATGTCTTTGTTGACTCTCAATTGCTAGCTAACCATTTTAGTGGCAGTTATGTGGCAAAGCATTCCAAGATGACTCTGTATCTCCAACATGTTAAGGCTTTAGCTTGAAATTCCTATCATTCTCTTTGGAACGAGGTCCCTAGAGAGGAAAACTCGAAGCGGACGCCTTGGCCAACTTGGGTTCCACTTGCAAATCAATGTTGCATACCACTATCCCCATCATTTATGTTAAGTACCCGGTAATAGACCAAGTTGAAGAAACTCAGTGGTTACTCAACCTCTTTGGGGCACAAGATGCTAAACCTTCTTGGACCCAACTGTAATTGAGTTCCTTCAACTTGGAACTATTCCACCGAGATGTTAAGAATGTTAGATCTTTTAAGATTCGTACTTCAACTTTTGTTTTGATAGATAATGTGCTATTGAGGTCTTTTGCGGGACATTATTTGAGATGTGTCGATAACGAGCAAGTTGAGCTAGTACTCAAGGAAATCCACGAAGGAATTTGTGGGAACCATTCAGTGGGAAAGCACGGCGTCGAAGGCCCTCAAGACGGGATACTATTGGCCAACCATGCGTCAAGATGCTATGAGCTATGTACAAAAGTGTGATGCACGCCAAAGACACGTGCAACATCTTACATCAACCTGCTGAGCCTCTACATTCTATAGTCTCATCTTGGCCTTTCATGCAGTGGGGCATGGACATTGTAGGCAAGTTGCCTAAGGCTCCCGGAGGCAAAGTGTTCATGTTGGCATTAACCGATTATTTCTCAAAGTGGATCGAAGCAGAAGCTTATGTACAGGTAAGAGATAAGGAGGTAATCTCATTTCTGAAGAAAAATATAATTAGCAGGTTTGGTGTACCATCAGAGATTATATGTGACAACGGGTCACAATTTATAAGTAGAAAGACTAGGGATTTTTGTATTCATTGGGGCATCAAGTTGATCATGTCTACACCTGTCCACCCTCAAGCCAATGGTCAAGCTGAATCAAGCAACAAGTTGATCATCAACAACTTGAAGAAGCGTCTAGATCAAAAGAAGGGAAAGTGGGCTGAAGAGTTACCACTTGTACTTTGGGCAGATAGGACTACTACAAAAGGAGCCACAGGTAGAACTCCATATTCATTGGTATATGGAGCGGAAGCTGTAATTCCAGTTGAAGTAACAATCCCAACAGCAAGGTATGGCTTATTAACTCAAGATGAAAATAATCTCTTGCTAACTCAAGATTTAGATACAATTGATGAGATCAGGGATTTAGCCAAGATAAGGATGGCGGCTTATCAACAACGAATTGCAAGATTTTACAACAAGAACGTCAGAGTCAGGAGATTCCAGGTTGGTGACTTAGTTTTAAGAAAAGTATTTCAAAATACAAGAGAATTGAATGCAGGTAAGTTAGCCCCCAAGTGGGAAGGACCATATCTCATCGATCTTTGAAGGCGGCAAATGTGCATATTGGTTGTCAACCCCAAGTGGAGACAGAATCCCTAGAAGTTGGAACGCCATCCACTTAAAACTTTATTTCATGTAAGTCCAGTTATTTGCAACTAGACTTCTCAGGTACGATTTATTTTAAGTTGTCAAGTTCATTCGTATATTTCAAGTTGTTGATTTTTGTTGAGAATCCTTACTAACTTAAGCATCGGAGGGGCGTTAGCTACGCTAACGCCCAACCCTAACATAAATCTGTTTTGCGAGGTGCAACTTGAGCAAACTGAATAGGCTCAACATGTTGACACGCCGCACGGGCGATACTTGTTGGGACCTAAGGCTGGAACAGGACAATCATGTTGACACGCCGGGACGGGCGATACATGTTTGAGCTGAGGAAGAAAAGTTCAACATGTTGACACGCCAGTACGGCTGATACATGTTGAAACTTTAAGCTGAGAGGATGGAACTTGTTGACACGCCGGGACGGGCGATACTTGTTCTATCTCTTCAAACGGTTACCTCTATCAAAGGTACAAATTACATATGGTTAAAAGATATTCATCTTTTCTTACGAAGTAAGGTTTTGACACCTTCGCACAGGCGCACGTTTTCACACTTGTCCAAGTTGTGAACTACGGTTGTAACATTATCATGTTACCTAAGGCTTATAGCATCAACATGTTATCTAAAAAACAAACAAGTATTTCCTAAAGGCTTAAAACACTTTCATAAAAACCTTAAAATGTTTTCAAAAATATTTTTGCAGCTAGGGGACAAGTTGGGTAAGCCAACCAAATCCCTTAAAAACCTAAGAAAAGCGTGGAGTACTAGACCAACCTAGTACTCCCAAATAGATTGTCTCGGCTCTTATGAGCCATTACAAAATAAAAACCTTATTTTGGGGACACTCCCCCCATTTGTTGTGCGTACCAACAGAGGTACGACAAATAAAAGCAAAAAATTGTTTTTTGTTCATCCAAAATACCCAACAAAGTTTTAAACTGTTTTTAAACTTGGCCTGCTGCCGCCGGTGTTGTATTCTCCCCTTGATCATTTTGAGCTACCACTATGGTACTCAGGGCTTTGTCAGTATCATCAATCAAGGCTTCAAGAGCCGCGGAGTTCACTTCTTCTGCATCCGCTGGCTCCCCCATATGGTCCTTTAAAACTCTTCTTTCCTCCTCCAAGTTCCAAGTTGCGGCTTGTCCATTCTGATATTCCTCCATCATTTGAATTCGGGCCTCTAGCAAAGTCTTGGTAGCATTAAACGTGAAGTTCCCCTCTGCAACTTCAAGCTCTTTCATGTGGGCCTTGTTCTCAGCACGGACAGCTTCCACTTCTTTTCCCAAACGCTCAAAATCCTTCTTCAAATTTTCCACTTCACCAGCATGCTTGTTCGCTTCCTTCTTCAATTTTTCTACTTCCTTTGCTCTTTTTGTGGCCTCCTTCTTCGACTCTGCAGCTTCATAACTACCCCTCGCCGCTTTGATCTTCAGTGCATCAATATGGGCCAAAATAGGGATCATAATTTCCTGCTTAAAAGAAAGCATTAATATTTTATCAAACTCTTTGGTAAAAGGATTCTCCATTTTTTACCTTCTCAACAAAACTTGGTATAGCAGCTCTAACCCTCTCTCCTAACTTCACCATATCCATGTCACCATTTGTGTCCGTGGCCTCAGCTTCCACCAACTTCCTCTTCTTCGCATCCCCCTTCAACTTGGATGCAGTCACATTTGAGCTAGCCACAATAGACACGGGGGTGGGGGGTTTACTGTCTTTCTTTGCCAAGCTTTTTGCTCTAGCCGCAGCTAGCAGGTCAGCAGCACTAACAGTATCCTTGGAGCGAGTGGCTGCAACAAAGGGTGTAGAGTTAGAACAAAGCAAATGAATTAGAACAAGTTGGAGATAGGCAAAGACTTAAGGAGTTTGATTAACCTGTAGACATCTGGATAGGCTCAGATAAGGCTTCTTCAGGGTTTGTTTCTCGGGTTTCTTCAGGATCAACTTCTCCTTCTGGATCTGCAACAAATTGGACTGGCAGTGCTTTAAAAGTCCTCACTAACAAATCCAACTCATAAATCCTGTTCACATTCTCTTCTGTATTGTCCTTATAAGCAAAGAGCACATCCAGTTTCACAACTAAGCCAAAGGAGATTCAAGGAATTAGTTAGTGGACTATTAAGGAGCATCATTAGAATAAGAAAAATTGTCTCTACTACCTTGAGACCTCCATTTGAAGTTTGCACCCTCATCCGACACCAGGGTATTCTTCTTTGCAAAAAAGAACTTATTCTTCCACCCTCTATCACCGGGATCAATGTTGTCATTCAAGAAAGACATCCTCCCAGACCTAACCCTAAACCCATATCTCCCTAAACCAAAACTCCTAATCTCAGTTGTGAAAGCAAATTCTTCTAAACCAATTTCCAACTCTGTTTCCGCGTTCAACCTTACTAGGGTTTGAAGGCTTCTCCAACCTTGTGGCATAAGTTGGGCATAGTTAAGTTTTGTGGAAACGAAAAACTTGGTGATTAAAGTTGGGAAAGGGAATTTCAAACCAATAGTAAAAGGGTATTCAGGAAAGCATACCCATTCGGGAGAGTAGCATTCTGGGGTTAGGTCAGGGTGTGTGAAAAACTCAGTTTCGAATGCCATGGCGTGATTCTTTTTGATGATCTCTAAATTGGTAGCAGGGATTGTACACTTTTCTTTGTCTGGGGTCTTCAACATGTTTTGGGTTAGAAAACCCGCGAGCAAACCCTCACCACTCTCGATTAAAGCCACCGTCTTTTTCTTCCCCATTTTACAAGCTTAAGCAAAAAATCAAAGGTGGAATTGAAAGGAAAGCAAGAAACTCACCGTAAATCTCTACTTGATTTTCCTCTCCGACCGTCTTCCCTGGTTCTTCCTCTAGAAACCTCTGTGAAAGCTACGTTTTTGATTTGGTGAAAGGGAGAGTTGGAACAGGAATCTATTTATTTAAGGAGATTGAAGGTGGTTGGGACTCATACCTTTTTGCCTTGGGAAACTACTTAAAAGCCGTCCCATCGCGTCCCTTTTTCTCATTTAAGAAACCGTCGTTCTTTTCTTCCATATTTGGCAAACTTTTTAAAATTTTTTGTCTCTTTATATTCTACATTTTAAAATTCAAAAAGTTTGGGGGCAATTGTTGGGCCCTACATTTTCAGTCAACATGTTTACAACTTTCATATAAAAACTTGGTACTAACAACTTAAGTTGTCCTATTTACATCTTGGTTATTTGCAGGTTGAGCTCTTTGTTACGTTGATCCTATTTTTTAGGGAATGTGTCAAAAGAAGCAAAGACTGGTTCAAAGGCATTTCCTCCACAACGGATCATTATCTCCTCCCTCAACAAACAATTGCGGATATATCTCCACAAGATCAGCCTTAATCCCGAGTTTTGAGGCCCATCTTTTCTCTTTGTTAATTAGCTTTATTTGAGGTATAAAAGGGGAAACACACACTGTATTTTCACACACGTTCACTCTAGCCTAAGCTCCCTTTGAATACGCTCTTAGCATTGTAATCATCAAAAACACATAGTAAACTTACGGTCAAGGCAGGTACCAAATCCTCCCGGGGTTTTATGCCTGCGAACAAGTTGTTCAAGGGCTTTCTCTAGTCAACAAACATCTTGTGTCCGTTCCCATTCAACTTGATAATCATTGTACCTAGATTCTTATCACTTTAGTCATTTTTCTTCCCTTCGAAATATACTTGTTGAAATTTGACCAAAACAGTTACGTATACTTGTAGAGCTGTTGTGAATGGATATGGATCTCTTATCTTATTTGAGAACATTTTGTTAGTGTGTTAATCCACTGAGGAAGTGTGCATGGTCCTAAACCTGCTTGGGATATGCTTCACTTCTGTTAAGCTAGTTGAAGGAAACTATACATAATGTTCTAGACTCCTCCCCCCTTCCCTAGGCTCCCGAATAGAATACACCACCATTTCAGAAGCATGACAAACTTACCGGTTGCCTCTAGGCTCTAGACTTCCAATGTCTTGCAACCAACCATGATGTTCTCTTCATGTTCCTAAATCTCTTGACTGTCTATAACTTGTAGAATTACCCATATATGTGTTTGTCACACACATATATATACACACACTCTCAAGAAATTAAAAAAAAGAAAAAACGTCACTTGCAGTTGCTCTTATGTTCTCTCTCTTTTTATATATATTTTGATAAACTGTGATATATAAATATTCACATCTGGCTGTATAAACTCCAAAGACCATGTTAAGTTACCAACTCTTGTAAACGATTAAGCAATTACAGAGGGATCCAACAATGAATACCAAGAACAAGACCCCCTCACATGTGGAAAGATAAACAACGGTCCCTCATGTTTACTTTGATGGACTCCTTGTCCGCATTCTGCATATTCTTTTCTTTTATTTTATGTACTTATTTTCTTATAAAAAAAAAAAAAAAAGTCCCTCGTGTGGGGGAATGGGATACAAACCAAACAGGGTGCCAAGATGTTCATTTACTATGACATGGGTTATAAACGTAAGCAGGATGACTAGGAACGAAAGACCTTTCCTAAGGAGATGTTCAATACGATGTGAAGTTATTTATACGTCGGAAAGTTTTTGCTATTAAAGGAGGCACCCAACAAGTACTTGAAGCTAGCATATGGAGGTAGTCCATTATTGCATACCATTTTAACTTTTGGGTGGATAAAATGTTGTCAAGATTGACCATTTTCACTACTGCTGACCAACATGTTAAATAATTGTTATTCTGAACTATCACTTGTCTCAAAAGGAGGTTGTGACATTCAATTTCTGCTTTCTTCAATATGCTATGTTGTTATGGCAGGCTCGAATATCTGGTTGGACTGCCACGCTTCTATCTATGTGGTATGCTTTCTGTTTACTCTTTTTCACCTTTTTCTTTATAACAAGATACTTGCTACTGTGGTTTTGCAACCCCACACTCTTCTCGCACACTACCATTACAATTATTATTGGAACCACCCTCTTAATCCTACAAGATGATGTACATGCTAAAGGCATAAAATAGCTATTGGTTTCCGTATCCAACAAATCAAACTTGGTACCGTCTCCCCTCGTTTTAATGATTAAGCACCAGATGAAAATAGAGTAGAGGCTTTTAATAAGCTGATGCTTGGCAAAGTAGAATATTTTTAGTACAACTGCAGCTACACGAAGAATGATTCCATGTTCATGACACCTAAGACAATTATCACGTTTGAAAGGAAAGAAAATAATTGAGAAAAGGATTAAAGATTAGGGCTCCATTTGTTTAGCGTAAAACATTTTCCGGAAATGATTTCCGGCAAAATGTTTTTCGAAAAATGAAAATGTTTTCCGAAAAATAAGATAAAAATGAAGTTTTCCCTATTTTTTGGTGCGAAACAAATACCGAAAAATGAGGAAAATGTTTTCCGGAAAACATTTTCCCCCAAACAAACGGAGCCTAGAATTGCTAGTCTATTTCTGAATATGTACTTGACCTTGGACACGTTGTTTCTGCTTGAGCTCAACTGTTTAGTGGAATTTCAATTCTTCAATTTTGTATAGTTTTCAGAAATTCAGCCTGTGGCTTTTATATTGTGCTTGATGGATTACTTGTCCATCATTTCTATAATGTTTCCCTCTGTATTTTCAATACAATATTCCGATTCTATTAAAAAAAACTGGAGTCTCATGGATTTGATGAGCTTGCAACTATTTGTTGGAGTCAAGTCAGTGAGAAAATTTTTGATGAAAAAGTTTTTAAAATGTCATTTATTTTGAGACAAAAATGATCATCTAATTTGGGACAGGAAGTAGTACTACCATTCTTTTGGGAGAGAAAAATAAGGTCCGTAAAGGATTTGTCAAAAAGTCATTCATTTGGGGACAAAAATGATCATCTAATTTGGGACGGAGTAGTACTATTAATCTTTCGGGAGAAGAGAAAAGAAGTAACAAGGTCCATAAAGGATTTGAACTCAGGACCTCTGAAAGGTTGGGTAGAGTATTCACCACCAAGCTATCAATTAATATATGCTGTGTCCATGCAGTTAAATTAATACTCCCTCCGTCCCTAAAAGTTTGTCTCATTTGACTTTTTAGTTGAACTTTGACCACAAATATATGACAATTTAATTATGTTCATGAAATTCTAAAAATTCCTATTAAATCACCATTAATAATATTATCAACAACAACTTTTAGAATTTCATGAACATGATTAATCTCAAATAAATTTGTGATCAAAGTTCAACAAAAAAGTCAAATGTGACAAACTTTTAGGGACTGAGGGAGGGAGTATATAAACTTTTTTTAAAAAAATAGTGTGCTAGCCTTGTAGTGAATCCGCCCATAACCAATGCTATATCTGCACAAAAGGAAAGTTAAATTGGTTTGATTGTATCAATTGTGAACAAATGCAGGCTTTTGCAGTTGATGAGAATATGCAGAAAAGTTTGCTATTTCAACCAAAACTCAGTAGAGACCGAGACTACAACAATATGTTTCTATAATATGTATCTATAATATGTTTCACCGATAATTCCTACAGAGTCAGTCAGACAGTCATGTTGTATGTTTCACTGATAATTCCTATAAAGCCAGTTAGTCACGTTGTGCGCACACAGCATTAGAATCTCCAGGAGTCTTTTTCATCACCCTAGATCTGAAAAAGAGATACTATATACTCCTCAGTCTGTAAGACGCATGGAACCACAATGAGATATCAGTCATCCATATAGTGAATATATAAGAACATTAAGTTAAAAAAAAATAAGGTTTGCACAAAATGTACATTTATTTATCTCGAATCATGGCTACAAGATCCGTTATAATCTACTTTCTCTCCTCCATGACCAACTTGGACCTAATGATTTGCAAACAAAAAGAAAAAGAAAAAAAAAAAAAAAAAAAAAAAAAAAAAAAAAAAGAAAAAAAAAAAAAAAAAAAAAGAAAAAGAAAAAAAAAAAAAAAAAAAAAAAAAAAAAAAAGGGTAAATAACCTATGAACAGATTTGTCATTATGATAAGATATGTGAAGAACTGAAATTTGTACAGGTAAATTCATTTTCCAAGTGAACGCACTGCTAACAATGGAAAGACGATTTATTCGTAACATCTACAGAAACTTTATCAACCCTAGCACTTTGCAGATATGGTATTGCATTAGGCTTTATACATTTCAAATAATCTTGCTAAGATCACTCTTAGAGAGAATCCACCACCAACAAAATTTGTACGTACTTGCTCTAACCAGCCAGAAAGTTCCCCAACATGGAAAAACTAATCTATTTCTTCAAAACACCCATAATTGATCACTTCAAATTGATCTTACGAAGGGGTGTCAAACAGAATAACTTAAAGTTCGACCAAGGAAAATGACGGAAACTGATACATGCCTATCTTGCCTCCGCTCTCCTATACATCACAATCAGTGGCTGATCCAGGAAATTTTGCTAGTGGGGGCCAATTTTTTTTATGTTTCAGTTTATGATCTTCGATATACAAAAGCACATTTTAGCTAGTAAATTTAGAAAGCCGTATAAAAAAAACATACCTGAAAGTACCGTTCGAGTTTATTGGCTTGCTATTTTCGATATACAAAAGCACTTTTTAGCTAGTAAATTTACAGCTTCATTTCTTACGGTATCAAAAAGTTCCTTCTCTATGCAGGGTACCATGCAATCATTCATCAAATCATTCTCCATTTTATTCCGAAGACTACTCTTTAGAAGCTTCATTGCCGAAAATACTCTTTCCACAGTAGTAGTTCCAACCGGTAAAGTTAAAGCCAAATTTACTAGTAAATAAACCAGAGGATAAATACTATCTTTATTCATCTCATCCATTTTTTTTTTTTTTGCAAGCTCTCCAATCCCTTTCAAATCTGAGAAGTCTTCATTAAAGCGTACATCGTGAATATAGTTCTCAAGTTGGTTTTCAAGCACAATTATATCTATCTCCGAAAAATCATTCGGATAATGCTTCGCGAATTGAATTAATCTTGTCTTGTCAAAAGTAGAGAATGAGTTCCTAGGATCAAGAGAAGCCATACTCAGAAGCAAATCTATATTTTTCTTATCAAATCGACTATTTAGCTCTTGAAGTTGCGAGTCTAGCACACTATAAAACAATTCAACCTTAAAGCGGTGAAGATTTGTGTTATCTTCCACATTGCGCCTTGGTCTCCCTCGAACCATAAATATATCTTGCATACTTGGAATGATCAAATCATGCTTCGAACAAAATATGTGAACTTCGTCCATTAATGTTTCCCAACCATCTTCTCTCATTGCTTGCAACCGTCGCTTGGATATACTTACAAGATTCATTGCATTCATAATGTCTTTATCCTTCTTTTGTAAGGCTTGTGATAGATCATGAGTGATTCCCAAAATGGATTTCATTAAGTGCAACAAAAAAACAAACTCAAACTGATGTATAACCTCAAGAAGAATATTAGCATCCCCTCTAATATCTGAACACGTGTCATCCTCTACCATGATCTCAAGAAAACGTACCACCGAGGAAAATAAAGTAAAGAGACTAACAATTGAGCCAAAGTGTGAGCTCCAACGTGTGTCTCCAGCCCGTTTAACAGTCTCTTCCTGATTCAAGCCTCGTCCTGTCTTCATTCCATCATCACTAATTGCTTGAGCAATTGGCTTTTCATGGTCACGATGAATCAGAGGAGTCTCTAAATAAAGGAAACTTTCTTGAACTTCTTCATTTCCTTTCAGACCATAACGAGGAAATTAAAGAAGTATTTCTTGGCTTGAGAAAGCTTCAGCATCTCGTCTTAAAGCCCAAACCTATTCCCCAGCAGGTCCCCTCGTTGGCGGCTCGTGCACTCCCGAGAGCATTCAGTGAGTGATTTCGAGGCCCTCAACGCCTCTCTTTGTTGGTAGCTCGTGCGCTCCCGAGAGCGTTCATTGAGTAATGCCGAGGTCCCCGCCGCCTCCTCTCGTTGGTAGCTCAGTGTGCTCCCGAGAGCATTGAGTGAGTAATTCTTCTATAGTTGTCCGCCCCCTAGCCGATCCTATTTCCAAGAAATCTATTATTCATGAGTTTAGGGTAGTTGGACTAAATAATTTCGAATTAGGGTGCCTATTAAGACGCTTGCCGAAGATAGCCAACTTATAGGGTGTTGTAATGTAATTGTTGCCATTTATGTTAGATGCTACTACACCATATATATCTCTGTGGAATCCAGCCACCAGGGCGTCAAAAGAAATTCTCGTGGCTCCTCCCTCGCCATTGTTTATGACGAGGTGACAGATGATATTAAAATAGTGAGGATGAATAATCATGGAACTTATGTGTGCTCGATTAAGGATGAAAATTGGAAATTAATCAAGAAAACTATCGAGTTTAATGAAGAAGAATTCATGTGTGCGGCAACAGTAAAAGGGAACTCTTATTGGATCATGGATGATGAATTGCTGAAGTTTGACATTAATAGGGAGGAGTTTGCTAAATTCCCGTTGATGGATTCACCATGAAGTTATAATACAAGTATGCATAAGTATGTGAATTTTTATGATTCACTTGGTTATATTGTTTTGTCAATGTTCGACAAGCCAAACAGTTATGTACGTTTGTATGCCTTGGATGAGGATAGTGCATGGATTGAAAAGATCACGGTCGGGCCACTAACAGAGTGTGAGTGGGATTCTTGAGTTTTCTGATGATGGTCAAATTGTGGCCCGGAGCAGCGGTGATAATAGGTTGTTGTGCATTAGCCCTAAAACTGGAGAAACTACCTCCCTCCCTATTAATTTTCCAGTGGAAGCTGCGAACTTCAGAGAGATCCTGGGTTGATCTTGGCCCCGCAAAATCGGTACTATTCTCTCTTCTTGACTCCTTATTATGTATTAATATAGTTTTCATTCTTATCAATAAAGCCTAAGGCTAGAACTGTGTCTTGGGTGTGCTGTAGTCATCTTCCATTTTGACAACTCAGGGTACTTTCCGGAAGTGCATGAAAAAAGGTAAAGGGAAAGAAATAAAAATTGCATTTCTTTAATATTAATCACTGTGAGTTAATCATTGTGACCATTAGAGCTTTCATTGGTTTTATCTTCACTAGTATTCCATACAACCAAAAGTTTATCAATTGCGATTATGTGTTGGTGTTTATGATTTCTTTCTGTTGGGTCACTCCTGAATCTTAAAAATGAAAAAGCGTAAATGTAAAGTTGAATTGGAATAGTACTTTTTTCAGAACGAGATAAATATATGCTAAATATAGGTTGATGCTTAAGTGGAACCCCTGAAAAAAAATGGTGTTATGCGTAGATTCTGCCCTGCTTTGATAAAGTTTGTCTAAGCACTGCTTGCTTAGACAAACTTTATCTAAAAGCACTGCTTGCTTAGACAAACTTTATCTAAGCAGGGCAGAATCTACGCATAACACCATTTTTTTTCAGGGGTTCCACTTAAGCATCAACTTGTATTTAGCATATATTTATCTCGTTCCGAAAAAAGTACTATTCCAATTCAGTTTTACATTTACGCTTTTTCATTTTTAAGATTTAGGAGTGACCCAGCAGAAAGAAATCATAAACACCAACACATAATCGCAATTGGTAAACTTTTGATTTATAGAATACTAGTGAAGATAAAACCAATGAAAGCTCTAATGGTCACAATGATTAACTCACAGTGATTAATTTTAAAGAAATGCAATTTTTATTTCTTTCCCTTTACTTTTTTTCATGCACTTACTGAAAGTACCCTGAGTTGTCAAAATGGTAGATGACTACAGCACACCCAAGACACAGTTCTAGCCTTAGGCTTTATTGATAAGAATGAAAACTATATTAATACATAATAAGGGCTCAAGAAGAGAGAATAGTACCGATTTCGCGGGGCCAAGATCAACCAAGCTCTCTCTGAAGTTCGCAGCTTCCACTGGAAAATTAATAGGGAGGGATGTAGTTTCTCCAGTTTTAGGGCTAATGCATAACAGCCTATTATCACCGCTGCTCCGGGCCACAATTTGACCATCATAAGAAAACTCAAGAATCCCACTCACACACTCTCATAGTGGCACGACCGTGATATTTTCAATCCATGCACTATCCTCATCTAAGGAATACAAACGTACATAACCGTTTGGCTTGTCGAACATTGACAAAACAATATAATCAAGTGAATCATAAAAATTCACATACTTATGCATACTTGTATAATAACTTCATGGTGATTCCATCAATGGGAATTTAGCAAACTCCTCTCTATTAATGTCTAGCTTCAGCAATTCATCATCCATAATCCAATAAGAGTTCCCTTTAACTGTTGCTGCACACATGAATTCATCTTCATTAAACTCGATAGTTTTCTTGATTAATTTCCAATTTTCATCCTTAATCGAGCACACATAAGTTCCGTGATTATTCATTCTCACTATTTTAATATCATCTGTCACCTCGTCATAAACAATGGCGAGGGAGGAGCCACGAGAAGTTAGAATTTCTTTTGACGCCCTGGTGGCTGGATTCCAATGAGATATATATGGTGTACTACAGTAGTAGCATCAACATAAATGGCAACAATTACATTACAACACATTATAAGTTGGCCATCTTCAGCCAGCGTCTTAATAGGGTACCCTAATTCGAAATTATTTAGCCCAACTACTCTAAACTAATAATAGATTTCTTGGAAATAGGATTAACTAGGGGGCGGACAACTATAGAAGAATTATTAGGTGTTGCAGTTCTGAGAAAAGCGATTTTACCGGTAGAAAAGAAAAGATTTGCTCCATGATCGGTGCGGGGAGGGCGGCTACAATTTCGGTGGCCTCACCATTCACTTCGCCGCCGCCAGTCACGCAGCTAAGGTCGCCTGATTTGTAATTGCGGCTTCGCCGCCGATAATTTTGCAGGCGCCGTCGGAAGACTTTTTCATTCTTTTTTTGGGATTATCAGAGGACATTATTGATTGTTGGATTGGAATCAATTCGCAATTTGATGAGAGAGAGAGAGAGAGAACCAAGAAAGGTAAATTGGGGATTTTTCAACTAGATGTTTTCTTCTGTTCGTTCTGTTTGCAAACTCATACTCCCTCCGTCCCATCCGAATTTGGACAAATTTCCTTTTTGAGCGTCTCATCCGAATTTGGACAACCCAAAAAGGAAAGTTTATAATAATAAAAAAATGGACATACCCCACTCACTCATTAACTCCACTCATTCTCCACCATACAATTTATTCAACCAACCACTATTAACTCCACTCATTCTCTCTCTTCATTTTCTACCACACATTTTTATTATCTTATTGTTATTTCTTAAACTCCGTATAAATAAAGTAATTTTGTCCAAATTCGAGTGGGACGGAGGGAGTACAAGTTTAACCACCTTCCACTTCCACAGGTGACTTCCGTTGTGGGTCACACCAAAAAAGAAAAAAAAAAGAAAGAAGAAAAGACAAAGTCAAAGGAAATGTCATGACCTGGGCGGCCAGTCAACTCAGGGTCACAAAAAAATATTTTGATTTTGTACACATATCACCCTTTCATTGGATAGCATGTATTTATATAAATAAATTTTTTAAATTAATAAATTTTATATAAAATAAAAAATATATCAATATTTATAATTATTTTTTTTAATATAAAATAGAGCCTAATATTGGTACATTTAAAAAAATAAAATGATAAGTATTTTAGATAAGTTGAAGTTAAGAAAAATAAATATTTTATTAAAAGGTTAAGTTGGGTTGGGTCACTGATGAGAGTATAAATTATATAAGGTTGAGAGTTGTGTATATGAAAATGAGAGAAATTAATATTTTTTCATTCACCTAATATTTCATCTACACATTTCATTTAACTCCCTACAATGGCTAAATTAAATTAAATTAAATTTCAACTTCCTTCTACTCATCATTCTATACCCCATCACTTTTATTTTATTTATATTCTCTATTTTTATAATTAGTAAAATAATAATAATTATTATTATTATTTATAATTAAAAAAATATTTCACACTTAATTATAAAAAATATTGCATCAATTTATAGGGAAAAAATAATGATTTTTTTTTAAATAAAGGCTAAAATGAAGAAGGTTAATTGAGAAATGAGTGTTTTTTTTTTTTTTTGTCCAAATCAAATGAAACTTGTATCAATTTTGGGGGAAAAATGATGAATTTTGGTGAAAACAAATTTTTTTTAAAATAATTTACTAGGTGATAATTCAGTTCAAAGAATTGGAATAAAAAAAATTCGAAAATTCAACGGACCAATATTAGATTACCAAGTGTTAAAAGAAAATTGGAAGCTTTCATTTAGTTGAAACATTTCAACCTCCCATTTCAAATACCCTATTTCAACTGACCCATTGCAAGCTTTCAGTTAGTTGAAACCCATTTCATTAAACATTTCAACTCCCCATTGTTGTTAGTCTTATAAGAAGCTCATTTTCAAACTTTGGAAAGCCGCGCATGTATGACAACCAATATTAGATTCGTAAAATCTGGGGAGAAATGCGTTTCTCCGTAACTTATGGAGAAATGGGGCCCGACTTGTCGCGCGACAATGCAGGCCAAGGCTTCTGGATATCCAGAAGCTTATGAAAGTGATATCCAGAAACCTTCAAAATGAATATCCAGAAACTTTCAAAATGTTTCTGGATATTCATTTGATGGTTTCTGGATATACATTTGAAGGTTTCTGGATATTTAGAAACCTTCAAAATGAATATCCAGAAACTTTCAAAATATTTCTGGATATTCATTTGATGGTTTCTGGATATACATTTGAAGGTTTCTGGATATCCAGAAACCTTCAATAAGCAATTTCTGGTCTTGGCCTTGGATTTGGCTTCAAATCTATTTTTTCTGGATATCCGTCCCAAAGGCTTCTGGATATCCGTTCCAAAGCTTCTGGATATCCAGAACCCTTTGAGACTGATATCCAGAAATTTTTTTCTGGTTATCAAACGCATAGCTTCTGGCTATTAAAAACACGTTTCTCCATAGTTATGGAGAAACGCGTTTCTCAGCAGACCTACTTTATTAGATTACCAAGTGTTAAAAGAAAATATCAAAATCTAACTTAATTGAAATGCTTATAAAAATGTAATAAATATAAAAGATATTAACAGAAATAACTTATTTAACTTATTTTAATTTTTCTTCAATTTTTGTCTTTCAATAGTTATTAAAATTGTGTTCTACGATATTTATTAGAGGGTATCTTATTTAACTTATTTTCTTCGTTATTTGTTATAATATGTAATTTTTTAATTATATTATTTTACAAGTAATTTTTCAAGTTATAAACTTTCTTTGTCCTAGCTTAAGGGCATGCTCCCGAGTTTTAAAGGGAAAGTATGGAGAGTGTAAGAAAGGAAAGGGAGGGGAAGAAAAGGGAAGGAAAGAAATTAAATGTTTTCTCGAGGTGCTCTCGAGTTAGAAAGGAAAAGGAAGGAAAAAAAAATATAATTACATTTCTTAATGAAAGAAAAAGAGAATTTATATTTGAAGGGTAAAATAGGTTTATCAAAAAAAATTCTTTTATAACATTTCATTTCCTTTCCTTTCCCTCCAAGTCCTTCCTAAAAAATCTCAGGAGCAAGCTAAGGAAGGAAATTATTTTAGATTTCCTCAATTTTCCTTCTTTTTCTCCCGTATTTAAAACTCGGGAGGACACCCTAAGTCTTTAAAAAATTGGGAGATACCTGAAGTTTAAAAATTCTAAAATATTATAAATGTTGTGAGTATATTGATAATGGGGTAGGGATGACCAAACCGTACCGAAACCAGTGAATCAGCCCGAAATCGGGACCGCCCAACCCAGAACCGACAGAAAACCATGAACCGACATAACCAGAATCGTGTTTCACCCTGTCCGATTTCGGTTTAAGGATTTCAAAATCGATGGTTGCGAACCGAGTGAAACATGAACCGTAATCGGAAAACCGTGTCAGAAACCATCCTTTTCGTCAAATTTTCCATAAAATTAGTCAGAAAATAGCCGTTAGGCCCGTTAGCTAAAGGCTAGTTAACCAAAAATAGCCGTTTTTTACCCTTTTTTAACAGGATTTGGTCCATATTTTTTTTGGCTATCCTAACATATTTCCTCAACTATAAATACCACCCCCTCCCCCTCACAATTTTTTCACGCAAACTCCATTAACTCTCTCTTAACTCCCTCTAACGAATTTCGTTAGTTTTTTTATTATCAAGCTCAAATCATAATCAAACTTTCATATTTTCATCAAATATCCAATATATTTTCATATTTTACAATATGCATATGCTTAAAACCTCACAAGCAAGAAGGGTAATAAAGGTAGAGAGCAAGGGCAACCTTTGGCATTTTTCGACTTATCTTGCCTTATTTGATAGTTCTTGACCTAAATTGGCCCATTTGAAACTCGGACTTCAAATTTTGGTACCGAGTTAACACCTCGGCATGAGAAAGCCTCAGAATCTCATAGAGCTCGTAGCTCTATTTAAATTTAAATCCCCGGCATGAGAAAGCCTCATAATCTCATAGAGCTCGCAGCTCTATTCAAACTCAAATCCCTAGCATGAGAAAGCCTTAGAATCTCATAGAGCTCGTAGCTCTATTTAAATTTAAATTTGCGGCATGATAAAGCCTCAGAATCTCATAAGGTTCGCAGCTCTTTCTAAAGTTAAACCCTCGAACTGAGATACCCTCAGCATCTCGTTCTTTTACTTGAATCCCCAACAGAGTTCGGCTTGAGAAAGCCTCAGTATCTTGTTTCTATCAGATCCCGTCGCTCCACTCAATTAAATCCCTAGTAGAGTTTGGCTTAACCCATTACTCTGTCCCAGTTTGATCCCTAGCAGGGTTCGGCTTTAGATAGCCTCAGTATCTCGCATATGTCTAGAGCCCGCCACTCTGCCTAAATCCCGAGCAGTATTTCTTGGCTTGAGAAAGCTTCAGCATCTCGTCTTAAAGCCCAAACCTATTCCCCAGCAGGTCCCCTCGTTGGCAGCTCGTGCACTCCCGAGAGCGTTCAGTGAGTGATTTCGAGGTCCTTAACGCCTCTGTTTGTTGGTAGCTCGTGCGCTCCCGAGAGCGTTCATTGAGTAATGCCAAGGTCCCCGCCGCCTTCCCTCGTTGGCAGCTCGTGTGCTCCCGAGAGCATTCAGTGAGTAATGTCGAGGCCCTCGTTTCCTCCCCTCGTTGGCAGCTCGTGTGCTCTCGAGAGCATTCATTGAGTAATGTAAAGGCCCTCGCCGCCTCCCCTCGTTGGCAGCTCGTGCGCTCCCGAGAGCATTCAGTGAGTAATGTCGAGGGCCTCGTTGCCTCCCCTCGTTAGCAGCTTGTGCGCCCCCAAGAGCATTCAGTGAGTAATGCCGAGGTCCTCGCTGCCTCATTTTATTGGCATCTCATGTGCTCCCGAGAGCGTTCAGTGAGTAATGTTGATGCCCTTGTTGTCTCCCTTCGTTGGCAGCTCTTGCGCTCCCAAGAAAGTTCAGTGAGTAATGTCAAGGCCCTCACCGCCTCCCTTCTTATGTTTCTCGTGCGCCCGCATGTGTTAAGTGAGTAACCTCTCTCATTGGGACCGTTGTTAATCCCTAAAGTGTGTGTCTTAGATTTTATCGACGACGCCCACTTACTTCGCAAGAAGATGTGTTGGGGGGTTCTATTGACATCACACCTTATCATGTACCCACATGTACTAAGTGCATCCCACACTTAGTGAAACTGCCTCTTGCACACCCCTTTTAGTGCACCTACCAGCATGTGAGATGCACATGAGGGACCAACATGGAAAACCGAGGATTGCACGAGGCAGCCGCAAGGCTACCTTGTGCAGGTGCCCGGCTACTCACGGCTTGGCCAGATGGCTACCTCTGCCCGCCGGCCTGCTAGTCAGTGGCGACGCAAATTGGTGAATTTCCCAAATTTTTGTTGTTGGTTTTATCCAAGAAACCCTAAACTTAGTCCCCAATTTTCCCATGTATGTGGCCTCAACTTCCCTTGAAGTTATCTAACCCCTTAGCTCCCTTCACCTATAAATAGAGGCACACTTCACCCTCTTTCAACACACTTCACCTCCTTTCAACACACTTCACCCCCTTTTCAACACACATTACCCACACATTATTTTCTTTACCCAAACTCTCCACTCACTCTACTACACTTTTCATATTTTTGCATACAGAAAAGGAGCAAAAATCCCTACTTCCCTTAAAGCCACTATGCCCAAATAAAGTCTAATTTTTCCTAAATTAAAGTCCCTTAAAGCTCCCCCACCTAAAGTAAAGTCCGTTCCTAAATTCCATCACAAGAGACCACTCTCTTCGAGATCTCGCCCATAAACATTGAAGAAGCTGAAGGAAATCGACGTCTAATGAGGTCTTGTAGTTGTTCTTCAATATCCAACTGGCATTTAAAGTCAGGTATAACAAAATTTGCAATATTAGTTAATTTTTCCGTTAAATAAATAACGAAATTAAGTATTTTTAACACACACACAAAATTTAGAAAAACCGGTCCTAACGGATCGAGCGAGGTGGGTGCCTAACACTTTCCCACTTCGTAATGAGACCCCTGAACCTAGAGTTTCTTAAAGTAAAAAAGTTTTTTCTATTGTTTTCATGAAAATAAATAATGGTGGCAACTCTCTTAAAACCGCGAGTAGCGACCGCTACGGACACATCCACAACCATTCCAATATTTAACCCTAGATCATTACATCTACTCAAGCAAAAAAGATGAAAAAATGAAGTTGAAGAAGAAGGTAGGGAGGACAAGATCTTAAGCCTGCCAGAGGCTACTATTCATGATCACATTTTTCGTTTCCTTTCCAACAAGGATATCAAGGTAACAAGTTCTTTAACCAAATCATGGTACCATCTAAGTAATTCCTTTCAGGAAATTGATTTCAATAATTAAGTTTTTGGGCTCCGGTCTGGATTTGGAGAAGATGAAGAAGAAGAGAAGAAGAAGTATCGTAAGAATTGGTTTAGGGTTCGAGAAGAAGAAAAAGACAAGTATTTGGATAAAAGACTTCGGTGTCCAGGAGAAGAAGACAAGTATCTGAATTACTTTAGCCAAACCCTTCAAAGGTTCTACAAACATAATAGTTTTGAAACTAAAATAAGGAGATTAAGCATTCCATTAATCCTCCACCCTAGATTAGCTCCCATTTTTGATAGTTTGATCGCGTTAGTTTTACAACATGGGATTGAGGAATTGAATATCAAATTTAGAAACCCTAGAATAGTGCAGCCTTCTTACTATGATTTGCCTCAAGCCCTTTTTGATGCAAACTCAATGATCAAATGGGCAGTGTTTACCTGGTGTAGTTTGTTGCACTCCTTTCCAAGCCCCAAACCCAGCCCTAGTTCACTCATGAGGAAGCTAAGTCCTGAGAAGGCGCTTCTCGACGGGACTACTTTATGTAACATCACCTCTGGTTGCCCCTTGATCGAGGAACTATCCCTATCTAAATGTATGGGCGAACTAAATTTCCATGGGATTTCTAATTTCTACAAACTATAATCTCTTTCTATTTTTGATGATCGATATCGGATAACTGTCACCGAAATTGACGCGTTAAGCCTTCAAAGTTTTGATATTCAAGGGATCAAGATACTTGGGATCTTGTCAGACTTGTATTTGAAGAATTTACATGAATTAGACTCACAAGACATTCTTTCGAGGCTTCCCTCCTCCAAAGGTTGTGTTTGGTGAATATAGTAAATGTGATATCCCCCATCCCACATCGAAAATATGTAGAAATTTTGTGAGATATATAGAAGACCTACATACTACTATTAAGTATCAAATCATCTGTTGGACTTTGGAGGCCTGTGATGGGTTGTAGTTAACCCAAATGAGGAGGTGTTTAGTGTACCAGTGTGTGGTGCCTGTGAGCGGGTGGGGCTTCAAGCTCAGGTTGTTGCAAATGGTATCAGAGCGGAACTCCGACCTTAAGGCTTGCGAGCTAGCCTGGGGGTATGATCTGGGTATTGATTGACCTTTTTCAGGGATGGCAAGTGTTTGAGTGGGGGAGATTGTGATATCCCACATCGGAAATATGTGGAAATTTGGTGAGATATATAGAAGACCAATACAGTACTACTAAGCATTAAATCATCAATTGAACTTTGGGAGGCCTGTAATGGGCTGTAGTTAACCCAAATGAGGAGGTGTGTAGTGCATCTTTGCATGTGAGCGGGTCGGGCTTCGGGCTCAGGTCGTTACAGTAACCTTGGCCAAGCTTAAGGTAATTAGTGATGCCCTCAACAAGCTTACAATTATAAGATGCCTCAACCTTGTCGACCTCAACATTGATGCTCCAAATTTGCTTTCAATCGTATATCAACTAGTACTCCCCTACCCGTGCCAATGGCACGGGGACAGTACAACATAAATAATGTGTGGTTGAGATCATAACCCCCAAATGCATTTAGTTTAGTATTCATGATTACATTGTAAATAATCAAAACACCAAAAAAAAAGAAAAAAATAATAAATCTATTAAAATGTTAAAATTTTCATTTGATTGCAGGAACAACAATATTGATGATTCCTTACATAACCCCAACCCCACCCACTTTCCTCTTCCCCTCAGCCCCCTCACCCTCTTTATGTAACCCACTATCCTTTTGACTTAGTATGATTACATTGGCACGGTGACAGTACACAAATTAAAGAAATGATGAAATCGCATTTCTCCAATCAAAAACCAAAAATAAAATTATATACCAAATATCATGATGATTACTTTGTGCCATAATCAACATTTGTTGGAGGGTGGTTTATTTGTGTAACTGTCGTAGAGAATATAAGGAAGTATTGTAGTTTTTGGCAAAAAAATAATAATAATATAGTTGTATTTTCTTCAAGTTGGAATAAACTACGATACTTGAATTTTTTTTAAACTCGTGAAAAAGCAAAAAAAAATAAAAAATTATAACAATTAGTTTGGGCGAGAGAGTAATAACTAATACAAAAATTATTAGTATTATTTAACTAAATATTGATGAGAACAAATAAATTATTTTTGTAAGAATAAATTTAATATTAGGTTTGGGCCAGATTAGATAAATTGGGCCACTGGCGGACCAATTTTTTAAGCATTTTTTATTTTGGCATTATTACTAAATTTTGGCCCGATTTGATCATTTTGGTCGTTGGTGGCCAATTTTTTAAGCATTTTTCTATCTTGACCATACTATTAGAAATGTGCATGATTATATTGTTTTATTTTGGTAAATTTGTATTTTCAAAACACAATATTTTTTAAACTGGCCATTGGTGGCCAATTTTTTAAGCGTTTATCTATCTGGACCATAGTATTAGAAATGTCCATTATTTTTTAAACTGGCCATTGGAGGCCAATTTTTTAAGCATTTATCTATCTGGACCATACTATTAGAAATGTCCATGATTATATTTTTTTTATTTTGGTAAATTTTTATTTTCAAAACATAATACTTTTTAAAATTTAATTTATAATATTTATTTTTTAAACTTAATTTTTATAATATTTATTTTTTATTGACTTAGGGTTTGTGTCTGGGTCAAAATACGTGAATTGGTCCTGATTTTATAATTTGGGTCAAAAACACCATTAGCAGCGTTAATACTGCCATCACCATCGATTTATCGGCACAACACCGGTAAGCCCACCATTGAACCATCGCCACAACATATAAACACTGCCCAAAAAAATAAATCATTGAATCCAGATACCTAAATTAGGAAAACCCAAAACTAACAAATTATCAAACTTAGCATCCAAAAATCAAGTTTTCAATCCATTTAAACCATTGAACCATCGCCACAACATATAAACACTGCCCAAAAAAATAAATCATTGAATCCAGATACCTAAATTAGGAAAACCCAAAACTAACAAATTATCAAACTTAGCATCCAAAAATCAAGTTTTGAATCCATTTAACAAAGTCAAGTTCTTGAACCCAGCAAGCAATACTGTCCAGAATCAAGAAATTCAAAAATCAAAATTCCTAAACAGATGTCGAAATCATTTTCCAAAATTTAAGAAACCTATATCAAGAATTACAATCTCAAAATTCCTAAACAGAATGTCAAAAAACACATATCTTTTCTAATTTCTATTTTTCTATTTTTTTTTTTACTTTATCATATCATATAAAGTCACCAATTCCTAAACAGAATGTCATATTTTTTCTAATTTCTTTTTTTCTATTTTTGTTTTTTTTACTTTATCATATCATATAAAGTCACCGCCACCAATTCTAACACATCCCATCACCACCATTCACACCGCCACTACCCAGTCATACCATCACCATGGTTCATCCATGAAATTCAAAAAACCAACAACCCATTTACAAATAAACTCCCCATATCCAAATTATAAACATATCCATAATCAAACATCAATTCAAGCACCAACTTCACATAATTATTATATTTTATATACTTAATATATATTATTAAATGAATATATTATAGAATCATACATAATAAGTGTGATGACATAGAATCATACATAATAATAAGTGGGATCAAAATAACAAACAAACAATTGTCCCAAGTTAAATATGAAAACAACAAAACCCAACAAATAGATAGAAACCCATGATATACAAATGGCCCAAAATTGGAGAAGCCCATTAGTGTTCATTTACATTTTTTTCTTTTCTTTTTTTTAAAGGAATTAATTTACAGTTTTCAAAGCCTACACATGTCCAATTTTTTGCTTCATCATATTCAAGTCTGCCGCCCTCACACTTCCGCCACAACACCACCGATTAGATACGCTCCACCATCATCATCAATGCTATCATAATTATCAACGCTAACACAACAATTTCCCAAATTTCCAAAGCTAAGAAAAATTGAATTTTTTTTCACGCTACACATCTGTCGCCACTACGCCTCTCTGCTTCCACGCCGCTCCTTATTCCACGCCATTAATGGGGCTCCACCTGCTGCCGATCTCATCAGCCTTCAATCGGTCTAGTCAACACCTTCTTCGGCCAAAATCTGGGTGACATAGTTCAATTTTGAATTGAACTATGTTATTATTTAGGTGATTAAAATATTCGAAGGGTAATTATATGAATTTTATTTGTTAAGGTTTGAGTAATAAGATTTTTCACATCTCTATTAGAATATGATATTTCCAATAATATTTGGTCAATTCCTATCTCTACGCCAAGAATTTTCTTCATTTGTTTTTTCAAATCAACACCCTCCTTCTTCCTCCCTCCCTCCTGCAATGAAGAACCAGAAGATCCCAAACCACCACCTCCTGACATTTACACTTTCCACCCTCATCTTTCTCCAAATCCACCCCACAACCTCCATAGATTTCATCTTCAACTCCTCCTCCATCTACCTCTTCGGTAACGCCACCATCCAATCCAACATCGTCACCTTGACTGACGCCACCCCTATCTCCGTCGGCCGTGCCCTCTTCCCTTCCAAAATCCCCACAAAAAGCTCCTCCCAAGTCCTCCCCTTTTCAACTTCTTTCATCTTCGCCATGGCTTCGCGCCGGAACCAGCTCCCCGGCCATGGAATCGTGTTTCGTTTCGTACCTTTTACTGGAATCGTCGGCACCAGCGTTGCTCAGAATCTGGATTTGTTCAATTTCTCGACTGATGGTAATTCTAGAATCAGGAATTTAGGGATATTAATGATAATCATGTTGGGATTGATGTTAATTCTCTTACTTTTGTTGCTGCTAATGAAGCTGGGTATTGGATTGATGGGGGTTTTGAGAGATTGCCACTTAATAATGGGAGGAATTATCAGGTGACGGAGGGTAGCGAGACAAAGAAGATAGAAGAGTTTTTTTTTTATGAAATGGGGTGGGGTTTATTTAGGGGTTGGGGGATTATATAATGACGGTTATGGGAAGTAACTGTCGTGTGGTGTGGTGATGAGTGGGTGTTATTTGTGGGAAGTTTTTTTTCAAGATTCAATCTCAACCCTTGAATCAAGTTTCTAACATTGAATCTCAGCCGCCACTTATGGGGAGCTAAGAGGCGGTTAAAAGCTTCCTGTATTGTATTATAGATGTTCCTCCATTCCTCTTCTTGCCTACTCGTCAACTCATATGACTCGATGGTATGTTACCACCTAAGCATTATCAGATACCGTCTGGGGCGGATTTAGTTTATTAGATGGGGGTGCACGTGCACCCGGTCGAGTTCTATTTCTAGTTTAAAAAAATTATAAAAAATGTACACTATTTATTAAGTGCACCCGCAGATAAGATTAATTAATTTTCTCATTTGTTATTGTTAGATCTTATGATTAGTTCAGTTGGTAAGTTGTTATGGTTTATCACTATGGACTAGGTTTCAAATCCTATTAACTACAAAAAATTCACATTATTTTTAGTCTCTAATATGAGAAATGAACTCTTTTTCAAAATCTTACTTATATTTTTTTATCATCATAACTTGTTTTTATTTATTATTCTAGTTAAACTTTTTACCTCTATTATGAAAAATGGTTTTTTCTTTTAAATATTCTTATTTTGGATTCTTTTGCTCATAATTTTAACTAATATAAATGATTTTATTTATTATCTATTAATTTTTTCATCGTTTATTGTTCGTAAAAATAAGTAAGTTCGAAACATATAAGAAAAAAAATTACAATATTAACTTCAAGAAATGCTTCCAAAAATGATGTCATCATTAAAACAACAATAATGTAAATATCTTTTTTCTTTTTTTTTTTTTTTTTACTTCTTCATGACATAAACTTACTATTTCCAAGTAAACAATAAGAAGAAAACGGTGGGTTAAAAATTAGCATATGTTAATAATTAACTTATGTTTTAAGTTATTCATTATAATTTACTCGCGTTTGAAAAAAAAATAATTTGTACTTTTATAGTGTAAATTGTGCATCCGCTGTCAAAACATCCTAGATTCGCCACTGCATACTGTGTGCATCCGTAGTGAGTAAATTCAGGATGGTTGAAGATTTTATGGTTGAGTTAGATCAACTTTGTTTCTAAGATAAAACTTGTCGACCTACATTTTGAGGAAATACATGAAATCAACTTGTCAGAATTAAAACGGAGAGTTGTTCACCCACTCGTTGCACATATAGACAACTTAAAGTTGTGCCTTCATGGGATTAGTGGTTACAACAGTTGTATTCTTGTTTGTGTATTTTGGAGCTATCGTCTTGTACTTTGTCTATGGAGTTAAAGATGGGAAACAACAACTATGTTTTTCATATATGTCGGATTATAATGCTCCATCGTGGTCACTGGAAGTACATGCCATGGGGATCTTGACCCCCTTCCATTTTGGATTATGTCCATTTTAACGGCTTCAAATTTTTTTGAATATTACTTTTTAGCAAATGATTTTTTACATTTTTGACCCTCTTAATTTTAAATAAAGTTTGCACAAAATTATTATTTTGACCCATTTGTATGCAAAATCTTAATACTCTAAGACTAGGTACAATGGTGGATTGAAATGGTGGATGAAATGGGTTTAAGTGGGATGAAATGCTACAATGGCGGTATGAAAGGGGGTTGGATGAAAAGGTGGATTGAAATGTTTCATCCGGATTGAAACAATTGCTTTTGCTTTTTTTTTTTTTTTAAGCTGCCATGTGTCAAGGCCTTATTGGTTTGTACTTTATCATTTTTTCACCCAATTATTTAAGTTCAATTATCTCATAATAAATGATTTAAAAATAAAAAGAAAAATTCACCAATATTCATCATTTTTTTCCCCTACAAATTGATATAAGTTTCATTTGATTTGGAAAAAAAAAACACTCATTTTTTAATTTGAGCTGAATTATCACCTAGTAAATTAATTTTTTTTAATTTTTTTTCACCAAAATTCATCATTTTTTTTCCCTACAAATTGATATAAGTTTCATTTGATTTGGACACAAAAAAAAAACTCAAAGTGGTGGGATATAGAATGATGAGTTGGAGGGAGTTGAAATTTAATTTAAGTTAGCCATTGTATGGGTAGATGAAATATTAGGTGAATGAGAAAAAGTGTAAAAAGTGTTAGATGAAATGGGGAGGGGGTATTAAACCATTGTATGTAGTCTAACTATAATATTCATCCCTAAAGCGATCTTGACCCACATCCCAAAAGTTTATGGCTTCGCCACTGATTGTGGTGAGTGTTTCTCGTGTACACTTGATAGAAGCTGTTGGAATATTTGATTCATGTGGTATGAAGTCCATAGCTCTATGACATTGTTGTGTTGTTGGTTTTGGACTGAATTGGGCAAGGGAAAAACACGTCTGAGTTTCTGCCATGGAGAGCAGCCGCGCTTAGGCCTAGGGCGGCCGTGCTCAAGGGCCGAGAAGTCTCCAAATGTTGCTGGAGGTTAGCGCGGTCGCGCAAGCCTCGAGGGCGGCCGCGCTGACGTCGTTTCTGGTATTTTTCCTGGACCGAATTGGATCAGTTTTAGGTTTTTTTAAAGCCTAAAAACCCTAGTATACCATATGTATAAATACTCTCTTCCTCCCAGCCGAAAATAACATGAGAGATTGAAGAGAAAATCAATTCTCTTGCTTCCTTTCATTATTTCGATTACTCCCGTTCATAGAGATTTGTTCGTGAGATTCAAGGCGACTGAGATAGGACCGCCGGTGATTACCTACATGTGTGCTGCTTTGTGGTACGTAATCCGTGATCGTTTTATCCTCGGAGAAATTTGCCTGTACCTGAGTTGCACCAATTGGGGGTAATATTTTCTCTTAGGACAGTCTTCCTAACGCGACTCGATCAAATCACGATAAGTTTTCTAATCGTTACATGTTTATTTGTTTTACGTTACTGTTTTCCCGATCCTGTTCCATTGCTTTCGGTTTTGCTATTGGCTTAATTGGTACGTTCTTGACTTGATCAATAAATCCCTCTACCGTTGATTAAATTGTTTATTTAATCGTGGTGCAATAATTTGATTTCCAATTTCTAAGAGAAAATAGTTTTATTTGATCATGTCCGGTAATTCCTCTAGCTCTCCCTTTAAGTCCCTAGTTGACACCTCCGATCTTCCTGAGAAGTTCGGTGGCAAGAACTTCAAGCGTTGGTCCGAACGCATGAAGATCCGCAGTCAATTAAGGGCATGTGTATCTTGACATCCAAATGTCCCGCACTGAATGGTGATGATCCAGTTAGTGTGGCTGCTGTTAAACCGTGGAAGGAGCAGGATGATGTTGTTCGAGGATGCATTACGTCGCCTTTGTTGAATGCACTCTTTGATGTTTATTGCTCTGCTCCTCTCACTGCTGCGTCACTGTGGGAATCGCTTTCCACGAAGTACAGCACCGATGACTCCGGTGTGGAAAAGTGCCAAGTGGGAAAGTTCCTGAATTATCACATGAGTGAGGGAAAGTCGGTTACCGATCAAGTGCACGAACTCCAAATCATTTTGCAATCACTCAAGGATGCTGACATGGGACTTCCTGATAAGTTCACTGTCATGGCTATCATTAAGAAGTTTCCTCGATCTTGGGGGGGAATTCGGTATGACCCTCAAGCATCGTACTGGAAGCTTGACACTCAATGAGTTGATGAATACAATTGCGATTCAGGAGGTGCATAATGGTAACCAACCTAGCATACCTGTGGAGGCTGCTGCTAATATGGTAACTGGTAAAAGCAAGTTTAAAGGAAAGGGTGTGAAAACTCACTCTAAGGATAAAGAAAACCATGATAAACTTAAAGTTAAGAAAAATAACTTTAGGAAGCCAAGAGCAAAACAGAACTGCTGGAATTGTGGAGACGGTGGACACTTTTCTAGGGACTGCCCGTCCAAGAAAGGAAAAGGACCACAAGCCTCTGCTGATGACCATCCTGCTGTCAACATGGTGTTGGGTCCGAAGGATTATGATGATCCCGACTCGACGCACTGGAGTTGACGATCGACCTGCAATGTTACAAAGTATGTAACTTCTTATCCACGAAATCTTTACTGTCTATGAACCCAACGAGTGGCTAGTTGACACCGGGGGAAAATGTGCACGTTTGTGATGATAAATTGCTATTTGTGTCTTACCGGCTGAGCGTGGTAGATCGGTGACGATGGGGAACTCTAGTGCCGCAAAGGTGCTTGGGACTGGACGCGTGGACCCGAGGTTTCCTAATGGGCGCATTCTTACCTTGCATCAAGTGTATCACGTTCCCGATATTCGTCGCAACATTATTAGTGGTTCTAGTCTAGTTAGGGAAGGATTTGAGATTTCATTTAAGTGTAATAAGGTCATAATTTTGGATTACGGTAGTTTTGTGGGGAAAGGTTATTCCTCGAGATGGTTTTATTTAAAATTAGAGTTGAAACCGATGTTTGTTCGCACAATAATTTTAGTTCTATTGATTATCCTGTTTCTTATTCCATTGAATCTTCAAATGTTTGGCATGATCGTTTAGGACATATTAACTATGATTACGTGAAAAGAATGATGAATTTAGATATTATTCCTAAACATGCTATTGATAAGAATTCTAAGTGTCATGTATGTGTTGAAGCTAAATCTACAAAAGGTCCGTTTAAGCTCGGTTGTGAGAAATTACGAAATTCTAGATTTAGTTCATACTGATATTTGTGAATTTAATGGCGTGTTGACCAAAGACATAAAGAAATACTTTCTCACCTTTATTGATGATGCTAGTAGATACTGTTATGTCTATTTGCTTAGTTCTAAGGATGAAGCATTAGATAAATTCATTATATTTAAGAATGAAGCAGAAACACAAACCGGCAAGAAACTTAAACGGTTAAGGTCTGATAGAGGAGGTGAATATGAGTCTAACCCCTTCATATATTATTGCCAAGAAAACGGAATAGTACATGAAGAGACTCCTCCCTACACCCCTCAATCAAATGGTGTTGCAGAACGTAAGAATAGAACCCTAACTGATATGATTAACGGTTTACTCATAAGTTCGGATTTGCCCCAAATATCTGTGGAGAGAGGCTTTGAATACGGCTTGCCATATTCTGAATAGAGTCCCTCCTAAACATAGAAAGGAAAGTCCGTTTGAACTTTGGAGAGGTCGACAAGCTAGCTTGAAACACTTAAAAGTGTGGGGGTGCCTTGCAAAGGTACTTGTACCCGCAAATAAAAGGAAAAAGCTTGGACCTAAAACTGTTGATGCTATCTTTATAGGTTATTCTGAAACAAGTTATGCATTGAAATTTCTTATTATAAAATCTGAAGTTTCTGGCATAGATGTGAACTCTATAGTTGAGTTACGTGATGCAACATTTTTTGAGGATGTGTTTCCTATGAAGGACGGACTTCCTAAGGAATCTAACCCAACTACTAATTCCATTCCTGCTCAAGTAGAGGAACTGACAAATGTGGGGGTTGATTCCAGTGCAACTCATTTTGACGATGAGATTGAACCAAGAAGGAGCAAAAGGGCAAGGACCACCAAGGATTTTGGAAGTGATTTCATCACTTACAATGTTGAGGGTGATCCTCTAACCTTCAAAGCTGCTATGGCTACTTCTGATGCCAAGCAGTGGAAGGATGCTGTTAAGAGTGAGATGGATTCTATTGTCTCTAATGGGACATGGGAATTGGTCGATCTCCCTCCTGGTTGTAGCACGATAGGATGTAAGTGGGTCTTCAAAAGGAAACTGAAACCGGATGGAACCGTTGACAAGTTTAAGGCTAGGTTAGTGGCTAAGGGATTCAAGCAAATGGAGGGAATAGACTATTTCGATACCTATTCGCCAGTTGCTAGAATGACTACAATCCGAATGCTTATCGCATTGGCCTCTGTATATGATCTTCCTATCCATCAGATGGATGTTAAGACCGCTTTCTTGCATGGCGATCTAGAGGAAGAAATTTATATGGATCAACCTGAAGGTTTTGAGGCCTCTGGCAATGAGAGAAAGGTTTGTAAACTTGTTAAGTCCTTGTATGGACTCAAACAAGCCCCTAAGCAGTGGCATGAGAAATTTGATAAAATTGTCTCATCGTTTGGCTTTGTTACTAATGAGTTTGATAAGTGTGTTTATAGCAAGAGTATTGGTGATAGTAGTATTGTCTTATGTCTGTATGTCGATGATATTCTGTTGTTTGGAACGGATATGAGGATAATTAATACTACTAAGGAATTCTTGAAAAGTAAGTTTGAGATGAAAGATATGGGAGTAGCAAGTGTGATTCTTGGCCTTAAGTTGACTCGTTCAACTAGTGGCATAACCATATCACAATCTCATTATACTGAAAGTGTAATTGAGAAATTTGTTTATAAGAATTGCAAAGTAGCTAAGACTCCATATGATTCTTCATCTACACTTACTAAGAATGAAAGTGGAGTACCGATGGCTCAATTGAGATATTCTCAGATTATTGGAAGTTTGATGTATCTTGCCAATTGTACTAGACCGGATATATCCTACTCGGTTACTAGGTTGGCTAGATATACTCAATGTCCAAGCAAAGCACATTGGGAAGCCCTTGATAGAGTTCTCAAGTACTTGAAGGGAACGATTTCCCTTGGGCTGCATTACGGAAAATATCCTTCTGTTCTTGAAGGATATAGTGATGCAAGCTGGATTGCCTATAACTCCTGGAGTTATGGCTGTACGGGGTATGTTTTCACCTTAGGCGGAGCTGCAGTCGCTTGGAGGTCGACCAAACAAACTCTGTTGTCTAGGTCTACATTTGAGGCCGAATTAGTTGCTCTTGACACTCTTTTGGATTGGAAGGCTGAATGGCTTCGAGGACTTATGTCTGAGTTGCCCATGGTCGATAAGCCCATGCCTGTTATCTCTGTACATTGTGACAACACCTGCCACAATTGAGAAAGCGAAAAGTGTCAAGTACAAGCGTAAAACTAGGAGACACATCCAAATTAGATTAAAATCTATAAGGGATCTAGTGTCTCGGAAGGTGATAGCTGTTGATTATGTTGGTACCAAGGATAACACAGCTGATCCTTTAACCAAAGGGCTAGAATTTGCTCTAGTTCAAAAATCTAGGTTGGGGATGGGTCGAACCCCGTCGATTCAAACGCGGTGGCAACCCAATCTACACAGTGGAGATCCCACAAAGGAGATTCAATGTGGTAATAACAAGTCGTGGGGTGAGTCGGAGCACCTAATAATAGATTGACATGTTACATGTCCGAGTCTATCCCCGAATAGCCTAGAGGTGCTCGTTCTTTGCTAATAAAGTAAAAGTTTGGAACTTTGAATGGGATCAAGTCTTTTAGACAAGATGTTAGCAGTACATCTTCTGAGATGCCCAGCTAAGTGAGTGTTGTTGTTGGCCGCAACTAGAGGAATTTGTGTTATTCCTTGAAAGCACTCATGATAGAGGATCGGGACATATGGCTTATAAGCATCAAGTGTTCGATAGAGGGCCTATCATAGCTTTTGCCGTGTTTGTTACCAGCAAAGGCCTCTACATCCAAAGGCATCAGATTCAAGACACCCGTTCTTCTGGTCCTGTGGAGGTTTGCGTTGGATAACATAGGTAGTGGTTCAAGCCGAAAGGTACCATTATTGAAAGCATGGCAATGGACAATCGGTACACGTCATATTTCTATGAACTTGTGGGGGATTGTTGGAATATTTGATTCATGTGGTATGAAGTCCATAGCTCTATGACATTGTTGTGTTGTTGGTTTTGGACTGAATTGGGCAAGGAAAAACACGTACGAGTTTTACGCCATGGAGAGCGGCGCGCTTAGGCCTAGGGCGGCCGCACTCAGGCCGAAGTCTCCCGAATGTTGCTAGAGGTTAGCGCGGTCGCGCAAGCCTCGAGGCGGCAGCAGCGATGTCGTTTACGGTGTTTTCCTAGATCGGGTGGATCAGTTTTAGGTTTTTTTAAAGCCTAAAAACCCTAGTATACCATATGTATAAATACTCTCTTCCTCCCAGCCGAAAATAACATGAGAGATTGAAGAGAAAATCAATTCTCTTGCTTCCTTTCATTATTTCGATTACTCCCGTTCATAGAGATTTGTTCGTGAGATTCAAGGCGGCGAGATAGGACCGCCGGTGATTACCTACACATGTGTCTTTGCTTTGTGGTACGTAATTCGTGATCGTTTTATCCTCGGAGAAATTTGCACATGCACGAGTTGCACCAATTGGGGGCAATATTTTCTCTTAGGGCCGGTCTTCTTCTAAGGCGACTCGATCAAATCACGATAAGTTTTCTAATCGTCTGTTTATTTGTTTTACATTCGTTTTCCCCGATCTGTTCCATTGCTTTCGGTTTTGCTATTGGCTTAATTGGTACGTTCTTGACTTGATCAATAAATCCCCTACTGTTGATTAAATTGTTTATTTAATCTGTGGTGCAATAATTTGATTTCCAACAGAAGCAACTCACTTCATCGTATAGAAGACGTAACGCATGTGAAAAAAGACGGAACTGAAAGTCGAATGGATGTCCGCACCTTATTCATTCAATTAGGCGGTACAACTGCGGTGAAATCAAAGTTATCTTCATATGGTGAATTTAATTTCTACATTTACATAGGTTGTTAGTTCTTTGAGTTATCTTTGTTTTATTTAGAGTTTGGAAAATGAATTGTGACTATCACTGATATCATTTTTTTATACAGATTTCATAGTCTCTGTGAAGCTCATTCATGTAGTTATAAGTAGTTATGCTGCTTATGTTATGTAGTTCCATCTGTGTTTTGCTCAGTGTTCTAAAAGACCCCGCTTAAGGGTGCCTAGGCCCCTCTCCAACGCCTAGTTCTAAGCCCCGCCTAGGTCCCGACTAATCCTGACTAATCCCGACTCGTCCCCGCCTAGGCGCTAGGCTCGGCTCCGCCGCCTAGCATCCGCCTAGCACTTTTTAGAACCTTGGTTTTGCTCTTGAAATACTTGTTGCAAGTCGTTGCACCTATCTTATATTGTACACTTGTTCATTTTTGTAGTATTCCATTAGTTTCATCGGTTTTTGAAAAAAAAAATTGGCAAATACTAAATACAGAGACTCAATTTCAGGGAAGTAAGTAATTATCAAAATAGCCTTTTATATACCTAATTTTTTTTATTCACTCATTCAATTTTCCCTCTTTCCAGTCTCTCTCTTACGACGATTGACGACGACGACAACAAAAATGGCTAGAGTAAAAATTCTGAAGGTCCCTGCCGGAGCTGGCGCCGTCGCTACCGCCACTACCATCGCCGTCGGAGCTTCTTCTAGCACCGTGCCTGTAAAGAAGGTAATTTAAACCTAATTTTAACCTATCGTATGAACTGGGTTTAGAGGCAGAAAGCATCTCGTATGAACTCTCACGAGACACATCTCGTGTGAACTCATACGAGACTCATCTCGTATGAACTCACACGAGATGTGTCTCATGTGAGTTCATAAGAGATGAGTCTCGTATGAGTTCACACGAGATGTGTCTCGTGTGAGTTCATACGAGATTCCCAGTGTCCACTCTTTTTCTTTACATTGTTCATATTTGCCAGATGCTAAATAGCTAATTTATTGTCTCTTATTTGTTTTTTGTAGCCACGTGAGCGTATGACCGCGTCCAATAGAAAGAAGAAGGCTGAAAATCTCGTATACATATACACGAGATTATAGATTACATCTTGTGTATACTTACACGAGACGGGCAAGGGCAGCGTTGAAATATTTCGTTCCCTGTATATAATTTTCTCTGTATATAACCATATCCAAAAAATCTGCTCTAAATCAATTTGGTATACCGTATATGTTGGAATCTGAATCAAGCATAATTAGATAAATCAACGATAAGCAGAACAAGAAATTAAGCATACTTAGATAAAAGAGAATAAAGAGAAAATCAAAACACTTATCGTCGGTTAGATCAAGTCACCTGCGTAATACTCTGCTAAGAGAAATTATTGTCTCTTATTCGTTCAATTTCGAATCTGGCAAATTTCTCCAAGGATAAATGATCTCAGGATTTGTACCAAAGAACGATGCATATAGGTACAAATCCAAATGTGGTTGCTAAACCTAACCCTAATTTGAGAGAGAAAATACGATCTGTATTTTTTCGTATTTCAAAACTGCGAATATGAGGTGGTATTTATACTTGTATATGACGGCTAGCTCGATTAGGAAAGGACTCCTAAACCTAACCCTAATTTTGGTCGGAAACTGCTGACATGCCTCGTGCGAGACAAGATTTGTCTCATACGAGACAAGCCCACAGATCAGTTTAGTTGTTTCGTCCAGACTTCTCTCGTGTGAGACACCAATTCTCTCGTGCGAGAGAAGCCCACAGATCAAAATCAACTCATTCAGTTTTCCTTCCATTAGCAAAAAGGTAAACCTCAAATAGACTTTGACTAAAAAGAAAAGGTTGCCCCGTACCGAACCAATTGCCCAAACGCCCACGGGCCATGCCCGAAAGCTGAAGCCGACTCGAGCGATCGCGTGTGTGGCAAGCCACCTAACATGATACTTGAACAAAGGCTCATGAAGTGCCCAACAATATAAGGCATTTCAACTTCCTTTTCCTTTCCCATATTGGATGAAACACCAAAGTCTTTTACATGACTAACAAAAGGGATAGTTGCCTTTTCTTACCCATGTGGGATGGCAACCAAACCCACTTTCATCATTGGCATTAAAGAGACTTAAATGTCAAAGTTTGAGATCTTAGAACTATGAATTTAATTTACCATTTGGCTTTAACCAAAACAACATTTTGCATCATGGAACAGCATACAAAGTATACAACCATTGAACTTGGTCAAACTTAATGGGACCCACAAATGGGACCCATGAAAAGTTGAACCCTTAAGCCAAATTTCCAACAATCCCCCACAAAACCATGGTGATAAGATATGTTATTGAAAATACTTCAAAAAATTAGAAATAATTCAAAATAAATTATTTCCTGAAAAATGGGAAAATATAAAATAAAAGGAGATGAAGATGAAGAGATGGAAAATAAAGAAAAGAAAATAAAATTATTAACCGGGACCGAAGTCGACTCTTGTGAGCACAATCTCCGTAAGAAGAATTTGTCTCGCACTGGTGCTGACGGATTAGCGGCAATCTTCTCGTAAGATAAAATGACTTTTCGACTCCTGATGGAAGCACTTCAAATCAAGAGACCTGTGAACTAACGGTGTTTGGAATTTCTGAATTTTGAAGGAGGAAGAATGCTTCAATATGCTTTAACTAACAGATCTCTCTAATGCTTGGATGAAGGAATGAATGAAACTGACATTCTTGGGGGCTATTTATAGTTTTCTAAGAGTTGTGGTGCCTTTTAGAGAATAGACACAATTCATATCGGATGAATCTGGACCGTCCGATTTGATCCTGAGCAAGGCACCAGATTTAGCAAAGCGACCCACACCCATTCCAGGAGACATGGATCCTCCGAACCGACCCATGTCCATTTGAATGGACACATCCGCCCATTGCACCTATTTGGCCCATCTGTCCGCCCATTGCACCTATTCAGCCCAATTCGCGGCCCGCCACACCTGGGAGTCCATGGACCGAACCGTCCCTTGGTTCGAACCACTGCATGAACCGAACCATCTGGTTCAACCCACGAGTTGAACCATCTAGTTGGGTGAGCTGGGCAAAACTTTAAGGCTCGAAGTGCAAAGTGTGCCCTAAAGTGCCCAATGTGCCTTTTGCGCACTTTGCGGGCTCGGGCTCGGATGGTGCTTCGCACCATCCTCGTGGTTCGAATTTGAGCTAGTCCAAAACTAGCACAATTGAGCCAATATTTGTATAGCTAGCCCAATGGACAACTAGGTTGTATGGTAGGTGGATAACACTTGATTGTTACCTCCTTGAAGTGGATAAGTTTATAAACTTTCCTACTTTGTGCTTTCTTGGCAATGTGGTATATGACTTTGTTGGGTTTTGGGGTTACAAACGCAGCGGAAGAACTTTATAAAACAACAAAACCCTAGCCTTGAATCCGTCTAACATGAATAGATAAAACAATGAAATAGATTTTACATACCTAGATACGATTTTGTTGCTTGAAAAACGGATCTTAGATTCAAACTTTTGAATCGATGTCGAACCTTGATTTTCTCCTTAGTCTTCCTTGTGATGAATCGAACTCCAAGCTTTAGGTGATATCGGAATCACCCTCTAATGGTAATCCACACGCGAACGAACCAAGATCTAATCTTGTAGGATTGCTAGATGATCCTCCGATTATTGAATCTTCAATAATCAATAGCCGAAATATGGAATTTATTTGGGAGCTTTTGATATCTTGATTCTCAATCAATATCAATATTTTAGTGTTTCATAAACTCTAAAATAACGTGTGTATTTGGCTGAGGAGAAGGTTTATATTTATACCAATTATAAATTCTTAACCCTTAGGGAGAAACCTATTCCAAACCAAAACCTAGGCAACAAAGGAAAACGCGTACGGAACATATTTTTGCCGCAGGCACGACTCGTGCTTCTGGGTACGACTCGTGCCACGAGTCGTTCCCAAAATCCACAAGTCGTATTTGCCTATTTTTCCAGTCGTGACACGAGTCGTGACAAAATTATCACTCGTGTGCTGATCAAGGAAACAAGTCGTGCCAGAGGGCACGAGTAGTGACAGAACTTCAAAAAGCGTCACGAGTCGTGACTCAGAGCACAAGTCGTGCCCTAATCCAAATTTCCCAATTTTCAGCTTTTTCCAATTCGTTCTTTTGTGTGTGACCCTTTAGAAATTATATTTATGTTGGTAGTGAGTCGAAACATCGACCTCACAAGACATAAGTGGTTTCTAGCAAACCATTATATCCACCCAATTAATATAACATCAATGCTTGATTTCTTAATAGATCAAATATCACAATCCCTTTGTCCACGATGTCAAATTGAACATGAGTCATGGTCTATGTCAACTCACATTGTTCAATGCTTTCTCGATTCTGAATATGTTGATAATCCAAGTGCATTTGATCTCTATCAAATCTCTTGAGTGTGACCACACATTTCATCAACACCATTAATCGAGAGGCCCAAGCAAACATCTCTTTCAACGAGAGGGACAAATCCCATCTTTATTTATCATTTTTCACTACAAGAATTCAATCATGCCAACATAGCCCTTATTGCTATCCTATTAAAGATAGTGTTAGACTACATCAAACACAACGTTCATCGTGTGAAAGACGATGATAATTGCAGGCACGAAGGATTTCAATGACACGACTATCATGAGATTTAATCATGACATATATGACCATGTTATAAATCTCATAGGTAGGTCATGTCCAGTACCTTGTTCTCTAACAAGTATCCATAAGTGTAATGTGCATCTCATGTACTCCCTCCGTCCCACCCAAGTGTGCACCAAGATTTTGGGCACAATAACTAAGAAATACTATTAAGATAATAAAAATGTGTGGTAGAAAATGAAGAGAGAGAATGAGTGAAGTTAATAGTAGGTTGGTTGAATAAATTGTATGGTGGAAAATGAAGAGAGAGAATGAGTGGGTGGGGTAGGGAGAATATAAAATATTAAAACCTTTGCCATTTATGGTAGTTCACACTTCATTTGGGACGGGACCAAAAGGAAATAAGTGTCTAAGTTTGGGACGGAGGGAGTATATAATCATCTGAAATGATCTAGCAGTCTGCAGACTATGCATGCTTTACCTTCGCAAGGGTTTAGCAGTACCAGCAGGCCAGATACACAGAACTCTCTCAATTACCATTCAACTGTGATTACTAACGAAGGATCCTATCATATTTATAGTCCAAAATGAAAACTGAATTCTACGTGGGCTTTGCTTAATAATCATAAGTAGCCCCAAACCCTAATAAGCTAATAAACTATTATATCGCTGAACAACTAATACTATCATAATAAACTTACAATAAACTAATGACAAGTAAGTTATCTTTAACTAGTAGTATGCAATATCTTAACACTAGTTTAGCTCCTATATGTTTAGGTTTCCTCTGCATAATCAGGTCTAAGAAAATGGTTTCTAGTTTAAGCCAGTTTTGTGAAAATATACCCAAGGCTGTGTCTATGCCAACCTTATATATCTCCTAGCATCCTGCCTGAGCAGAAAGTTTGGGCAATGATCTTTAATTATCATACTATTAAAGTTTAAAATGTAAAGACTGTAACAGACGTGAACTAAACTCAAAAGCTGATTAAATTGTACATCAAATATAATACCTGCTTATCAACATTGCTTGCTTTTCTAGCATGTGGCAAACCAAAATTAGTTCTTAAAATTCTTAAGACTCCGTCTGACACACAATGATACCTGTAAACATTTAAACGTATTACAATCGTGGACAAAAGTATAAAAGTTGCTATTTTTCTGGGGTTGAAAGTGTGAAAAAATAAGGTGAGTGAAAAGACATACGGAGTATTTCAGAAACAAAAGGGGAACTGATCCTTTATATTGGATTTAGCTTCTTCTTCTATTTGTCCTGAATGCTTTTAATTTTTGTGGATAATTTCTACTGAAGATAATGGAAATGAACTTAACTGAACAGAAAGCAGTACACTTGTTATTTTCATCCTATAGGAGTCGTAGCCAAAACAAGTATACACGTATACTATACTTTTTCCCTACACACTGAAAGTTAATGGTATCTTTATGCTTTTATCCACTCTCCTGTAGTTTTGCATTGCTAATGTTTGTAATTGATGTTGCCAGGAATTTTCTCAGCGGCAACACAACCGTTGCAGTCTGAATGGGATATCTCCGGCTCCTTCTTCCGATCTGCACACAAGCAAACGTCAACTAAGCCGGGGGCGGCTCCGGCGTAAGCCCCTCCGGCGTGAGAATAAGTGTTTGTTTGAGCAAGGGTAAACTGAACAATGGAAAGGTGTTTGTGGGTGAAAGTGTGTACCTTGCCAATGAAGACTATCCCTCATATATATACTCCTTCCCTCGTGCCTTTCACGTGCTATCCTCACGTTCCATGCCTCATTCCACGTGTCATCATTCCATTTGCTAACAAAAAGAATAAACTCACAACACGTGATCACTTTTCCCAATGCCCAACCGTTTTATGGGTCCCATTTCGTAGATATTTATATGCCGCCTCTTATGAGTCGCTCCCCTTGGATTTATATCTCGCCGGATACGGACAACTGAGTACTGTGTCGCCTCGACCTAATATCTCGCCTTCTTATCTTATATCGTTGTCTCACCGGCTTGTCTCATTTATCTTGCCATTCATTGACTAATGTCTCGCATGCACTCTCTTGGGCTTTCCCCTTTTATTGAACTTAGCGGGACATCTCTTAACACAATTTCCCGCGAACCTCAACTGGGCTACCGTTATCCTTATATTCTTCTTGGGCCTTGACTCGCTTTTGGGCCTACTTAATCATTTCCCATTGTTGAACTTGGTCCAAACTCAACCATTATTTTTGAACAGCATCAGAAGCCCCTAAGTTTGAGGCGAGATTCATTTATGGTCTCGCCAAAAACTTGATGTTCACTATCTCGCTTTTCTGCGGCCTACAATTCCTTCTTCAAGAAGCCTGAATGCTGAACAAACCCTATTTACACGTGTCACCTCCATGGTAGGCCCCTAAAATTAAATGTGCCGTCATTTGGGAATCGTGTCAAATAGGAGGGAAAAATTAAAAATTTTTAACCGTCACATCAATCAATTTCCAAAATACCTCTTTCATATAAATACCCCTTTCTCTTACTAAATTCACGTTTTACTTTCTTACTCTCACCCCAAATTCCGGCGAACTGTAACCTGTTTCCTCTTATTTCCACCGTTTCTTTACTGATTTGACCATAAAACTGTTTCCCAAATCACATTCCATCCTGTATTTACTATTTGAAGTTGACTTTGGAGTTCCATTCCTCGATTCTCCGGCTTTCGTTCATATTCTCCGGCGATTCTTCGTCTTCTCCGGCCGTTCTTCATTTTTAAATGGTAATTTTTCAAAAACCCTTCATATTCTTTAAAACCCCCACATTTTGATCTTTCATTTTTGACCGATTATTCGAGTCCTGTTATTCCTTTTGTACATCCCTTCAATTTTATTCCCAAATTACGCTTCATGGCGAGATATAAGAATTGTGCTAGGCGGGTTAGGTATGGTAGGTGTCAAATCTCAGGCGGCTTATACAGGCGCCTGCGAACTACTTGGGCGAGATTGCCCAAAGCTGACATAGTTAGGTTGCTGGTTCAGAACTGGGTGGATCCCCAGTCATTGACTCTCTCGAGATTCAAGGCCGCTTCTTTCTTCCCCTTTCAGCCCCTATGTCCCATATTTTTACTTCTCATAGAGAATTGGTACGGTTTATCAAAGATAAGTATAACCCAAATTTAAGCGACTCATCTGAATCCCACTGTGTCGCTGATCCTTTTTCCAAACGTAGGATGCATTGTAAATCTGTCCTTTCTTCTTCTTCCAGTGACTCCAGCGAGATGGCCGATCAAGCTACCTCCTCTCCCGCCATGACAACCAGCAATCCCCCTCTTACAGGGGTCCAGAATCTGAACTTGGCTGAAGGTAACCTCTTTATCAATCCCGCTCATGCTGAGGCGGGATCTTCTCTCGCTCCTGACACCAGTTCTCTCATACCTAATCCCATCACCAGTTGGCACACCCTATACAACATTGATCCTTCCATTTACCGCATTTCTGACTATCAAGGAAACACTTCCCTCACCCATCTGAGAGAAATGCGAGATGGCATAGTTGTTTTTCCTTCACAACTTAAGGCTGGCCTTAGGATTCCCCTTGATCCTTTTCTCTGTGAAGTTTTGTACAAGGCCTAAGCCATGATAACCGAGATTCATCCCAATGCCATAAGGATAATCACGGTTTTTATCACCATGTGTCGCGCTCTGAGAAAGGAACCCACAGTCACCTCTTTAATTTCTTTATTCAAAGGATATAAACAAACCAACAGGCTTGAAAACGGGATAGTAGAAACCCGCCTTTCCCTCCAATATCAACGAGGCCCCAAAGTCCTTACTCCCTTACCTACCAAAGTTCATGACTGGATGAACGACTCACTCTTCATCGTCTCTCGCGTTGGGTGGTCTCATCCCGCTGATCTTCACCCCATCAAACCCCAAATCGAAACCAAGGATGCTTCTGTTGTGGGCGACAATGCCCTTATTGCCGCTATTCGCGTTTTAGTTGCACTTCCAGCAGATTCTCCGGCTGGTACACCTCAACCTCTTATCTCTTGGAGGGGTATTTTGCGAAATAGGGAACTACTTGACCAAGTCGGAATCACCGACAACTTACCTCTTGCCCCACCGCGGGTTTCAATAAGCCATGTTTATTTTGATGGATGGGAGCGACATACAGAAAATAAATATGCTCACGAGTGCCAGTCGTACAAGGGTACTCGTCATTGTACCGCCATGAACATTGTTCTTTGTATGTCTCTTCTTTAACCTTATTCTTTTTTGCTATTTAACTTATATTTAAACAAACTCTGACTCTTAACTTTCTTTTTCTTTGTTTCCAGATCACCGAGCCAAATCAATGGAAAATCGCCAAATCGCCAATTTGGACATGAACAAGAGAATGAAGCGAATTGCCAGTACCCGCGACACTGCTCTCAGCCTTCTTCCCGCTAATCTACCCTTGCCATTATCCCGCGATGGCAAAGATACCGAAGAAATTGACTTGGAGAAAACCCAAAGTTCCTCCAAAGCCAGAGCTAAACCCAACAACCCTGGATCCAGAGCAAAGCGACAAAAAAGGATTGCCTCAGTTCTACCCAATGTCGCAACTGCCACTCAAGAAGCTATCCCCTCAACTCCAGTTGTTACTCAGGATCCTTCATCTACTCAAGCTCTTCTAGCTACTCAGGTCCTTCCATCTAATGAAGGTAATATCCCGCTGATTTCTGTCTCACCAACTTCTATCTTGCAATCTGATGATGCCCCCATCGAAGAAAACATTATCATTCCTTCTTCCGAAGCTATCCAAACAAACTCTCCCGCGCCGACAGGCGATGCAACTGAGCCCATACAAAATGATAATCCTCCTCCTCCTCAAGATATGGAGTTTTGCGACTTGACAAATGTTTCTAACTCGCCTCCTACTCCACGCGACCCACATACTTCTTCAGCTCTTCCTACTCCTAGCTGGCTTCAAGAAAACTTTGAGAAGCCCACTGACTTAATGGGCTATATGAACTGTGCAAAGAAGCCGCCAATGTCCCTCGCCTGACGGGATTGATTAATGAAGTTCGCGGTGTTGATGAGTGCTTGATTGGCAGTTCAGCTCTTATTCGTGCTAGTGATCCAATCTAAGTTCAACGAGTAACGGATATGGACATAGACCATGCCTCTTGCCAAGCCGGGATTCACTTTTCAATGGTATGTCGCTCTTCCCTTTCTTATCCAATTGCTATTTTGTTCATTTTGGCCTTTAACTTAACTTTTTCATTTAGCTTGGAGCCTCTATTATTGGCATTAATGACAAGAACCACCAACTTACCAAGGACGTGTGTAAGTGCTCCAATTTGAGCTTGTTAGAATTTTCGTTAGAAAATTAACGAAAGTTATAACATTTCTAACAATTCCTAACAATCCTAACATTTCTAACAAAGTGAGGGCAAAATGGGCATTGCTATTTAAAGATAAACCTTCAAAGGAATCTTAAAAAGCAAAACAATTAAGAAAATCCCGAAGCTTGACAAGTTGAAAAACATTTTACTGGCGATATTTTTGAATTTTATTCCTTGTGTCCAAAGCACAGCCGCATTTAATGAACGAGTGCACGCCACCAATCCCATCCGCGCGGACATCTTTGTAAAATTCAGAGGGCTATAAATTGAGCCCTCCAGTCACAAAAATAAGGAAAAACAACACAATTTGCACTGAACCTCTGGCGAAATATAGAGAGAAAACAGTGAGAATTCACTTGAATTGTCACCATTTTCTCTTGAATCTTTCCCAACTCACACTCACTCTCAAATTCAAACCCTAAACACATTCAAGCCTCAAACACTCATATATTCAATCCAAAGCCTCAAAATACAAGGAAGATAGGTATAACCTCCCTCTTCTTACCCTAAATCTCTCATCCATGCATGCATCTTCAAACTACAAAATGTAGTTCATTCTTCTTCTTGTCTTAAGATCCAAGAAGATCACCATGGAAGTCCATCTCCATGGATGATCTTCTACAAGGATCAACATTTTCTTTAATGTGTTCTTGTTTTCTTGCAAATGCATTTTCAAAACCCTAAAAACCATTTTCAAGCATCAAATCTCATTTTCAAAGGATAAAATTCCCCTTCCCAAGCAAATGAAGTGCTTAGTCCTAATGTACCCCAAGGATGGTTTGGTATAGTTGATTCACCACTAAAATGTCAAGTGATCACTAACCAAAACCTAGGGAAATGGGGACAAGCATGGATGCAAAACCCCCCTTAAAATCATATTTTCTTTCTTGAGAAGTTGCTGTCCAGTAGCAATTTCCTCAGACCTCAGTCCATGGTCTAATTTTTTGGACACAGATAAATGTGGAATTTGGTGTTGACTACAAAACACTTTTTGTAGCCAACATCCAGATATTTCCATACATATTTTTACTTTATTTTTGGGTGAGTAAAACTCCTCTTTTCAAATTTTCTTTCAGAGGCTAGTTCATCAGCTTCTGGGAATCCAGATCTCATATCTGAGGTTTCCAGAAGGTTTTGACCCCTCAAATCTTCTCCAAAATGGAAAATTCCTTCGCACAAATCTTATTTAAGGTGTCTGGAACAACTTTCATTCTCTGAGTTTATCCAGATTATGAAGTTTTAAGACCCTTGAATCCATTTCAAAATCAAAGGTCCACTGCCTTTTTCATTCTGGCAGAAGTGGCTCTCAACTTCAAAAGGTCTTTTGAGTACCAAATCTCAATCCAAAAATCTTCCAAAAAATCATGGGATCAGTTTAAAGTCTTAAAAAGATATCCCAATTTTTACTTTTCTGAGTTTCAAATTATTTTGGCCAAAACACACACACACACACACACATAAATGATTTTCAGCTTGGAAGACTCGTTTTACGAGGCATTCCGGGTGCACACTAACGTCCTTCCCGGCGTGTAACATGACCTCCGAACCCAAATTTCTGATCTCGGGCTTTTTTCAAAGTTTTGGCCCTTAAAACAAAAATGGCGTGGCGACTCCGTTCTTTTTCCCGGGTTTTATTTGGTTTTTTTCAAAGAAACGCGAAAAATCGAATTTTTTCCCGCGAAATGGCGACACATCATCACAGTGGCGACTCCGCTGGGGACATTAAGCTTTTTCTAAAAAAAATGATATTTGGTATATTGGTGGAAACCATTAAACTTCCCGTTATCGCCTCCTAACACGAGTCGGGGATAAATTGTGGTCTAACAATCCCACGTACCGGTATCACCGTTTTCAAAAAAAAGAAGGAAAAAGCTTTTGAGGGTCAAGCTTCCGTCCCGGCTTTGAAAATCATTTTGTGTGTGTGTGTTGATTTTTGCACATTTTTCGTGTTGTTTTGGCCGCCTCGGAGAAAGTCAAAATTTTGACTGTCGGAATAATGTCCCTAACTGTCGGAATTCTTGTGCTTATGTGCTTATGTGTTCATTAAATTTCAAAAAAAAAATTCAAAAAAAAAAAGGATTTTCAAAAAAAGAAAAAGAAAATTTTCAAAAAAAAAAATCATGCATCATATTTTTAAGACACATAAAAAAAAATTTCTATTTTACTCAGAAAAAGAATATAGACTGCTTGCACACTACGCGCACGTGACCTTACACGCACACTACGTCCCTAACCGGGAAATCCTTGTCGCGGTCCGTTTGGTCTTATTACGCCTCTCGGATGAGCACGGGACTACCCAAACATCCCATGGAGCCTCGTGTCGACCATGCACTTGTCCGTGACACACTTTGTCAGAGACCCGGTTGGTTTTAGTTAGTACGTGTCATGCCTGTCTGCGTGTATAGACCTTTCCTTTCAAGCCTTTGTCGGCATACCGACTCAATGTCTTTCGGGGACCCTAATCGGTCGAAGTTACGCCGGTTTTCCGCCGCAGACTTTGACCAAGATATTGACCGGCGCCTTGACTTCGGCTCTGGCGGCACAAATTATACACGGCTCCCGGCATTGACCTTTGAGTCATCAAGGATTAATGATTATTCCATGCCTAATTACGGCTTAGCGACGACAAGTCAAGATCAATTGTGGACGCTTATCGGTCCAAATCATGCCGACTTTTCGTCGAGCCCTCGGACATGATCTTGACTTTTGACGTCGGCTTTGTCCGTAATTTACATCGAATGCTCGTTAAGACTCGATTACCCGCCGGACTTTTAGGATCGTTTTTCTTTCGGTCGGTGGGACCCGCTTGCCCTATAGGACCCTCGCCGGGGCATCCACCTGGGAGGTCGAAATACGGGTGGAATACGAGGGGCTTATAGACGTAGTGACGGGGCCCAGCGATCCGGGATCGAGTAGTTTGCGAAAAAGAAGAGCAATCTTTTCCAACCGATTAGGTTAACAAAGCATGTTTTAAGTAAACGTGAACAAATAATCGCATGTTGCATGAGCCAAAAGCCCAAACACCTACCCTCCTTCCATTCCCGGACATCGAACCTTCGTGTCCTTTCCCCATGACTCCGCACAAAGCTTGGTTTCGGGCACCGGGTCATCGTTTGATTAGTTGGGAAGAGTCAGCGCGTCATCGGCTTCGCCGTTTGTTCCGACTCCGGGTTTGAGAATGTACGCATCGGCCGGTAATGATGGGGATAACGTCACTCCGCCTCCGGGACCCCTCGGACGAGCAACGGTGGAATCGGTTAGCGAGAACGAGATGAGGTTACGGACAGGAAGCACGGCTAAACGGCCTTATGGAGGCTATTAAGAGTCACGGTCGGCCGCCGGCCTCAATCCGAGATGGCACCTTCACCGTGGAAGAAGACGAGGATGCCAACCCCACTCTCGGTCGCCACGACTACACCGGGATGCCGCCACCCACCTCCTATGGTGCCACTACCGAGAACCCATGCTCCTCGATTTTCGGGTCGGCCCGGCTCCCGACCACGAGACCACCGGATCCATGCGGCAGCGACGGCACAAATCGGTGGGGGCAAAATCGGTACGGAATGTCTTCTCATGGTTGGGGCTATCTCGGAATGCCACGGCTAATCGGGATCCCGCCTCGGTTCGGAACCGATCAATCCGGACCTTCACGGCAACGGCCACGGTTCGGAATGCCGCCTGGCTTGGTTACGGGCCACGATCGGGAGCCCCTCCTCGAGCAGTACTAGTTCAGTGCTCCTCACACAAATCCATTCCTCACTCGAGACTTCTATGGGTTGCAAGCCTCCATCCCGGTGTCATCCGAATCACCGGGACCGCAGTACCCCGGGTTACACACCTTCACCACGGAGCGGCCATGCAATTCAACAATCGGGACGGCGGCCGCACTCGAAGCCTACTTACGGGCCCCGCTCTGGAAATCCAAGTTATCCGGCTACATCGGGGCTGCCTCCACCTACTTTGCCGGTTGAAAATCAACGGCAAGCCGCGAGTTCTATCCTTTTGCTCGAGCTCCTACTCATGCTCCCAGGGTAACTCGGCCCGGGACGGAGTTTTCACCTACGTCCCGGATCGGCCGTTCCCTCCACCGATCTGCCTCCGGTGGTAGCTCCTCTCTCTAGCTCGGCCACTAGCTTGAATGCCATGGTTCCGCCACAAGACCCTCATCGGCTGGTTCATGGAGCGGCACAAGGAAATGAAAGCGCGGAATCGGCGGGCGGCGCAGAAGTACGCCTTCCGGCCTACGGACCGGACTCCATTGTTCCTCGCCCCACAAATTCGTGATGCCTAATCTGGATCTCTTTGATGGGGCTGCATGCCCGAAAACCCATTTGGACACATATACCTTGGCGATGAAAGCCAAAGGATGTACCAATCGACGGTTGGCGACTATTTCGATCTATCCTTGAAGTCCAGTGCCTTAAAGTGGTTCTTCCGTTTGAAACACGAAGCCGGGGCTACGTGGGACCAGATTACCAATGCCTTCACGAGAGAAATATAAGGCCAACTTGGAATGGGAAACAAATAGGGTTGACCTACAAACAACGGTGCGGCGTCTGATGAGAATGTTGGGGACTTTTACAAGCGGTGGAATACGAAACTCGGTGAAATGGCCATCCCTCCTTCCGAAGAGGAACAAGCTGGACATCTTCCGGTCATGCTTGAAACCACATCGAGAGCCTCCCTCGGTCACTTCCCATACTCGAGACTTACGGGCCATGGTTAACTCTGCGGCTAAGTTTGAAAAGGCCTACAATCGGCAACCGTGCTGCACGCCTACGAGATATCGGGCTCCTCCTGCAAACACTTTGCCCCTGCTCACTGCTAAAGGCAAAGAGATGATTAACTATGCGGGACGGGAATGTAACAACACGACTCCTTTTGCTCCCGAGAAAACCCGGTAGAGCCCGGACCACGGGTCATGAATCTCGAAAACTTTGGAATGCCTCTGAATGACATCTTTAGGGGGCGGTGAAAGAAGGCTTGCTTTGCGGCCTTTGGAGAATTTCCAACCCGAATCCGAATGCTCCCGTGGATACTACAAAGTATTGTGCTTTTCATCAAGCTCACGGACATCGGCCCGACAAGCTGCTTTACTCGAAAAAGGCAATCCGAGGGCTAATAGAGCAAGGAAAGTTGGAAGGCCCCGAAGGGCCTAACACGATCAAAAATCCGCCAAGGAACCATAATCGGTGAATATGATTGAATGCGGAGAATCTTCGCATGCCCGGGAAGATGCTTGATGAAGGTCCCCCAAATACCCGTGGCCAACCTCGTCGAGGATCTGAGTCGGATTCCCCCTCGGCCTTGAGGATATCGAACGAATCAACCCATCTTGGTCTCATGTCGGAGACTCCTTGCAAGAATACGAGGCCCGCTATTTCTCGGATGAAGGGAAGGCCAATACCGAAAGAGCTGGGTATTAGGTCAAAACATGAGAGGACCATTTACACAAGATGGTTAGAACAATCGAGAAGAATTAGACAAGAAAGCTTCCGGCGAGCGCTGTCTTGGGGCTTATCGGCAAAGAGGCCGAAGAGCATGCGGAGCTAGTACACTTCCACTGGCGGCTATTGGAGAAGTCAAATACGACCCGAAGGCGGTGAAGCGAAGAATCGAGAGGAGGAAGAACCCTTACGCATTCTACACAGTGTCAAATACGTGCCACCCCCTCTCACTCTTCCCCGCAGTTTACGGGAGGAGAAGGCGAGTCACAATTACCACTTCCGGGAATGGGAGCATATGACAATTTTGCGGCTGCACGCGCCCATATTCCCCAGCGGGTTTGATCGGCGTTCCCTCTCCGCCGAAATCCCGGTAGTATGGGAAGAAGATTCCGACGACAGCAATGATGATGATGATGACGAGAGCGAAGAGTCAACTGAGGCCCCAGATCCGGAAACAATCTGGAATAATCATGCCGGAAATGAGCCCATGGGAGCCGGGCACAATGGTTGGTTGTCAACAAGTGACGATGAAGGACCACCGGAAAATGCAAGTCAAATGCCGGTAGGGGTGGACCCCCAAGAACTGCACCTCGTAAGATGCACATGCGGTCAATGTCCGGATACTTCAGAGGATGAGGGACAGCAAAGCCCGCGCCCAGATTCGTACATATCTGAAATCCTAGAACACAACGTTCCTTATAAGAACTGGCGGTGAATGGAAAGGGTTCATTGAAGCACTGGTCGAGAATGGAGGGTTTCAGCCACCAGAAGATGAAGAATTCGTAAACGTTATCGGATCTTTTTCTTCTTTCCCAAGAACGGATGGCATAACAACCGTAAGGGTCACAACCGGGCCGCTCGAGCGCAGCGAGTGCCTGCAATCACTAAAAAGGGTTATTGATCTGAACGTCTCCCCAGTGGCCTTCATACCTATGAATCCACATGACGCCTTCCTAATTGCTCCATTGCCCGACAATGGACCCCGGGTGCTCCTTATTTGGACACAGATCTATCGAGCTGCTACATCAAACTCCGAAGGGGAACGTTGCTTATCCTTCACTTGTGGCTGCCCTACTTGCAAGATTGAAAGAAAAAGGATATACGATGAAATGGAGGCTGAAAGCCATAACTCTGTGGGCCATCCGAGGATGAGATCGAAAAGCCGCCGAGTCCCGACAATAGCGACTCTTGTTGCATGATAACTATGAGCGAGGCGAGCCATGAGAGTGAATCGGAGGACGCCCTAGCTCTGTGGGCCATCGAGGGCAACAACACAACCCCAATCCCAGCTGTGACACTTGGGAAGCGGTTATAAGGGCCGCCCGGGAAGGAGCCGATGCGGCTCGGCCCCTCACCGTTGCTAGACTCCGTCGAACCGGTGGCCAATAGCGAAAAGGGCTCCCAGTTGACCTTAGCGGCATTGAAGAAATCCGGTCAAGAGACGGCGATGAGGAAGTTAATCTGTTGACCCGATGCAGGCGAGATCTTCCAAGGGAATCCCAAGGCGAGATAAGAAGGCCACGAGATCAAGCACCGAAAGAAGATCGCCGCCCCTATGCTAAGGCAGTGAAACTCCAGGACCCGAGAAAGAGGATCCCGTGCTCACCCGGTTGGAAGCAAACACGAGGCCAACATTTCCCTCTGGTCTCTACTCACCTCGTCCTATCCCCATGGGCTGAAGTTGGAAGAAAGCACAGCTCGCACTCTCGTGCCTATTGAAGCTACTCCCGATGATGTGGTACAGCTAATTGGAAACATCCATTACGGGAATATAATCGCTTTCACGGATCTCGACCTCCCTCAATTTGGGGCTGATCATAACGAGCCTCTCTTCATCACAGTCCAATTGGATGAACGACGCCTCCCTCGGGTCTTGGTTGATAACGGGTCCGGAATGAATATTCTCCCGGCAAAGATCATGAGCCTGCTTGATATCAAGACTACGGACTTGAAGCCTTCCTCCCTCACAGTCAAGCTTACGACTCAACATCTCGGCAGTCCTTGGAGTTGCTACCTTGGACCTCTGGTTTGGCCGAAATTGATACTGTGGAATTCCGGGTTATTGACATCCCGATTACTTTTAATGCCTTATTGGGAAGACCTTGGCTGCACCGGAGTCAAGGGTCGCCTCAAGCCTCCACCGGTGTGTGAAATTCGTCTCGAATGGGGATCGACGACCATTTACGGGGATTTAGTCACTTTGGAGGGCACGGATACGGGCGGAATACCTATTACGGAAATCAAACATGACGAGGAAGGTCTCATGCTAACGGGCTTCACGGTCGAGCCTCCCAAGGCCCAGTGTGCAACATAGATCGACGGTCACTCGGGATAAAATCCCACCGGTCTTGAAAATGATGAGAAAAATGAGCTATCTACGGCCTCGGTGCAGGGAAACACCAACAAGGAACTCACAAACTCATCGAGGTGAAAGGACGAGAATACTCGCCACGGCACAGGATATGAGGCCTCCTCGGTGGACATTGCAAAAGGAAAAAGATTTGAAGGCGCCACGGGAAAGGTCCCGGTCGACAACCCTAAATCTCTCCCCTTCGGTCCTAATTTGGTGACTACTTTGTAAAGGGTCCCACACAACCGAGGAAACATCACAGAGCCCACTCCTACGGCGGGATGGCTAAAGCTACGGGATAGCCTCAACAAGTTTAGAGGAACCAAGGCTAACCCGGTCCGTAGAATGTTCTGGACCTACCCAAGATACAGGGCTACCACTACCATGAAGAGTGAGTATACCTTCGAGGCGTGCGACACAGTGGAACAGGTTCGAGAAGCTTACCACCACAAACCCGATTGCCCAGGAAGATCCGAAGCCTGGGTTCGAATTGACAGACCAAAAGCTAAGGCCACGGAATTTCCCTCGAGATGATTGGGATGGTGCAGTTATGCGGCAATTGTTCGAAGAAGAAGTCCAGTGCCGGACTCGATTGATCTCGGCTCGGTCCAAGAGATGATAGCGACAATTGAGAAAGGAAAACAAAAACGGCACGGTTCAGAGTCATGAGGCCACCAAGCCAAGCCGCTAAAAAATTGGGAAAACCTCTCGGGCCGTCCGCGACCAAGGAGGAAATGATCACCAAGCTTGGATTGGTCCCCGTCCCTTTGTGTCAATCTAGGACAAGTCCTCCCGAGTCTCTCTTTGTTAAGATCGAGTCTCTAGGGTCGTCCAGATGGCCTTACGCACGAAGACTACGAGTGCAGTAGCAAGCGCTGTATTCCTTTTCGTTTTCAATGAAATGACGAACCTTTCTGAGTATCCCTTGATTGCCACTTTAACTAATGATGAATTAATTAATAAAATTTTTTTTTAATAATTCATTAGATAAAGAAGCAGACACATTAAACAAAAAAAAAATCAAACAACAAAAGAAATCTTTAAGCAGGTTGTCCGGAAAAAGGAAAATCGAGCCCAAGCTGCCGAAGAGATTTTGACAAGTGTGAATGCAGGAGCTGCGGAAGAGCCTAAAGAGACGCAGATTGGGGATTTATTCGAAGGAATTGGAAAGGATGCTCTGCAAAGTCCTACAAAATCCTCAAATCAAAGAAAGTTGCCCTCTTCATCAAAGAAAAACATCATGTGCAGATACGGGTTGCCGGTAGAAATCATTTCGAGATAATGGATCCCACTTCGAAGGGGAATGCGACGAGCTGGCAGAATTCAGAATAACCCGTCACAAGTCATCTCCTTACAGGCCCCAAACCAACGGAGCCGTCGAGGCAGCAAACAAGACTCTGGAAAATATCATCCGGAAAATGGCTGTCCGAGGCAAAGATTGGCCCGAAAAGTTGCACCTGGCACTCTGGGGCTACAGAACATCAGTCAAAACGGCAACTGGGGAAACACCGTTTGCCCTCACATACGGAATGGAAGCCGTACTCCCAATCGAGCTGGAAATACCCTCGCTCCGTATACTGCTTGAAAGCCAGATCAACGAGGTCGAATGGCTCCAGAGTCGCCATGATGAATTGGCCCTACTAGATGAACGCCGACTGAAAGCAATGGAACACATCCGAGCCTACCAAGGGAGAATGGCCAGAGCCTTCGACAAGAAAGTAAAGCATCGGGAGATCCGAGAAGGTGATCTCGTTTTGAAAGAAAAGCCCCGGTCCGTATCAACCCCCTCGGCAAATGGGAGCTGTATGGGTCGGGCCATATGTCGTCCGAGAAGATCTTCTCCGGAGGAGCCATGCAACTTGCGGACCTCGACGGGAATCCCTTTGTACACCCAGTGAATGGTGACAAGGCTGCGCGAGATACTACGCGTAAAAAAAACAAAAAAAAAATAAACAAAAAAAAGAGTGCTAAAAGAGTAATACCCAACTAGGTTGAAAACCCGAAAAGGGCGGCCTAGGTAAAAAACAGGGTTGCACCAAAAAAAAAAAAACAAAAAAAAAAAAAAAAAAAAACAAAAAAAAACAAAAAAAAACAACAAAAAAATCGGGTTGAACTACGAAGACCTGAGCTCCTCAAAATGAGGGGAACGTAGGCGGCGGAAACGGTTCGGTCTAAAACACAAATAAAAGGTCATACTTTGACATCAATACACCGATCGAGACCATGAAAGCGTCTCGAAAAACTCAAGCAATTCAAATATTCATTACAAGTTAAAAACTTTTTGATGAGTCTAAGCCCGATTCATTCCTACAAGCGGCAACCTGCTAAAGAAAACTAAGATACGTAATCAAACTAATGTGTACGCCATGACAAGAAAGGGATACTCGGAAAACTCGGAGTCACTCCAAGCCACTCGTCTTGGCCTCTCCCCTCTTCTTCCCCCTTCGAGTCTTCTTCTTACGAAACGGAAAAATGTCGGTCTTCCTCCTACCAAGCTCACGGTATAGGAACAGGATCTATCAAACCGGCCTCTGCCGGGGCCTTAGTAGCCCTAGCGTCATCTCTCATCTCCTGTAGCCTAGGCGGTAGCATAGGAGCCCTCCTCTCCTGTCTCTTGACGTAAGCCTCATAGTCGGTCACGGCGTCTCCGCTCTGTCATGAGGGTTGGCCCTCGCCTCGGCCCTCCTCCTCTCGAAGCTAGTCGGGTCCTCCGCACCCACAATGGCCTCACGCCGTCTCAAAATAGCCATTGAGTCTCTCCCGGATGCCTCTCGTACCAATCCAGGTACCAAGTGGTCAAGAACACCGGTCTTGGACGCTGAGAATAACCCGAGGAGGAAAGGCGTCATACCTCCATGCTCGGGAAAGAAATGGAAACAACGAGGGATCATCCATAGAAGCAGGAGCCACCACCTGGTGGCTATATCATCAAAGTCCCCCAAAGGAACTGCTCCAGGCCAAAGCTTGTCTCGAACTAAAGCGGAATATAGAAGGCTGGGCGAAAGCCCGGAAGCATGACCACATGAGACCCGTCTGAAGCACTCTGCGAGTCTCCACCCGCCAACAAGGCACGACCATCGATATCTTACGTGCGGAGACCAGCCATCCAACGCTCCCATGAGCCACGATCATCAAAATCCACAGCAACCCCCTCTGGCAAATGTCCAAGGCTTGATCATGTCGGGAGATTCCCGAAGAACACCCAAACGCTCCATCGGCCACGGGGTCAAGAGGAACGGGCTGCCCAGTGCATATACCGTCTTCCGGTAGCTTGACTATCAAGAGCATGAAAAGTCTCCCCCAGAATCAAAGGAACGACATCTACGCCGGGCGACAGTAAACGACAACATCCAGCAAAGACCGATGGCAAATCCCAAAGGAATAGACCATGAACAGGGTGCCAAACATACAAAGTGCAAAGGCATCCCAATAGGCATCATCCACCAAGCCTAGGCCCCTAAACCTATCGGGAAGGCCGGAAATATCAAAATGATCGGGACCACGGATCATACCTTGCGCTTCCTCCGGGGAAAGATGAAGGAGGACGCACAATCTGTCAACGAAAGAAGCCCCTCCGGGCAAAGGAACCGCTATCTCTTCCACCTCCGGACCACCAAGCAAGGCCCGAAACTCTTCGACAGTCGGAACAATCTCGTTGAAGGAAAGGCAAAAGACATGCCTTCTAGTGTCCCAAAATAAGGAAGAAGCCCTCAAAAGTTCATAATCCAGAATCAATTCCTTGAGAGACCATAAGCACTTTACCTTGTACCTTTCTTCAAAGAAGGACCTCCTCTCATACATAATCTCCCGGGACCATTCCTTGAACTTGTTGAAGAATGACATTTGGGATTCTTGGGACAATTTTGATGGAGCTTTTCTAAGGTTTTCCATGGATTTTCTCTCTTTCTCCCCGAAAATGGCTGTTTGGACTGGAGGTTGAAGAGGATATTTGAATTTGAAATAAAGTGAGACCAGATCTGAAGCAAAATTAAAGGACAATGTCAGATGCAGTCCCCATCCGCGCGGACATGATTGTCATTTATCAGAAAAATGCACAGCAGTCCAAGCTGCTACACCAAAAGAGGAATATTCCGTCCCGGTTGCTCGGAACCTGTGCAAAAACCTCCCCAAACCAGTCCATATACCAAAAACTAACACCCTTGCCAAAAAAAAACCAAGGCTCATGCAACACTGCATTCATACTGCATTGCATCCATAAAATAAAATTCCGAAAAAAAAATAAGAAAAAAAAGAGTGTGCATAAAAAAAAAAAACAAACAAACATCAATAAAATCCTAAATTATTACATTTCAAAAAAAAAGAAAAAAAAATGTGCATAAGCTGTACAAATCTCAATCCCAGTCATAAATCTCAAAATCTCAGAAAATCAGTCTAAAAAAAAATCAGGGGGGGGGTAATCAATCAGAATCCCTAGCGCCCGACGTCTGTCCCCGGTCCCTCTTGCGACTCGGGCCCGCCTCCTCAGGAGCCCTGAAAATCTCGGGCTCAGAATCGTCCTCGTCTCCAGAAAGAGGCTCGTCAGGACCAACCGGCACGCTCTGATAGGGCAAGCCGAGATCTGCGAAAAAATCGTATCCGAAGGTGAAGGCGTCGGACTCCTGGACGTACGAAGACGACCCACCATGCTGCCAAACGTGTCCCTGCCCGTGTGGATCCCCGAGAATGACGTGATCCGAAGGCAGCACCGCGCGGGGATCAATGAGAGGAGACAGAGGAGTCTCTGAAGAAGTCTCTGAACGAATAGGGGAAGCCTCCCGTCTGACAGGCGCCGGCCGTGGTCGCCTTGCTCTAGCCTGAGGAGCCCCGCAAGCGACCATCCTCCTGATGAATCTCTTAGCTCCGATCACTTGCTTCGTCAGCTTCTCGACGACCACCTCCGAAAACTGCACAAAAGCAAAAGCGTCAGAAACAGTTTAAGCGAGAAATGATGACAGGAAAGAAAAGAAAAGACAAAAGCAAAAAAAAAAGGGGGAAAAGGTGAAGCCATACCTTCATACCCGGACGAGGCCGGAAAGCTCGTGGAAGCCGCTCAGGCTGAGGGATCTGCACCCTCAATCGGACCCCATTCTGGATATATGAAAAATCCGTCCGAGGGTACCGCGGGATCCCAAGCCCCTCTCTATCCAGAACCTGGGGCGTTCTCAGCCTCCTCAAGACAAATACTGGATACGGCTCAATCGCCACGAATGCCGAGAAGTGCTGGCCGGCTCGGTAATCATCCCAGGTCGCAGATCTATCACTCGGGTGTATCATATCGGCGGGAGGCTCCACCGGTGTCATCAAAGGCGAATTCACGCCATGCTGGCGCGTCACCCTCTCTCCCAGATAATAGACGTCGCAAGTCAGACCTCTCAGAATCCTCCGCTGCACGGTCCAGATCTCGGCGCCCTTCACTGCGCCACCTCGAAAGCGATCCCGGGGATAGAATATCATCCTCTCATCCATCTCGGCCTCCTTCAAAGGAAGGCAATCCGCGTATCGAGAGTCGTACGCCCCCTGGAGCTTATCTTCTCCGGGCATGCTTGGACCAAGAAGCGCATGGCCGGATACGCCCGACGTACTCCGCCGGCGTCGCCACATCGTGACGTGGAAAAACTCCAACGCCCATACCTGCGAAAGGTAAAAATCAAATCAATCCGGTGCAAAGAAAAAGTGTGTGCTCAAAAAAAAAAAAAAAAAGAGAAGGAGGGGAAAGCAAAAGAGAGCTTATACCTCCGGGGCAAACTCAAAGCGGTACAAGGAGCTCACGGCCTTCCGGCTGTACCTATCAAGAGCAAAATAAAGCTCTGCCCGGCCCGGCCTCTCCCAGGAGACGTCTCCGGCCATCTCCATGTCCTCCAAGGACCTCGGCAAGGCAAAGGCTGCCGTCCCCTCGGCATGCCCAAAGAGGGTGCTCGAAAAAGCAAACCACAAGAAGGCCACGGCAATCGATCGGCGCCTATCCTCTCCTCCCCGGCTTCATAGCTCACAATGGTCTCCACAATCTTCCCGTAGACCACCGCATACTCCATCCCCATCCCCTTTTTGGGAATAGGGAAAATCCCGAAGAGCACAACGAGATCCGCATCACTGTAGCCGTCCCGCCACTCAATGCTGCGCCCGTTGAAGGACAAACCCATGATCGCAGCATAGTCGGAAGGCGTAACCGTAGCCTCGCCCCAGAAGAAGTGAAACGTGTGGGTCGCATCCCACCAGTGTTGCGCTAAAGCGAACATCAGGCCCTTGCTCTTAGGGAACTTGACCAGTCCCCTCAAGCACTCAACAAACTCCCAAAGCCCGGTCTCAACAACAATCTGTCTCGGACTCGGCAAAGCTCCTCGGCCCGCATTCGGAAGCCGGTCCCACAAGTCAACTACAGACTCCACCGATCCTCGAGTCTTCATCTTGTTCAGCTGCTCCGTAACGTAGTTGTTTCCACCCTGCGATAAAAAAAAAGAGAAAATGTCAAAAAAAAATTTTACATTTGCATTTGCACAAAAAAAAAACAAAGCATACATATGCATCATGAAATTTCAAAGAAAATTCGACAGCATAACAGCATACAATGAGCATAGCCCCATTTTTCTCGCACAAGAAGACAGTTTTCAGCAAATCCCAATGCATTCATCAAAAAAAAAATGCATTCCTACGGAAGTAAAAACTCCGTCCCATTTTCAAAAAAAAAAAGAAGAAGAAGTTCCTATGCATGCATGCATATCATCCATCATCTAAAAAAAAAAATCCTACATTCATACATCCTACGGAAGCAAAAACTCCGTTCCATTTTTCATAAGACATGCATACATGCATTCATCAAAAAAAAAAAAATGCATTCCTACGGGAGTAAAAACTCCGTCCCGTTTTCATAAAATAACATGCATTCAATCAACGGGAGGAAAAATCCGTCCCACTTTTCAAAAAAAAAATCAATCAAAAATCATACATTCATCTCATGTTGGCAAAACGCCAATTCTTTTCTCAAGCAAAATGCACATTTTGAAACACCAACAAATTCATTGCAACATGCATATCATCAAGATCAATATTCAAATTTCAAAAAAAAAAAAATCAAAGTCACAATTCATAATTTTCGAATTTACAAAAAAAAAAATGGCGAAAAGGCCAATTCTTTCTCCAAGCAAAATGCATATTTTGGGATACCCACATAATCATTACAACATGCAAAGCATCAAAATCAAGATTCAAAGCCAAGAACATCAATCATTCGAATTTTCAAAAAAAAAAAAAAATTTCAAAAATCACCCAAAATTCAAATCTCAAGCAAGAAATCAACAAAGGGAATGAAAAGATTCGAAGAATACCGTTCGGAGACTCGGATCAGAAGCCCAATGTTGCCAAGCATCGGGGTAGGGCTCCTCCGCAATCGATTGCGAAAGAGTATAGTGCCTTCTCATCCGGACGAGCTCCAATCGTCTCTCCGCCACCGGGCCACGTCCTTGGCCTTGAAAAGCACCTTCCCCGTGTTCCATTACTCGAAAATCGAAGAAAATCGAAAGATTTCGAAGCTTTTTTGCCCAACAATGGCGGTTTTTTTTGCAGTTTCTCTCTCTCTGCTCTCGTAATTTCAGAAAAACTGAATGGGGAAGAGGAAGGGCGTTGGCCCTCATTAAAACCCTCTGGAATACGCTCCTATCCGCGCAGATAGGATTGTCAGGGTCAAAATGACCCTTTTGCCCTTTAAAATTCCAGGACTCTGCAATTCAGTCCCCAACTTGACAGAGTTAACCAAAGTTAACCAAAGTCAACCCCCTTTCAAGGAAATCATCAAACGGCAGTCAAACGTAAGTCCGATCTTTCCGAGAAAGATAACGGAATTCCGTATCTTTCATCAAAATCATCAAACGGCAGTCAAACGTAAGACCAATTTCCCCGAGAAAGATAACGAGATCCCGTATCTTTCATCAAAATTACCCACGGCAGTCAAACGTAAGTCCGATCTTCCCGAGAAAGATAACGAGATCCGTATCTTTCATCAAAATCATCAAAAGGCAGTCAAACGTAAGTCCGATCTTCCCGAGAAAGATAACGGAATTCCGTATCTTTCATCAAAATCATCAAACGGCAGTCAAACGTAAGACCAATTTCCCCGAGAAAGATAACGAGATCCCGTATCTTTCATCAAAATTACCCACGGCAGTCAAACGTAAGTCCGATCTTCCCGAGAAAGATAACGGAATTCCGTATCTTTCATCAAAATCATCAAACGGCAGTCAAACGTAAGTCCGATCTCTCCGAGAAAGATAACGAGATCCCGTATCTTTCATCAAAATCATCAAACGGCAGTCAAACGTAAGTCCGATCTCTCCGAGAAAGATAACGAGATCCCGTATCTTTCATCAAAATCTTCCCACGGCAGTCAAACGTAAGACCAATTTCCCCGAGAAAGATAACGAGATCCCGTATCTTTCATCAAAATTACCCCCGGCAGTCAAACGTAAGACCGAACTCTCCGAGAAAGATAACGAGATCCCGTATCTTTCATCAAAATCATCCAACGGCAGTCCAAACGTAAGACCGATTTCCCAGACGAATACGTCTGATTTTCCCCAGCAAAGGCTAACAAAATCCCCAGCAAAGTTAACGGAATCCCAAAAGCCAACGAAATTTCGAGAAAAACTCGAACTACGAAAGGGCTTGATTCCCACTAGGGATACGTAGGTAGCCTGTCATTAGGTCCAGCCCCTCGACTAAAACGGTCACCCTCTCCTTCGGCAGCAGACAAAGTCCACCGAAAGGGCATTTCACATCAAGGTTCGAGGCACCTAAAACGCCATCATCAAGGTTCGAGGCACCTAAAACGCCATCATCAAGGTCCGAGGCACCTAAAACGCCATCATCAAGGTTTGAGGCACCTAAAACGCCATCTCCAAGGTTCGAGGCACCTAAAAGCCATCATCTCCAAGGTTCGAGGCACCTAAAACGCCATCTCCAAGGTTCGAGGCACCTAAAAGCCATCATCTCCAAGGTTCGAGGCACCTAAAACGCCATCATCAAGGTCCGAGGCACCTAAAATGCCATCATCAAGGTTCGAGGCACCTAAAACGCCATCATCAAGGTTCGAGGCACCTAAGACGCTATCACTAGGAAAGCGATAAATCGCAATCATCCCCAGCAGAGCGGATAGCCGTCAGACCGAAAATGTTCATTCCTATCCCCAGCAGAACGGATAGCCATCAGACCAAAAATGGTCATCTCTTATCTCCAGCAGAGTTTCTCTCCAGCAACCAACTGCAGAACTCGCTCATCAGGTTTGAGGCACCTAAAACGCCATCATCTCCAGGGTCAAAGACCCGAACTACGGCCGGCTTGATTCCCATTCGGGATACGTAGGTAGCCTATCGCTAGGTTCAGCCACCCGATCACTCGATCATCCCGCCAAATATGGAGCCTTACTCTTATCGACGACCCCGCTTCCTTCGAAAGCGCCGTCGCCGAGGGGCTACTGTAAGTGCTCCAATTTGAGCTTGTTAGAATTTTCGTTAGAAAATTAACGAAAGTTATAACATTTCTAACAATTCCTAACAATCCTAACATTTCTAACAAAGTGAGGGCAAAATGGGCATTGCTATTTAAAGATAAACCTTCAAAGGAATCTTAAAAAGCAAAAGAATTAAGAAAATCCCGAAACAGCAAGTTGAAAAACATTTTCTGCTGATATTTTTGAATTTTATTCCTTGTGTCCAAAGCCTGGAGCTGCATTTAATGAACAGTGCACGCCACCAATCCCATCCGCGCGGACATCTTTGTAAAATTCAGAGGGCTATAAATTGAGCCCTCCAGTCACAAAAATAAGGAAAAACAACACAATTTGCACTGAACCTCTGGCGAAATATAGAGAGAAAACAGTGAGAATTCACTTGAATTGTCACCTTTTTCTCTTGAATCTTTCCCAACTCACACTCACTCTCAAATTCAAACCCTAAACACATTCAAGCCTCAAACACTCATATATTCAATCCAAAGCCTCAAAATACAAGGAAGATAGGTATAACCTCCCTCTTCTTACCCTAAATCTCTCATCCATGCATGCATCTTCAAACTACAAAATGTAGTTCATTCTTCTTCTTGTCTTAAGATCCAAGAAGATCACCATGGAAGTTCATCTCCATGGATGATCTTCTACAAGGATCAACATTTTCTTTAATGTGTTCTTGTTTTCTTGCAAATGCATTTTCAAAACCCTAAAAACCATTTTCAAGCATCAAATCTCATTTTCAAAGGATAAAATTCCCCTTCCCAAGCAAATGAAGTGCTTAGTCCTAATGTACCCCAAGGATGGTTTGGTATAGTTGATTCACCACTAAAATGTCAAGTGATCACTAACCAAAACCTAGGGAAATGGGGACAAGCATGGATGCAAAACCCCCCTTAAAATCATATTTTCTTTCTTGAGAAGTTGCTGTCCAGTAGCAATTTCCTCAGACCTCAGTCCATGGTCTAATTTTTTGGACACAGATAAACTTGGAATTTGGTGTTGACTACAAAACACTTTTTGTAGACAACATCCAGAGATTTCCAGACATATTTTTACTTTATTTTTTGAGTGAGTGAAACTCCTCTTTTCAAATTTTCTTTCAGAGGCTAGTTCATCAGCTTCTGGGAATCCAGATCTCATATCTGAGGTTTCCAGAAGGTTTTGACCCCTCAAATCTTCTCCAAAATGGAAAATTCCTTCGCACAAATCTTATTTAAGGTGTCTGGAACAACTTTCATTCTCTGAGTTTATCCAGATTATGAAGTTTTAAGACCCTTGAATCCATTTCAAAATCAAAGGTCCACTGCCTTTTTCATTCTGGCAGAAGTGGTTCTCAACTTCAAAAGGTCTTTTGAGTACCAAATCTCAATCCAAAAATCTTCCAAAATATCATGGGATCAGTTTAAAGTCTTAAAAAGATATCCCAATTTTTACTTTTCTGAGTTTCAAATTATTTTGGCCAAAACACACACACACACACCCCCACAAATGATTTTCAGCTTGGAAGACTCGTTTTACGAGGCATTCCGGGTGCACACTAACGTCCTTCCCGGCGTGTAACATGACCTCCGAACCCAAATTTCTGATCTCGGGCTTTTTTCAAAGTTTTGGCCCTTAAAACAAAAATGGCGTGGCGACTCCGTTCTTTTTCCCGGGTTTTATTTGGTTTTTTTCAAAGAAACGCGAAAAAATCGAATTTTTTCCCGCGAAATGGCGACACATCATCACAACGTGACGCAGTTAGAAACCTCCAACCAAATATTGAGAAGAGACAAAGACATCCTTCATGGCAGAGTTGGTAGGCGAGATGCAACAATCGCCAACTTGGAGGGGGAGCGGGATAAGCTAAAAACTGACTTGACCAATTCTCAAAATCAGCTCGAGACCGTCAACACCGAGCTCAATGCCGCCAAAACCAACCTTGACAAGGCTACTACTGAACTCAATTCTTCCAAGGAAAATGCCGCCAAACTTCTGAGCGAGAATGAGACTCTAAAGGAGACTCATGCCGCTGACACTCAACTCTTTCAGGGCGAGATATCCAAATTGCGAGAGGAAATGATGGGCAAAGTCGCCGAAATCACCTCTCTCAATGCTGACGTGGCCAAGCTCAAAGACGATCTTATGGATATTGGTGACCAAACCTCTCTCCAAGTCATGCGTGCTGCAGCTGCCGATGCTAATGAAATACCCGACATCACTATCGAGCGACTTGCAAAATGGGGTTCAGAGCCAATCTTTAGTGACATATGCCGCCTTGGCCATCCTATGGTTCCCTACTCCTCTGATGAACTCCAAGATCTGGCGGAAGAAGATGCACTATTAGGCAAGTCGCCTTGGAATCCCACTCCTCATCAAGTTCCTAATGTTCTTACTTTATGGAGTAATCAATTGGAACATAAACATCAACTCTTGGATGAGGCAAAGGCTCTCGCTCTTGCGGCCTCAAGCTCCACTCAACACGCCTCCACTGATGAACCAAATGCTTCTACTTAGTTTATTTTGAACAACTTTTGTAATTTGCCTTGGTGGCTAAACAACTTACTTTATTTTATCTGGGGCCTGTGTGCCTTTAAACAATGTATTTTTGCGGCCTTCGTGCTTGCCCCTTTTATTTCTATGCTTTACTTCATAGTTATACCTCACTTTTGCTATTTTGTTTTGATAGTTCATCAAAAATCATTATTTTGCATGACAGGTACCCCATACTTATACTCCCATCGAAAAAGTGAAGTCGTCTTTAGGCGACTTTACTTACAGTGCATACCACACGATTCACATTGTCGCGGATCTTTGTTTCTCTTTTGCTTCTTCCTTGCTTTTTTCGTGATTCTTACTTAGAACAATTTCCTTATTTTGTGCCTCCACATCTTTATTTGCCTTAAAAACAAAATATACCTTTCTTCCTTAATTTATATCTTTTCATGTCCTTCCAAATGAGATACATTTACTTCCCTTTTCGCGACATCTTTACATGCCATTTAGGTGAGATGTGCTTCCTTTCATACATGCCACATCTTTACATGCCATTTAGGCGAGATGGGTTTCTTTCTCGTTTATAGTCGATATAGACTTTCTCGTTTATAGTCGGTATAGACTTTCTCGTTTATAGTCGGTATCGAATTTCTCGTTTATCGTCCTTAGACTCTCTTTTTTATAGTCCTTAGAATTTTCCTTTTTATAGTCCGTAGACTTTCTCGTTTATAGTCCATAGACTTTCTCGTTTATAGTCCGTAGACTTTCATTTTTATAGTCCGTAGACTCTCATTTTTATAGTCGCATCCATATACATGCCATACAGGCGAGATGGGACTTTCTTTCCTGTTTATAGTCGCATCCATATACATGCCATACAGGCGAGATGGGACTTTCTTTCCTGTTTATAGTCGCATCCATATACATGCCATACAGGCGAGATGGGACTTTATTTCCTGTTTATAGTCGCATCCATATACATGCCATACAGGCGAGATGGGACTTTCTCTCCTTTGCAATTTCATGTGACTTGCACTTTGTTGTGATAGTTCATCAAAAACCTTTTACCCTCTTATCTTTGGCGAGATACCACCATATACTTATACTCCCATCGAAAAAGTGAAGTTGTCTTTAGGCAACTTTACTCCTAGCGACTTACTTTTCTATCTTTGACGACATATCACATAAACACTATTACTAGACAACATTCGATAAAAGCAACATAACTTAAATCATAAACTTTCATACTTTCATTTCATTATCTTCATTTCGTTTAGCATTTTCAAGATGTATGCAACTTCCATTCATAACACTATCATTTCATATAACCTCTTCAAAACATGCATAATTTTCATTCATAAGTGGCAAACTCCATATATTCATAATATTCAATCTTAATACGGTTTTGATAAGCATACTATTAAATAAATAAATTACTTCTTACTTCTTTGTTGATGATATCGCTTAAAGCATTCTCCACATGCTATCTCGCATCTACCATGTGCTCGCCACCATTCCACTTTCCTTCTTTCCTCTATGACATTCCTTATCCTTCTTAAAGTCGCTTTCACCCCAATTGTGGTCATCTTGCGGTAAAACTTCAATTGCTTCCACCTCCATCTCTTCATACTTCTCGTCCTCAAGTTCAACTATTTCCTCAATTCTTGGCTCTTTCATTTTGACAAATTTAACCAATCTTGCTCCTTCCATCTTGGCCTGTATTGCTCCCTGGGTCCTCAGACTTACTTCAGATTTCTTCTCAATCACCTCTTCATCAATGTCCTGCATATTACTCATCTCTCGCAGCCCTTCCTTCTCCAAGTCTGTGACCATATTGACTTTCGCATCCCGGATTGCTAAAGCTGTTGAAAGCGAACTAGAACTTGACCTTGCTGCAGTTTGGATCTCGATCTTCTTCTGAATTACTTCTTTAACTTCACTTTTCAAACAAGCTATTCCTTTCGGGGTAGGGAATTTGACTCGTTGATGCGGAATATACACAACCATCTCGAAAGTCTGCATAAACGGAATACCTACGATGGCGTTATATGGCGACACTAGGTCTATCACCATGAACTCCACCGTACGGGTTCTCGCCTTTTCGTCCTCTCCTATCTCTACCGCCAATGATATCGTTCCCTTGACCCGCACTGTATGGTTCTTAAACCCCTCCAAAAACCCTTTGTACGGCACCAGGTTGGCCTCTGTGTATTTCATTTTCTTAAAAGCTTCATAGTATAGGATGTTGCAACTTGCCCCGGAATCAACCAATACTCTGTGCAGAATACTATTTCCAGGAGCAATCGAAATTACCACCGGCTGACATCCATGGCTTGGAGTCAAGGCCAACGCTCGCCTTGAAAAGCTAACAATCCTTTCTTCGCTTGGCGGGTAAGCGGGAATATGGCAGGTATGAGACAGCGACATTATCTGATTACTTAAACAAGTAATACTAGCTGGCTCATGAATCACCAATATTTCATTCCTCTCGCCATTTCCTCCTTGAGCCGCCACATTCTGCTCCTGCCATACATACTCCTGTAATTCGCCCCTGCCAATCTTTCCTTGAATCACTTTCTTCAGGTTGTAACATCCATCCGTCTCATGCCCTCTATCTCTATGATAATTGCAATATTGATTCATGTTCCTTCTTCCTCTGTCGGTCATTTCGAATGCCGCTGGTAACTCCACCGCCCTCAAAATCTCGCTCGGCCTGGCGTTTAATCTTGTGAATCTAATAATTCTTTCGTTGCCGCGACCACCAGCGCGGCCTCCACCCCTTCCGCCGGCCTGATTTCCTCGACCTCCACCGCGAGCTGCATTATCATCCTTGACATATTCAATTATGTCTTTAATATTTTTCCTTGCAGTGCCAAATGTTCCCTCTTTAATGTCTTCACCACCACAGTAGGCTTTAACTCGCTCATGCAACTCACTTAAAGTCGCAGGCAACCTCATCCTCAACTCCCTTTTAAAAGCTTATGACACCAGGCCCAACATATACATCATTATTGCGTACTTGGGCTCTATCTCAAAAATGAGGTTGGCAATCAACAAAAACCTGTTGGTGTAGGTTATCAGACCTTCTCCCACTTTCTGTTTAATTCCCATTAATTCCTGTAATACCACCGACTGAGTTCCCACAGCTCCAAATCTTGCCAGAAACTTCCGCTTGAAATCTTGATACCACACAATAGAGTTAGCGGGCTGTTGTGTGAACCATTCCAGCGCTTGAAGCTCCAATGTGCTAGCGAAGGTTTGGCATATCAATGCATCATCCTTTGTCAATATTGCCACTGTGACTTCAAAACCCGCGATGTGCGTCCTGGCTGTAGTAATTCCTGCATATTTGGACAATGTTGGCAAATGAAACTCCGGAGCGGGCTCAGCCTCTTGAATGTATTTGGCAAATGGGGCGACAAAAGAATCTTTCTCACTATCGACTATGCCACCCTTTTCTAACTCTGCCAGCCTTCTTGCCATTTCAGTCATTTGTCTCGTTAATCCGTCCTCTTCTCCAAAGCGACTCATTACCACCCCTTTTCCCTTTTCTAACTGCTTAGCTTTCTCGCCCCCTTTTGACATCCTTACTTCTAGCTCTCCAAACCCTTCATCATTTGCGGCGGTGTCATCTTCTTCATTTTCACAATAGAACGACGACATTTGCGAAGTGTGCGGCCAATGGTACACCTTGATTTTCCGCCCATTCTCTATATATTCTCCCGCCTTCCGCTTCTGCGGCCCATCAAGTCTCGCCTCAGCCTCTTTCATTTTTTCAGGTTCTGCTTCCTTCTGCCGCTCACCATCATCCACCACAATCACCTCCTTGCCCGCTCCCTTATTCATCTCCTCTGTCGCCTTCAGCAAGCCCTGCGGGATAGGGGTTGGCTTCTTTTTCATGGTCATCAATCGCTTGTTATTCTCCAACAATTGTAAGATTAAATTGTTGTGAATCCTTAAGCTTTCCTCCTCATTCTCCACTTCCTCCTCTGGCGGTGGCGGCATTACATTTCTCTCCCTTTCATCACTTGTGTCCCGCTCTCTCTCCTCCGGAATTACTTGCTGCGAGGAAGAAGAGTCTTTCGCCCCAATTGTTCCCAAAGCTCCCATTCCTGAGATAGGCGGGATAAGGCTCCTTCATCACTTGACCAATTTTGTTTGTCCCAAAATAAGAATCACATTTTTAAAAGATGAGATAGATTTTAATGATATTATATGAAGGTACAAGTAAGTATACCTACATCCTTCAAAACATTGACTTGCCAAAGGGGACTCTTCTTTTGTGGGACGGAGGGAGCATTTGTTCAGTGATTGAGGTGGGTCTGGTGCAGTATATTATGCATGTTGGAAGGTAAAGTTAAAGTTTGGAAATGGGTCCGCAAGCAATACAGTAGTTTGAAACAGAATCCATTCTCTTTGATCTATTCGTCAGCCAATTCTCAAAAATGGAGGTTTGTTTCCATTTTCACTCCGGGGGTTATAATAAAACTAGTATGCCACCCGTGCATTAAACGCACGATCAAAAAACTTTGACAAATAACAGGAACTAAATCAAAAGAGTTATTATAACTACAAAGGCCAATTTAGATTATTAATTTTTTTTAAACATAAAGTAAAAGGCAAGTAGCAAATATATATAATTGCATTTCCAATAAAATTACATAATTTGATTTTTTGTTTGTTTGAAATTTAATTTATACAGACCAATTATTGTCATCAACCACAGTGGTTATATTTATATACGTAATCTGAAAAAAAAAATCTAGCCTGATGAAAAGCAATTCAACAGAATTGAGAATTAAAAGATGCAAAAATAAGGTCAAGTGTGGCAAGGCCAAATGAATTAAGGAGGAGGGGGAACCAAAATGATGGGGGAAAAAAGTAACCCCTGAAGCATAAAAGAAAGACGGGGGACTCGTGATTTCCGCCATTGTGAGGTCTGGGAGGGGTCTAGTCCATGCAGTTTTCAACTTAGCTTACCTTGAAGTATATATGTGTGTATGTACAGAAACACACATATATTATAAAACTAATCCGGCACAGATTGGCAATGTCTACTCATAGTGCCTTTTTGAGAATAGTCTTTGAAAAAGAGGCAAAAAAGGTTCGTCAGACATCTCGAGGTATCCGTCAAAAAAGTAATTCCACACATAAATAGAAAGATCAGAAGCAATTCCACAGTTCAAACACAGGATGTAAAAATCATCTTGCACTGCCAAAGGAGTCGATAAGATGCAAAAGTTGCCATGCCTCACTTGAAAAGAAGTTAAAACAAAAATATGGTTTGAGCTAAATATTCAAGTGCATTTACAAGTTTGATTCTTTATTAAAATCCAATTACCGAAATCACATTTGCTAAAGTTTGATTCTTTATTAAAATCCAACTACACAGCACTTTCTAAATCCTCAAAGACTCACAAGGCGCATTTCTCATTTTCAAAGTTTTTTTTTTCCTTCTGATTTTTTTTTGGGGGGTGCTAACCACAACATAAGTATACCTCTTACCAAACCAAAAGGCAATAACCTTGAGCCCCATTCCGAGGACACTCAATAATACCTACCCGCTTGATTGGCCAATAAGCCTCAAACTCCCTTTTGATTCTGGTCTCAGTTGTCTCATAGTTCTGCAAGAAAAATATATTTATTTGTCAATAAAACCAGCTGAAGGTAAAAGGGTCCGTCATCAAATTTGGAAAGAGTCGTCTCAATGTAATCAAGCGCAGCAGCTGTGCAATACACAAATATGTTTACTCTTGTTCATTTTTATACTAATTAACAGTAAAAAATAGCAAAGCAAGCTTCCGACTAACCCGCTTCATCTATTGCATCCTGCTTGAAGTAAGTAATCATCGACTTACTGAACGAACCAGTGTAGGAAAATAACTCTTCGCAAACTCTTTCTTGGCGGGGTCCCTGCATTCTCGCAAGTCCCCTAAAATGCAGGATTAAAAGTTTCTTTCACAAGAAAAGCTCAAACTCTTACATAAGGAGAAAGTGAAGGTCCCTCAAAGTTGCTATCAATATACATGATCAAGTCAATGATCTCTCCCTTAACTTCATTGTTGTGTTCCAAAGATGGCACCTAAAGCACATTTCAAAAGAGTGGATAAATACAAGTTTAACAATCACCATTTAGATAAATTTGTTTCATTTGAAACCAAAATGGAAATTGGTCAAAGACTTTTAAAAGAACTAGGGCTGCGTTAACTTCTACGTTACAAGAGAAAAATATTAAATATTGTCACTAATCCATTGAACATATAGCAACTTCTTATAAAGCATCTGGTTGTCAATCTCACCTTGTTTGGTGGATAGACTTTCTCTTTGTACCAATCCGGCCTGTTTTGTAGGTCAATAGGAACCAACTTAATCTTCTCCTGCAATCCCTGTTAACAACAAAGGAATACAACCATAAATTTATACAAACTCTATCCAAATAGATTATAGCTAACTTTTGAGAGCGAGCGAGAGAGAGAGAGAGAGAGAGAGAGAGAGAGAGAGAGAGGGGACAGATTGGATAAGAATTAACAGCAGAACTAAGCTCGTTAAGAAGAGTTCATTAAATAACCTTACAGTTTCGGGTAATCCAAGTACGCTGCGCATAAGGGCATGTGTAGGATATATATAGCCTAACAAACAAAATACACCACAGAATAGTAAGATTAACCCAAAGAGGACAATTAAGCATATAAAACAACAGTCTTGTGCAGGGGCGGATCCACCTTAGGGCCAAAGTGGGCCATGGCCCACACTCAAATTTCCAAAACAAAACAACAAAAAAAAAAATTTAAACTATGGATAACTAGACTTAGTTAATGCATTACAACTCTAATATTTGATTGCCCAAGCGGAAGATTGTTTATCGTTTCCCCTTCATGTCCTGAGTTCGATTCCTATACTCCCCATTCCGTCATTTGTTCATTTAATATACCATATTATCTTTTTTTTTGAATGTTTAAAAAACAAAATTGTTTGCTAAGTAATTAATAAATTAATAAAAATAGCATCAATTGTTTAAACATTGGAAAAAATAGCATCATTAGAAAAAACAATTTTTTTGGCCCATACTGAATTTTTTTTCTGGATCCGCCACTGGTCTTGTGGGCATTTTTTTTATCATTTATAACTCCCTCTTCCCCAAAACGAATGTCCAAATTTAGTCTTAATGAAGAACAAATTTCACTACCAGAAAAAGGTCATTTAGCGACGGAAATTTTCGCCGCTAAAATTATATTTCCGTCGCTAAAATAAATCACCGACGGAAAAATTCCGTCGGTGGTCCGCCGCTACCACTGTCAGCAGGTGCTCCGACGGGTCAATTTCCGCCGCTATTTTTTCTTTTACCGACGGAAATTAATTCCGCCGGTGAATTAATGGTTTCAGCGACGGAAAATTCCGCTGCTATATTAATTTAATTTAATTAAATTTTCATTTCAGCGGCGGAAATTTCCGTCGCTGTAATAAAAATTAATTTAATTAAATTAATTTCAGCGGCGGAAATTTCCGTCGCTGTAATAAAATTTAAATTAAAATTAAATTATTTCAGCGGCCCTAGAGGGTGTGCTGCCTCCTAAGCCTTCATCGCAGATGACAGATATGGAGCTTGATGATGAGTGCGAGGAGACAACCCTTCACGATGTCAACATTGAAGCTTACGATGTAGATGATGACATGCACGGTGGTGGGGGCCAGAGAGTACAGTGTGCTCAGCAGTAATGATGTGGGTCTTTGTTTTCTGGATATCTTAGTTATGACTTATGAGACAATAATCTCCAGAGTGTTGTCTAATAGTTGGTTAGTTCCTTGTTTTGGACTAATCTTGTTTTTGTTTTATTTTGGATAAAAAATTTAAAATTGTATGCAATTTACCAATTTGGGAATAGGGTATAGTGTATAGGGTATAGGGTATAGGGTATAGGGTATAGGGTATAGTGTATAGTGTATAGGGGTATAGGGTATAGGGTATAGGGTTTAGGGTATAGGGTATAGGGTATAGGGTATAGGGTATATGGTATAGGATATAGGGTATAGGGTATAGGGTATAGGGCATAGGGTATAGGGCATAGGGTATAGGGCATAGGGTATAGGGCATAGGGTATAGGGCATAGGGCATAGGGTATAGGGCATAGGGCATAGGGCATAGGGCATAGGGTATAGGGCATAGGGTATAGGGTATAGGGTATAGGGCATAGGGTATAGGGGTATAGGGTATAGGGTATAGGGGTATAGGGTATAGGGTATAGGGTATAGGGTATATGGTATAGGATATAGGGTATAGGGTATAGGGTATAGGGTATAGGGTATAGGGCATAGGGTATAGGGCATAGGGTATAGGGCATAGGGTATAGGGCATAGGGCATAGGGGGGCATAGGGCATAGGGCATAGGGTATAGGGTATAGGGTATATGGCATAGGGTATAGGGGTATAGGGTATAGGGGTATAGGGGTATAGGGTATAGGGTATAGGGTATAGGGTATAGGGTATAGGGTATAGGGTATATATAGTGTATAGTATATAGGGTATTAGGTTTAGGGTTTATAATTTATTTATTTTTTCAAAAATAATATTTATTGACTCATATTTATTTTTTTGAGAGTAATTTAAAATAACTTTCATATTTTATATAAATAAAAATAATGGCATTATAAAATTAAAATTAATAAATATTTATGATTTATTTATTTTTTCAAAAATATCATAAATATTTATGATATTTTAATGTTTTTTAGTTTGTTATTTTGTTAATTAGTTCTAAAAATAAACAAAAATTACATTTTATTATCAGCAACGGAATTTTCCGTCGCTGATAAATAAAAAAAATATTAAATTATCAGCGGCGGAAATATTCCGTCGGTGTTTAATAAAAAAAAAAAAAAACATTTAATTTCACCGTCGGAAATATTCCGTCGGTGTAATATTTCAAAAAGAAAAATAAAAAATATTTTAATTTCACCGTCGGAATATTTCCGACGCTGATAAATAAAAAAATAAAAATATGATATATTTTCACCGGCGGAATAATTCCGTCGCTGATAAATATTTAGCGGCGGAATATTCCGTCGGTAAATCAACCGCCAAATTAGCGGCGGAAATAAACGAATATTCGAGGAATATTCGTTTTAGCGGCGGAATTTAGCGGCGGAATTAAATTCCGTCGCTAAATTTGACGCCAAAAATTTTCCGACGCTAAAGCCTATATTCCGCCGCTATTTAGCGACGGAATCTGTCCGTCGCTGATAATTCCGTCGCTAAATGACCTGTTTCTGGTAGTGTTTGAAATTTTTTTGGACTTTCATTCTGGGACGGATGGAGTACCTTTTTTTGTTACATTCTTGTGGGAATTTTAACAAACAGCTTGTAAACAAGACTAAAATCAATATCCTCATGACTTTACCTCGTAGTTCCATCGAAAGCAGAAGGTGCTTCCGAGCTGGAAGTAAGAGCAGGTGGAAGCACTTCTTGCACAACTCTAAACAAACACACACACAGATAATCACAAAATAAGTGAAAATTTACATAATGGGTCCAACCAAAATCATTGCAAAATCAAGTTGTCTAACAATAATTGTATCTGCTCTAATTAAGTTTTCCTTTCTGGGCTTCTCGTCAATCAAATCGAAAAAACTATAAGAGAATGATACAGTATGAAAGATCAAGAAACTTACCCAGCGGCCATGGCTGATGCTCTAGTTTTTTTCAACACAGAAGTAGTGAAGCGCTTTGTGGGTAGAGAAGATAATAATTGGAATCGAGGGTTTGGATTTGGAGTGATAAAGAGTTTAGGGGAAAGAGATAAATATCTAGAAGAAGACGTAAGAGATGACGAATTAGCTGTGGATTTGAGTAATGGAGAGTGGTAGCTTGAATTCACAGCGGCCATTTTTGATTGAAATGGAGGGTGGAGAGAGATCGAGAAGAAGGTAGAGGGGCGGAGAGAGATGGTGCGGGAAGAGAGATCGAGAAGTATAGAGCTTTTGGAATACCAAGGACGGAGCTTATTTTGATTTTAGGGTAAGGGTAGTTTAGAAATTTAGAAAGTGTTAAAAGTTTGAGCGGGAAAAGTGATGCTCTTATTCACTTGTCTCTTTATATAGTTATAGATAAAAGAAAGAGTTAGTGATACTCGGTAGGATACACCAAATGAAATTCTGGAAAATATCTGAAAAGGAAGATTATTTATGTATTTTATTTCTCTTTCCTGGTAAGATGGGATACTGATGCTCAGTTCCTGGTTCCGAAGGCAGTACTAGATTGGCGCTCTTATTTTTAATGTTTCTCACTGGTTCCATAAAGATGATTTATCTCAGATCTTTATGTAGTTGGATGTTTCAAAATGATTTCCTGCTTGCTGAAGATATGGGAAAAATTGATTTGCGGTTTGACATAGGGTTCCTGTGTTTCCAAGAAAGAAATTTTGTTGGAGCGGCCTGGCATAGCAGAACTACGATCCGATCGTATGGCAAAATTGCTGCTACAGGTGGCCGGATCACCGGTTAGTAAATTATTCTGCTTCCAAGATTTTCCAAATAGTTGTTGGACTTCCCTTCACACGATTTTCTTTGCTTTAGTTACATCAAGCATTTAGATATTTAGTGATCATGTAAGCTTGTCTTATATCAAACGGAGACTTGTTGAAGTCTTACGGGGAGACTCAATGCTGTAATGGCTTAGTTTCCTTGCATTAACAACTCATTGCCACCTTTTCGCCTATGACAGCGAAAAAGATAAACTAAAAAAGTGTAAGACGTAAGGAATATCGTATCGACTCTGGAAAAAGATCAAAAAATCTGATCCGTACAACAAAGGAGCAGTCTGCTACACACTTCATCACAAACTAAAGTCACATATAAATCTTTACAAGAATGATTCAGCTATGACTGGATGGATGGATACTAAACAATTATGGAAGTTCTTGTCACTCCCACCCCTGCCTATAGTCTTTTGAGTTTTAACCATAAAATGGCTTAAATGCAACAAAGTTATGTTGGTCAAAATAGAGGTGAAATTTTAGCACACTCAAAATAGATATGCAAGGGACTTGGTAACATGTCTGAAATTATGTTGACAGGATTTTCTCCCTCATTTCCCTTATTATGATGTGATTGCACTGTAGGTCCTTCCTTTTTCTTCTCTTTTCTGTTGGAATGCAACAAGGCTAGTTATGACTCTTTATTATTCTGAAAAGAACATGTGTGTCACTGTAGGAGAATAAGAACTTAATATTTTGCGGCCAATATTCAGTCTACTGTTGTATTTCTCTGTGAAAGAAGGGTTTATTATAGCCTATATTGATGAATTTGTGTATTAACTGACTACAATATAATTGAGTATTCTATTTATTCTTGTATTTATTTCATAAGGTTACTTATGACTAATCCACATCATTTTCTTGTTCACAGATTCCTACAACATCGGGTGATGATGTGTCAGATGAGATTTGTAGCTAGATGACTTTTTTTGTAAGTAAATTTTTTTAATTCATACTCAAGTTTTTTTACTTAATTTCTTTGTTAGTTTTTTTCAAACTTATAATATGTCATGTCATCGATTAGTAATTATTATCCATTTTTTAAAAATCTAAAATATGAAGTACTCGTGATTTTGTTTATGTTTTCAATTGTCAACGATATTCATTCACTTATGAAGATTTGCTTTTCTGTATACGCATGACAGGATTGGAGTCTTGATGATGTCTCTTTGATCTTCAACTTCAACTTCAACTTCAACTTCAAAACTTTGATGTTTTAGACTAGATTATGGCCATGATTACACCTTTGTACATGTTTTACTTCAGACAAATGCTTAATAGTAGCAAATGATTTATAAATAGTTGTTAGATTTGACTTACTAGAATGAATTATTTAGGAATTTTGTTTAAGCACTTGTATCACCGTTTGTGGATTTTTATGGAAATTTATGCATTACGGTTAAAATGGTCATTTAACTCTTTTATTGCTACTAAATGTATTACAATGAATATATAGTACACTAGGTTTTATAATTAAAAAAATCTATATATCACAGTTTTAAATTGTGTTACAAATATGAAAAATACACATTATGGTATCATTTGCCACGTTAATTACCAATACAAATAATGATTTATATGTCGCACATAACTTTTATGATGGTTCCAAATTGTCACAAGTATTAAAAATTGCACCGTTTTTAAAATGTCACAACAACCGTGACAAATAAAAAAATAAAATATATCACACTTATTGTTCTACGATTTTTAACCGTGACCATAACCGTAGAAAATACTATTTGTCACGGTTTAGAAAACGTAGAACAATATAAGCGACACTCACAAAAGCATAAGACGTTTTTAACGTGACAAAACCGTGGTAAATACTATTAGCCACGGGTTTATCTCTTTTTACCACGGTCTGACAACCGTGGCTAAAAACCCTTATTCTTGTAGTGTTTGGATCAAGAAGTTCATTAGTGATCTGGAAGTTGTTCCAAGTATCACTAATCCGGTGGAACTTTATTGTGACAATAATGGTGCAATTGTGCAAGCAAAGGAATCAAGGTCACATCAACGATCCAAACATATACTTAGACGTTTCCATCTCATTCGAGAGTTCATTGATATGGGAGACGTTAAGATATGCAAAGTATCAACCGATGATAACATTGGGGATCCACTTACAAATCCCCTCGCACAAGCAAAACATGATGGTCATGTTAGGTCCATGGGTATACGATACATAGATGGAGCCTAGTGCAAGTGGGAGATTGTTGGTGTAATGCCCTAGGCGTTTAGTTATGTGTGACTTATAACTTAATACCGCTATGTAATCGTCTTTATCATTTATTATGGAGAAAGTTTATTTGGCTTATTATATGTTTGCAAGTTTATTATAATAACATGCGTCCCTAGTTATTGTGAATAAATAGTATAAGACATATAGGTAATCATGCATGTGCAATTTATTTGAAGAAATATGAGTATGACTCATTTTTTGAAAATAAAGTGAGAAAAATAATGCCAAAAATGGGACGGAGTTCTTGCATATGCTAGAACTAGGTTAACTCCTGATCATGGATGCGAGAATGATATTTTGGACGATGAAAATGATTCATGCATGCATGTTTGAAAGATTAAATTTGTATGAAAAGATTTTGTGTAAACTAAGATGTTTTGTGCTTATTATTGCTTTGGGAGAGCATGTGCTCGGTGTGACGTGTTTCAAATGATGTAAAACTCGTCTTCTAGGCAAATGATGCTAGAAAATCTCTTATGAATGCTTTACTTTGGAATGTGTGCAACACTTTGTGAACATATGCATATTTTTGAGATAAGTTGAAGGACTAACGTACCTTTGTTGTGCCTACCTGCAGGAGAGCAAATCTCGAGGACCCGCTGAGATTGCGGTGAAGTTGTGGGCGAGGATGCCTAACATCGAGAAGGATGGTCACAACCCTAAGCAGCTAGTTAAGGCTACGGGTCTCCATGCCTTTGTTGAGACTATCAGCAGAGGTGTTCATGTGATGAACAAGAGTAAGGGACTGAACCTAGCTCTTTCTGAGTTCTGGTGGGACACTACCCACAGCTTTCACTTGGGCTGGGGAGAGGCTACAGTGACCCTTGCTGACTTCACGGCTATTATAGGCTTGCAGTTCACTGATAGGCATGTGACTTGGAGAGACCACATTTCTGACCCTGAGTTCAGGGATTTTGTGGGGTTTGACATCCATCCAAAGGGGTTAGGGATGGAGACTCGTTTGGTGGAGATTGAGGTTCTCAGGTGCATGGAGGGATTTGCTGCCAATGCTGTGACTGTTTACCAGCTCGCGAGGGCTTTTCTGTGGTTGACCCTATCTATCACTATCTTCGCCAACTCTGGGACAGTGGAGATTGGCGGAGCTTTACTTTGCTTTGGATTTGTACAGCCGAAACAAGGCTGCTTCTGTGGAGTGCTTTTCTTTTGCTTTGGAGGTATTCTCACTCTTCTTTCTGTTCTTTCCTTTTTTCTGTATCCTCAGAATTTGTGAGAGAAATGACCTTTATGTTCTGACATGCAGGCTTGGTTTTGCGAGGTGATCGGGTTCTTTCCGTGGAACAAGCAGAGTGATCCCGCCACCTTCCCGGCTATGGTACGCTGGAGGGGTGAGGCTCGGGACAAATTCAACACGAAGACCCAGATCACCTTTGATTACAAGATGGTGAGGCCTGTGCTCAATACGGACGGTTGCCAGAGGGTGACTTTCTTCCCTTGGGGGCGGTATCCGGTAGCTTTAATGGGCGATGCTGTAGCTGTGACTCGGCAGAGGAGGTGGCTGACAGGCTTGACCTATGATGTCATATATCTAGGTGACCGGTTTTCTAGGCAGCATGGTCACGTCCCTCCTTTGGGTGCCATTAATCCCCACGATCCTCCTCCTTTCATGATGCAGCCTAAGGATTGGCCAGAGGACGAAAGGGATAGGTACAGGGCTGGGTTGGGTTGGCAGCAGAGGATTATTTTGACCACGCCACTCCGTACGCCACCTTTGTGGAGGAGCGTTTGAGGACACCACAGAGGCTGGTGAAGATAGCTGCCGCTCAGGGGTATGGAGAGGCAAAGCCGACCGATCCACCTATCCCCTCAGCTCATCTTTCTTATGTGGTGAATGGGGTGCCAAGGAGGCTGATGGTGCCCATTCCCGACACGAGAGATGTCGAGTTTAATTTTCCGATTGACAGCACTGTAAGTAAACTCTGGATTCCTTTTTCGGCTTTCCCATATTATTTCTACAATTCTGAATCCTTTTCTTTCTCGCAGGTCCCTGCTCGCACCTATGAAACTTTGGTGCGGCAGAACAGGGGATGGAAGCAACTGGCTCGGTCTCTCTTGCGGAAGCTAGCTTGTGCTTCAAGGGCTGCGGGGAATGCGTAGGAGCCTGAGCGCAAGAGGAGGCACGTTGGGAGTGTGGCTTCTTCGTCATCAGCCTCAGGATACCACTCGTCTTCGACCAGTGGCGTGCCTCGGGGACGTGGGCCTAATACCGACATCTTGGAGCAGCTGGCGGAGTACGAGCACGTGTCCGTTGACTTGTCCGCTGTGAGCGATGATGAGGACTTGATGAGGGACCCCGAATACTACGAGCTGAGCAGCGACGAGGAGTTGGAAGCTTAGGGTCCTTTCTGTACTTTAGAGAGAGAGAGACAAAAACAAATAATGCAAGTATGACAAGCAATTTGTAATTATTTATTTTTTATTTGGGGGCCAATTGTGGCAAAGACATGTAATGATTTTTTCTTCTTTTTTTTTTTATTATGTTACTTGAGCCTCGGGGCAATTTTTTGCACGGAGATGGGGCGGAAAATTGGGCCAAAATGTTTATGATGATATTTGGAATGTATGGACTGTGTTTGGGGATGATTTTTATGCAGGTTTTTGAGAAAGTGGGGTGAAAATTCCACTTGGGCAGCAACTTTGGCTGCTGCATATATTTTTTTTCTCGCAAAGAAGAATAAGGCCGCCCCTACTGGGACCCGAGAAAAAGGGCCGCACGGGGCGGGTCTCCCCTGCTCGAATCGATTTTCTGCAAATAAAGCCAAGGAAGGTCCTAGAAGCTTCATTTCCGAATTTGGCTTGTCTCAAATCATTCCAAAATAGATTTTTAGCCAAAAATAGACGAATCCAATCATTGCCATGGAGAAATCGGTCTGATTGCAAAATAGGAAAAGAGACAATTTCCTTTTGACCCTTCAATCTTGGATGAGGTATAATTTTCAATCTCATAAGGGGTTTTTTTTATAACACCTTCAAAATCAAATCTTTATGGCATTTGAAGGATCTCCCACCGGATTGGGACCTTTTGAGAGCAGCAGCAAGGTTCTGAGATGTCCGGAGACACGTTTACTCCTTTTCTTACAATGAGATCGTCCCCACCTTCGAGGATTTCCGAGCATTGATTGGGGGTTCAGAAATTGAGGCTATTTTGATTCCTTTGGCCAGGGATTTACCAGTGATCCCAAAATTGGCATCTTTTCTGCAAATTTCTCCGAAAAAAGCTGAAGGGATGATGATAGCTCCCGATAGGATCGACATCTCTTATATTTCGGGCAGATTCATGTCTCCGGGTACTGCTGGGACCACGCTATCTATGTATGCTTTCATTCTCTGCGTATTCTCTTTCCCTTTCACTGTCGAATCTTTGGAATGTGCCATAGCAGCCTTTTGGACATTATCCGAGACTGCAGGACCTGGAGAGATATTGTCCCTCTGATTTTGGGAGAGACGTTGCACGGCATTGATAGGATGGCTAGGGGGCCTTTTCATGCGGTCAGGTAGCCCAGTTGTACTGACTCTGTGGTTACAGGAGCTCCTCGGGGCTTTACCTAGGGCTTTTCCGACTCATTGTCCTTGGGTGATTTCTCGGAGGGGTGCACCGAGACAGCAGGATCAGGATCACTGGGAGCTGATGATGGCTCGGCTGTCTACTTTGGATTTTTGTTGGTGGGTTCCTCACTGGAGGTTGTAGACCAGGAGGATATTTCAGGAGTCCTACGTAGTGAGGGTTCCAGGGCTATCCTTGTCGTACTTTGACATTCCCCGCTTAGTATCGAGACAGTTTTGGGCTTTATAGGAGTCATTGGATGACTAGGAGGACATTCGCACCATGGAGGTGGCACCTTTAGACATGAGAGATCCAAACAGCTTTTCCTTTTTCTTGAGATCATGGACATATGCTGCTTTTCCACCCAGAGACATTCTCAAGAACAGAAAGAGTACCATTTTGACCACAACTTACCAGGATTGGTATGAGAGGGAGATGGGAGTGACTCAGATAGTCTTGGGAGAGAGGCGCCAGGCCTTATTAGGTGTTGATTGTGACTCTAACAGGACTTTGAGGGAGGCTGAGGCAAAAGCTAGTTGCCATAACCAATCGGGTGATTTCATCAAAGATATGGATGTCATATATGAGAGACTATCGGAGATTCCTCTTCTCACTGAGGCTCAGTGGGAGGAGATAAAGACTCATGACAGGGTACAAAAGGCACTTATTGACACAGATTTGTTCGAGGCTCCAGTGAGGGCGCTCGAGATAGGGATGAGGGAGACAGACATCATTGAGAAGAAAAGGAAGAACACTCGAAGAGGTCGAGGTCGGGGAAAGAAGAACAAGGATGACGCTGCTGGTGATGACTGAGAGACTTTTCTAAGCATCCACTTATTGCTTTATTTGCAAACACATTAGTTGATTAGGTCTTTTATTGTATATTTTTGTCTTCATAGCAGGTTATGAGAGTCAAGAGTAGACCGTGCTTGAACTCATCAAGAAGTTTTTAATTTGTAAAAACAAGAGATATTATCTTAGAATTTTTCAAGACACATTTCATGAAAATCTGGATGTCTTATTTATTGTTTAGACCGAACCATTTCTGGCTGCCTACGTTCCCCTTTTACAAGAAAGACTAAGGGGCTCAGGTCTCCGTAGTTCATTCTAATGAACTTTTGGATTTTTTTTTGTGCGGCCCTGTTTTCTGCCTTGACCGTCCTTTTCAGAGTTTTTAGCCTAGCTGGGTATTACTCTTTTGACATTATTTATTATTATTTTTTTCTTTTTTTTTGTGCAACCCTGTTTTCTGCCTAGACCGCCCTTTTCAGGGGGTTCAGCCTAGCTGTGTATTACTCTTTTCGCACTATTTTATATATATATATATATTTTAGACATAATAACGACGAAGTTTTTCACCGTTAATAGGGTGAACAAAAGGATTACCATCCAGGTCTGCAAGTTTCATTGCTCCTCCCGATAGTATCTTCTGTACCACATATGGGCCGACCCAAACGGGTTCCCATTTTCCTAGAGGGTTATCTCTGGTAGGGGGCTTCTCTTTCAGTACCAAATCTCCTTCTTTGATGTCTCTGGCCTTGACCTTCTTGTCGAATGCCCTAGCTATTCGCCTCTGATAGGCTCGAGTATGTTCCATTACTTTTAGTTTCCTTTCATCAAGCAGGGCGAGCTCATCATGCCGGCTGCGCAACCATTCTACTTCATTGATGCTATTTTCCAAGAGAACTCTTAGTGATGGAATTTCTAGCTCTATAGGCAACACTGCTTCCATTCCGTAAGTCAAAGCAAAAGGGGTTTCTCCCGTGGCTATTCTGACATAAGTTTTGTATCCCCAAAGTGCAAGATGTAGCTTTTCAGGCCAGTCACGACCGCGAGTGGCCATATTTTGGATGATTCTCTCAAGTGTCTTGTTTGCAGCTTCTACCGCTCCATTGGTCTTAGGTCGGTATGGGGATGATTTGTGGCGAGTGACTTTGAATTCTGACAGCAATCTATCACAGTCTCCTTCAAAGTGTGTCCCGTTATCTGAGACAATCTCGTTTGGTACCCCATATCTGCACATGATGTTTTCTTTGATAAACTGGGCAACCTTCTTGGATGTGAGGACTTTATAAGACTTTGCTTCCACCCATTTCGTGAAATAGTCCACTGCTACTAATACAAATCCATGCCCATTGCTTTCGGCTGGGGCTATCTTCCCGATTACATCAATACCCCAAGTTGCAAACGGCGAAGGCGTTGTCATGCAGTACAAGTCATGAGGTGGAAGATGATTGAGGTTGGCAAACCGCTGGCACTTGACACACTCTCGGACATGCTGAATACAGTCTGTTTCCATGGAGATCAAGTAGTAGCCCATTCTGAGGATAACTTGCATCAATGTTCTGGCATTCATGTGAGGACCGTAGGGACCATTATGGACTTTGCTCATTAGCTCTTTTGCTCTTTCTTTGGTGACACACAGCAGGAGTGGTCCTTGGTATCGCTTTTTGTACAAATCGTCTCCTAGAATGACATAGTGAGAGGCCAGTCGTTTAAAAGCTTGCAGGCTTTTGGCTTTGATGCCTTCCTTCAGATTACCTTCTTCGTCTCTGAATATTGATTCCCCATCCTTGAGAAACTGGTAAACTTGATTGTACCAAGGTTCCTTGACGAGTTCAGGTCCCACTTCTATTTCACAACAGAAGGCTGGTGTTTCCCTTCTACCCACTCTAAATGGTTTTTCTACCTTTCCCTCGGGGATTTCTACCAGTGAGGCTAGAGTAGCCAAGGCATCTGCAAATCTATTCTTGTCACTTGGCAGATAATGGAAGGTTACTTCTTTGAACTGCTCTGTCAATTCTTCCATATAGGCATGGTACTTCTGTAGGTTAGAATCCACAATCTTCCATTTGTTTGAGACCTGGTTAATGATCAGGGCTGAGTCTCCGTAGACCTCGAGTTCCTTGACATTTCTTTCTAGGGATGCCTCTAAACCAGCTATACAGGCTTCATACTCCGCTGCATTGTTTGTGACAGAGAAGTTCAGCTTGACGGCTATCGACGTATGCTCATCTTTTGGGTCTACTAATAACATTTCTATGCCATTTCCCCTTTTGTTGGCTGCTCCGTCAAAGAAGAGTTGCCATCGGTTCTCTGGTTCAAAAGCGAAAATCCTCTTGTCCGAAAACTGGGGTTCTGGGCCTCGGTCCTCATTACTAGGGAAATTTGCCAAATGGTCTGAGAGTGCTTGACCCTTGATTGCCTTTCTTGTTACATAGTTGATGTAAAACTCTGCCAGGAAGAATGACCACATTGCTAGGCACATCAAGAGGGAATGTTTGTCGAACAGGTACTTGATGGGGTCCATTTTTGAGACCAAATTCACCGAGTGAGCCTGCATGTAGTGTTTCAGTTTCCCGACTACCCAGACTAGTCCTACACAGGTCTTTTCACACGCCGAGTAATTGAGCTCACTCCATTGCAGCTTCCGACTCACAAAGTAAATGGCAAACTTTACCTGAGAATCTTTCTTTTCCTGGGCCAGCATAGCCCCAACTGTCGTGTCAGTGACCGTGAGATAGAGCAGAAGAGGTTTATGTCCGTGTGGGGGGCATAGTACCAGGGGATTTACTAGGTATGACTTAATTTTGTTAAAGGCATCTTGGCATTCTTCATTCCATTCTGTATCGGCATTCTTCTTCATAAGCTTGAAGATGGTCTCACACATGGTTGTCAGCTGATTAATGAAACGGCTGATGTACTGTAGTTTGCCCATAAAGCTTTTGACTTCTGTCTGGGATCGAGGTGGTCTCATATCTATAATGGCTTTGATTTTTCGGGGGTCAGCTTCAATTCCTCTCTCTGTGACCATATACCCGAGTACCTTTCCCCTTGTCACTCTGAAGGTGCACTTTGCAGAGTTCAGTCTCATGGAATGCTTCCTTAGCCACTCGATGAACTTTCGGAGATCAACAAAGTGTTGTCCGTCGGCGCCTTTGGAATGGATAATCATATCGTCGACATATACCTCAATCTCCTTGTGATCATGTCATGAAAAAGCACAGTTGCTGCCCTCTAATAAGTAGCCCCAGCGTTCTTTAACTTGAAAGGCATTACCGTGTAACAGTATGTCCCCCATGGCATGGTGAAAAATGTCTTCTCCTGGTCCTCTTCTGCCATCTTGATCTGATTGTAGCCAGCAAAACCATCAATGAATGACTTGACTTCGTAGTTGGCTGTGGCGTCCACCAAAATATCTATGTTCGGCAACGGGTAGTCGTCCTTGAGAATGACTTTGTTTAGATCCCAAAAGTCCACACAGCAGCGTACCTTCCCATTTGCTTTGGTCACAGTCACAATGTTCGACAACCAGGTCGAATACTTGATGACTCTGATGAATCCGACACGGAGCATCTTTTCAATTTCCTCTTTGACTTGCAGAGACCATTCTGGCTTGATTTTCCTTAGCTTCTGTTTTACAGTCTTGGCATCGGGTGTCAAAGGAATCCTGTGTTCCACAATCGAGCTGTCCAGCCCTGGCATGTCCTTGTAAGACCAGGCGAACACATCCACATACTCTCTTAGCAGATCAATCAGTCTGTCCCGTTTGGCCCCTTGGAAGAAGTTCCTGATCTGTGTCTCTTTAGGTTCTTTGATAGTACCCAGGTTAACACTAGTCAAAACCTCCACGGCAGCTTGGGCACGGTTTCCTCTTTATCACTAACCTGCTTAAAGATTTATTTAATGTATTGTTCATTTAGTGTGTCTGCATTTTGTTCAAATGAATCATTATTAACTGATGTTAGATAATTAGTTAATTTATCATTTGTTAAGTTGGCAATAAGGGGATACTCGGAAAGATCTATCATTGCATTTAATTCAAAGGGAAAGATGACATTGGCAACACATTCATAATCTTCAGGCTTAAGGCCATCAGATGACTCAGAGGACTCAAAGACTCTTAACCATATACTACTAATGACAAAGTGTTTGACTGGATTAGACATAGGGGTACTCTTCACTGTTGCTGTCTGGGGGAGAAGCAAATTTGCTGGCGTTCTAATCCTGATGTGCATCCTCCAGTCAATTTTCGCGGTCACAGACATCATACCCAAGGTGGGGCTTCAATTGAGCTGGTGCGGCTACCTCTCTGAATTCGATCACATTCACTTGCATTTCTGGAGTATCGAGGCCAGTTACACTTTCGACATCTGAGAGACAACTTTCTCCGTCATCGGAGTCTCCTTGGTCATTCATTCTTATTTCCACATTTCTCCAGGTTGGTGGTTGGGACTGATCCTCCTGAGCAGTAAGGGCCATTACAAACACGTTATGTTCACCATGGGTGATGAAGGGTTCTGGGGAGACTTTCTCCATCATAGCTTGATTTACTTCGGCCTCACAATCTTCATAAGTGAGTCTCTCCTCAGTAATCTTGACTATGGTAACTGGCTCGATATTGCCAAAAAGAGATCTTGCTTTAATGACATTAATGAAATCAGTCCCTACTATGGGGCCAAAATGTCCTTCCCTGGCTGAGGCATCAATCATATTTTTCCATTCCCCATGCAATTCAATATAAGGAATGTTAAATTCTAGGATGTCTATAATCTTTGGATTCCCAAACCCGACTGCATTTTCCAGCTCCGAATTTTAGAACTCAATCACATTCACTCGGTCATTGGATGGAAGAGGGTTCTTGACTGTATTGGGGCCCCGAGGCGGTTCAAGCTTGCCTTCCTCGATCAGACGGGAGATCAGGTGCTTTAAATAGGCGCAGTCATTGGTGGTATGCCCATGGTACTTGTGGAAACGACAATGCTTAGACTCGTCTAACCTAATGTTAAGGTTCTTGGGCTTCCAATTCTCCAGAGGTCTAATAAGCCCCTCAGCTACCAAACCGTTAAACACTTTCTCCAATGGCATCCCAAAGTCTTCAGCAGTGTATAGGTGAGGCCTTGGCTTTGCAGCAGCTTGACCTGAGCTCTGTTCGACTTTCTCATTCTGGATGTAATTGACCACACCTACTATTTCTTTTCCCTTCATGGCGCTGGCTGGAGTGTTCGAGGTTGGTGCTCTGTACCGATAGGAGTTGCCGGTTCCTGTAACTGGTGCCATGTTGAAGGCATTTTCAAATTTGGTGCCAGCATTCACCATTGCTCGGAGATCGGGATAATAGTAGTTGCCAATCATGACCCTTAACTGGGGCTTCAAGCAGGACTGGAAGATTTCCATATGTTCTTCTTCATTCAACGGGGTCATCATCTCACTAAGCTTCCAATTCCACCTCTTGTAAAATTCACCTACCGGCTCATCCGGGCGCTGCAAAGTTCCTTGCAAATCATTTCTGCTAGTTTCCCAGTTCAAGTTGGCCTTGTACTTTTCCATGAATACTTCCTTAATCTGGTCCCATGTGGCTCGGGCCTCTGGCTTTACATGCAACAGCCACCTAAGAGCTGAACCCTTTAACGATAGTTGAAAATGGTCGGCCATTTGCTGATACGTACAGTCCTTGGCTCTCATAGCTAGAAGGTAGCTCTCGATGTGAGTTCGTGGACAGTCCGTGCCATTGAACTTCTCCATCTCGGGCATTCGGAACTTTGGAGGAAGGGGAACAATCTTGCTTGGATCAGTGATCTAATAGGCTGCTTTCTTAGTGTTCAGTTCACCAAATTTCTCTTGCATGGATTTGACCTGCTCCATGAGCCAGGCCATGTTAGGGTCAACTGACACTTTCGGATTACTTGATTCCGGGGTGGAGTTATCAGACTTGAGCGATAGCACGGTAGGTGGCACACTGGTGGCGGGTACCATGACCTGAGGATCTTTTGGAGGGAAATAGGTGTAAACTTGACATTGTCCCTGGTATCCATAGGACGGGCCGGAGACATAGGGATTGGATCCATAGCTACCGGGGTAAAAGAAAGAGTAAGGAGACTCATGGGGTCCTGTTGGCAAGGCTGGAGATGGAAGATCTGCTATTGCAGGGCAAGTGTTGAGGAGACCATTAGACTGGTTCTGAGGTTTCAAGATCAGTTGAGATGGTTCGTACTAAGGAGGAGGGATGAATCCTATGGGATACTGCTGAGACTGAGAGACTGGGGTAGCTGTAGCATTCGTTCGCTGTTGATAGTGATCGAAGCTGAGTCTTATCTGAGGAGCTAAGGGTGATGGAGCCCTGATGGCCTGAGGTACTGGGAAAGACTGAAAGGGAGTAGTCCTTGGTAGGGATCATATGAGGGAATTGGTTGTAAGATAGAGGGGCTGAAGTCACTATTTCTGGAGTCTCATCTTCCACCATGACCAAAGAACCATTTGTTTCAACTACTATCTGAACCCCATGACGGCGGAGAGCATCGATGAGCATGGCTTGCTGCTCTTCATGAGCCTTACGACTGTTTTCCAAGGGGAGGGTCAACTCTTCCTCTCTGGTCATCGGATTACCCATACTACCACTGTTTTCTGTCAGATCTGCCATTCTAAACCTCTGAGTAGACGAAACTGATGATTCTGACGAACTGTCTGAGCCGAAAATTTCTGCACTGACAATCCGCTGACCCGGTATTCTCACCCACTTCTTTCTCACTGCGGGAAAGGGATAGGCAAGGTTTAGACTCGGGGTAGGTGTTTAGGCTAAAGTCTCAAGTAACATGCAGTTAAGAATCTTCAAGTTTACTTAAAACAGTGTCTTTTATCTCTATTTGGTTGGAAAAGGTTGCCCTTCTTTTTCGTAACTACTCTAGATCCTGGATCAGTGGGTGTTGGTGTAGTTCCCTAGGCTATAGTTATGTTTAAACTTTAACCGTTATGTATCATATTTATCATTTATTATAGAGCATGTTTATTTTGTTCATTATATGTTTACATGTTTATTATATTGAACTGCGTCCCTAGTTGTTGTGAACAACTAGTATAAATTGGTAATGGATAATCATGGAGATGATTATATGCATGGAGATGCACATTACACTTATGTATACTTGCTAGAGAACAAGTATTGGACATGACCTACTTATGAGATTTATGACATGGTATGTTGTCATGATTAAATCTCATGATAGTCGTGTCATTGAATCCTTTGAACCTGAGATTATCATCGTCTTCCACATGATAAACATTGTGTTTGATATAGTCTAACACTGTCTTTAATCGGATAGCAATAAGGGCTATGTTAGCATGATTGGATTCTTGTAGGGAAGAATGATAAGTCAAGATGGGATTTGTCCCTCTCGTTGAGAGAGATGTTTGCTTGGGCCCCTCAATAAATAGTGTTGATGAAATGTGTGGCCACACTCAAGTGATTTGATAGAGATCAAATACATTTGAATTATCAACATATTCGGAATCGAGAAAGCATTGAACGGAATGAGTTGACGTAAACCATGACTCATGTTCAATTGGACATCGTGGACAAAGGGATTGTGACATTTGATCTATCGAGGAATCAAGCTTTGATGTTATATTAATTGGGTGGATATAATGGTTTGCTAGAAACCACTTATGTCTTGTAAGGTCATGTTTTGACTCACTACCAACATAATATAATTCCTATTGGGTCACACACAAAGAGCGAATTTGATTCTGGCATGGCATGTGGTGCGAATCACTTGGCCATGACAGAGGTACGACTTGTGCCAGGAATCATGACTCGTACCATAAATCAGCACGACTGCATTTTTGGTCACGACTCGTGGAACGAGTGCTTTTGGATTGGTCACGACTCGTGCCCTCAAGCACGACTCGTGCCCTTGATTAGCATACGTGACTTTCCTGGCTCGGCTCTTGGTGCGACAAAATCAGCCATTGGCATGACTCGTAGCGCGACACACTTAGCCAGTCCGTACGTGTTTTCCTTGCCTGGTAAGGTTTTTGTGTTTGAAAAGGATTTAACCCTAAGTGTTAGGGATTTATACCAATGTATAAATACAAATCCTTGGGCAGCCAAAAACTCTCTCTCACACACACATCATTGTTCTAGGTTTATGAAATTTTAGGCTTTGATTATTGATTAAGAATCAAAAGTCCCAAAATCAATTCAATTGTTTTTGCCATTGATTATTGAAAATGTTTCAATAATCGGAAGGATCATCTAGCAATCCAACAAAAAGCGTTCTTGGTTCATTCGCGTGTGGATCACCATTAGAGGGAGTTGCTTTATCTCCTAAGGCTTGAAGATCTCCGTTGATTGATTCATCACCAAGGTTGAACAAGGAAGATAGAAGATTCGACATCAAAATTCTAGGCTTGAATTTTGAGATCTATTTTGACAAACCAAATCGCATTCAAGGTATGTAATTCTATATCCTATTTTTCTAATCTCTTCATGCCAGACGGATCTTAGGGCTAGGGTTTTGATTGTTATTTCTAAGTTCTTCCGCTGCGTTTTTTAACCCCAAAACCCAACAGTGGGCTCTGTCACTACGTCTATAAGCCCCTCGTTTTGCACCTGTATTTCGACATCCCAGGGTGGACAGCCCCGGGCGAGGGTCCTATAGGGCAAGCGGATCCCACCAACCGAAAGAGAAGAACGATCCTAGGGTCTAGCAGATCATAGGAATTTTGATGCACGAGCGATGCAGATTATAATCAATGTCAATGCCATCAAAGTCAAGTATTTAGCCTTAACGGAATTTCGGCAGAGTTTTGCTTGCACGAGAGACGTTGACTTCGGCGTTTGTAAATGTTAGAACATGTGTTGCCATGTGTGTCATTCCCTGTGTTGCCAAACCAGTGTTGCCACAGGTGTTGCCATTTGGATTTGGCAACACCAGAATAGTTACTGTATTTTTCACAAATAATAATGTGTAAATTAATGTTTATATATCAGTTGTTAGTCTGCTGTTTGTGAGCTTGAAAAGGTCAACAGAAGATGCCCAGGCGTGATTCTCGAAGGAGATGAGAAAATTACATATAAACACATTGTTTATATGTTTAATTAGTGACCAAGTAAAATAGCTATTGTTTAGCTATTCAGGGGAGATTAGGATAGAGTACAAGGTATCTACAGCAGAGGTGTACAAGAAAGAGTAGCCATGAAGACCAAGTCTTCTACAAAAGAGGCGAGTAGAGCTATTTTGGAGGAAAAACTTCAAGGCTTGTTATCTGATCATTTTGAGTAGGCTCCAAGTTTTGGAGGCCTATAAATAGTGCAGTAGATCAGCTTGAGTGATCATCCAATTCAGAAGACACAAATCTGCACAAGAAAGAATTCTGCTCTTCAAGTGTCGCAATTCAGTGTTGGAAACACTTTGTCCAACACTCGAGAGTTGTCACATATATCTTTGTATTCTCGTGAGGTTTTGAGTGTTAGATTTCAGAGAGAGTTTTAGTTTAGTTGTTCACCTATGTTAATGATTATTTATCATTAAGGGAACTTTTCGACCTTGTATTTAATTCATTATATATATTGAAAGGTCTTGCCCTCCTGGCACCCATCAAGTTATATATTTATATAACTTGATAAAAATTTAATTCTTGTGTATCTTTATTTACTTCCGATGCAAATTAGATTTATTTCTATTTATTTATTATTTTCGAATTGGTGTGTGTTGTTGTTAGTGTTGCCGACACTAAGGACAACACTTGTGAGTTTTCGTCTCACTTTGTGAGTTTCGTCTCACTTTGCTAAGCCATAGACAATTTCAGCGTTGTCCAAGGAAAATAATAGGCATAGGTCGGACGTTAAAAATCGAATGACTAGGTGTCATATTGAGCGTTGTTGCATACTTTGTGCAAGTCAAAGTCAAAGTTAATGTCGGGAGTCAAGATTTTGCCAATTTTGCCTAATGAAATTTCGGCATGGCTTCGCTTGCGCGAAGAATCTTGATTCTAGCATGGGCTCGAGTTTGACTTTTACATACTCCGTGCAAGTCAAAGTCAATGCCGGAGGTCAAGATTTTGCCAATTTTGCCTAATGAAATTTCAGCATGGCTTCGCTTGCGCGAGGAATCTTGACTCTTAGCATGAGCTCGGATTTGACTTTTACGGGGGTATACGATGAGGTTGTATGACACGGTCTAGACAAAAACCAACCAAAAAGTCACGATTTTAAAACTGTGACACAGACTAGTGCAGTGGTCGACACATGCTGCCATGAGGAGTTTGGGATGATTCTGTGCGGGCCCGGGAGCATCGTAACACTGTCCGTAACTGCAACTGAATAACCATCCCGGGTTAAGGACGTGCGTGCAAAAGTGTACATGATATATATAGTGTGCGTAGTGTGCGGTCACCTAAAAATTCTTTTTTGAGTTAAAATAGAGATTTTTCATCATGTGTTTTAAAAGAATATTTTGGGACGGGAAAAATGCATCACATAAGCACATAAATTTTTCTCGGGTCCTGTCCGATTCGACGTAATGCCCCGTAAATCACCCACGCTTCAGTTAATTCCGTATGAAAACTATCTCGTGGAACTGGCGATAAAGCCGCACGGCACGCACTGTGCGTATCGTAACCGCCTACTGAACCGTGAAGCTTTTCCATGTTCCAAATGGTTGCCTTTCCATAATGTTTAGCCAAGAATTCTGGGCAACTTTCAGCTTCAGATTTGTACCTGCTTATCATTCAGAGTATGTACAATCTAAAAATAGCACAAAGAATGCATGAAAAAGAAAAATTGCGCAAACACAAAGATCGAACCCGGGACGGAAGGCTAACCCTCGTAAATGTTTCTAAGCTTCTTATGAGAGAAGAAGTTTGGAAACATTTACTTATTCCCCAGCATAGTCGCCAACTATGAATTACCCCACGAAAAAGAGGGCCGAGATCACCTCAAATTGGAAGACACCATATTTATGAAAAACGGAGTCGCCACGCCATTTGATTTATCCTCAAAACTTTGAAAAAAAAAAGAAAAGGGTTCGGAGGTTAAGTTACTCCTTGGGAAGAACGTTTGGCGTTCACCCAAGGAACCTTGCAAAAGCAAGTCTTCCAAGGTGTAAAATTTGTGCTTGTTTGTGTGCATGTGTGATTTGAGAAAAGAGAAAAGATGTGACAAGTTTATTATCCGAACGTAAGAACCATTTTAAGAAGGTTTTAGTTTGGAATACCTTGGACTTTGGTGTTTTCGGGATTTTGATCTCATACTCACTTTGAACTTATGATCATCATTACGGGACCTATCTACCCTCCAATTAGATTAATCAACCAACATTGGCGTAGGAGCCTTGGTATGTCTTAATCTAACTTTCCTTGGGGATTTTAGTCAAATGTGATCGAATAACTTGTTTTTAAGTCCAAGAATGAGACTTTTTAGAAAAAGAATGAATCTTTGTCCATTAATCCTACATCTTGAGACAATGATGATTCATATGGACATTTTGTGTTTTTCTCAAGTGATTATCGGAGATTTTGGGACCAAGACTCATTGATTTCTAAACGGATAAAGATTATGGCATTTTGTAATGGGATTGATGTAAAGATGGAGTCTTTACACCAATCCTCACTATGGAATGCTCAAGAACCATGGGACTAGGGGAATGGGATATAAAGATTGGATCTTTATGTTCATCCAATGTCTTTGATGCCTTAGTAGGCTTTTAGAAAATTCTTGGAGAAAGATTCCAACTTTAGGGATATGGGGAGAAACAATATGAATATAAAGATTGCATTTTTAATATGGAAATACAAGGAGTATCATTAATCTAAGAACATAATGTAAAAGGATGATCTTCATGGCTTCTCCTATGTCCTTATTACCTCATTAGATGGACAATCCTTGGAAAAACTAGATCAAGGGTAGGGGATGACATATAGTAAATAAAGATTGTATTTTTATACATAAATGTAAAGGGGAATCACATCTTCATTTGGTAGATCATCCCTAGAACAAGCCACTTGTGGAATCTTTTCATCGTAGGGAGAAGATCTCCATTGAGTCATTTGTGTAGGGGAGTGGGAAATATAAAGCTACATTGCTAAAGATTAAAGATTTATGAAATAAATAAAGATAAACAACACATAACAATGGAATAAGAGTATATGTGAGTGTATTAGAGGTGAGGGAAGGAGAGATTACCAATATTGGTTTTTCTCTATCTTCCAAGGGAGTTTTTCCTAGGCAATATCTATTAGGAATAGATTATGGTAGGATTAGTGTATGAGAGAGAGTGATTTTATGTGTTTTTGAAACTGAAATTCGAGTATTGATTTCTGCAGAGTAACAGTGTTCAAAATTCCCTTCTCAAATGAATAAAGGAGGCCTCTATTTATAGGCTTCCCGTGTGCTTCTTATAAGTCGCCCGACATGACCATGCGGCAAAATAAGCCGCCCGGCGCCTTATCCTGTCGCGTCAGCTTGTTTCTGGAAACATGCAAGGTGGCAGGTTGGAAGCTTCTTTCCAGCGAGGTCCTATTCAGAATTCTTATTCCTGATAGGTCCTTCCTTGCTCGGAATGTCTTGAAAAAATCCCGAATTGCCCCTAAACTTTATCAAAGTTTGGGGAACTGCTAGGAAACTTTAATGGGAAGGCATGAGCCAGATTTGGGTACTTACACTAAGCCCTTATGGGGCGAAGGCGCAAAGCCCAGCAGCTCGGTCAGACGCTCCTCAGTCATCCGATCACGCCATCTCACCGACTCCCCCTCGAAGGACAGCCCGGTGATAGCGGCAAAATCCGTGGGAGTCGGCGTCATCCCCGCTGAAGTGGAAGGTATGCGTGGTGCGTGGTATCCCACCAATACTCGAACAAGGTCAGAAAAACGCCTTTGTTCTTCTGAGTCTCCGCCAGCCCGGCCAGGTTCTCAACGAACACGTTCAGCCCAGAATCAATAACTAGCTTCTGTGGACTAGGCCTCCCCTCCCAGGAGAAATCGGGCATGCTCCTCCATACCTCGACCAAGGCCTCAAGGGACCCCCCGTGATTTCATCTTTTTCGCCTTCCCAGACAAAGGCACCTCCTCCCGCAGATAAACACAGCAAAGGTACGTCAATAACGATACTTAACAAATATACATTCTACATAAAAACAAAAATGATGACACATGTCATTCACATCCCAAAAGTCCGTACCAACACGGCGATTTTACAACAAAAGTCCGTACCAACACAGCAATTTTACAATAAAAGACCGTACCAACACGTCACACACACATTTTTCACAAAAGGGTCCATCCTTACACAACTCATTTTCTACAAGGGTCCGTCCCTACACATACATATTTCACAAAGGGTCCGTCCCTACACCACACATTTTTCACAAAAGGGTGCGTCCCTACACAACGCATTTTCTACAAGGTTCCGTCCCTACTATACATAAAAAATTTCACAAAGGGTCCGTCCCTACACCACACATTTTTCACAAAAGGGTCCGTCCCTACATATACACAAAAAAATTCACAAGGGTTCGTCCCTATACATATACATTTCACAAAGGGTCCGTCCCTACACAACGCATTTTCTACAAGGGTCCGTCCCTACACATACACATTTCAAAAGGGTCCGTCCCTACACATACACATTTCACAAAGGGTCCGTCCCTACACCACACATTTTTCACACAAGGGTCCGTCCCTACACAACACGTTTTCACACAAGGGTCCGTCCCTACACGACACATTTTCAACAAAAGTCTGTCACAAAAACACGGCACATTTCACACTATTTCCCTACAAAAGTCCGTTCCTACACGACAATTTTCCAACAAAAAAAACCATGTACATATAAAAATATCACCAAGGTACAAGTCACCGAAGCATGCATTTCAAGGAGAGTCACTTTATTTTCACAAACGATCTCTCTTCTTCCTCGGCTGAAAATGAGAAATTTTGGTTGAAATGGCGTGATGCAAATCTGATTCTGTTTAAAAACATAAGATTTGCGTAAGAGTCCGCACGGACCACTTTGCAAGTGCAAGTGAATCCGCATGGACCACTTTGCAACCCCAAGCAATTCCCTCTTTTGCCCTTACAAACTTTGCCCTTGGCTGTCCAAATGCCATTTCCAACATAATTCATGCATTTTGGTCCCTAAACCAACAAAAGTCAAATCGACCGTCATACGAAAGCCCGAACTTTTCCCGGCCGTCATCGTAAGCCCGGATCCTGCCTCAACTAATACGGCAAAACAGTTTCGGCCATCAAAGTAAGCCCGAGCCACCAATCCCCAGCGGACAAAAGGACAAACGACAATCCTTGTAAGCCCGTACAAAAATACATTTCCCCAGCGGACAAAAGTCAAACGGCAATCCTTGTAAGCCCATACAAAAACACATATCCCCAGTAGACAAATATCGACCTTCATCGTAACCCGAATCCTGCCTCAACTAATACGGTAAAAAAGTTTCGGCCATCAAAGTAAGCCAGAGCCACCTATCCCCAGCGGACAAAAGGACAAACGACAATCCTTGTAAGCCCGTACAAAAATACATTTCACCAACGGACAAAATTCAAACGGCAATCCTTGTAAGCTTGTACAAAAACACATATCCCCAGCAGACAAATCTCGGTCATCAACGTAAGTCCGACACTCAAAGGCACAAACGCCTTCCAAATGGCACAAACACCTTCCAAAGGCACAAACGCCTCCCATTGAAGGCACAACACCTCCCAAAGGAACAAACGCCTTCCAAAAACAAAACTCAAGGCACAAACGCATTCCAAAGGCACAAATGCCTTCCAAAGGCACAAACGCCTTCCAAAGGCAAAATTGCCTTCCAAAGGCACAAATGCCTTCCAAAGACAAACTCAAAGGCACAAACGCCTTCCAAAAGACAAACTCAAGGCATGAACGCCTTCCAAAAATCTCACTAAAAAACCTTCCTCTCAAGGCACAAACGCCTTCATCCCCATCATAACACCACTACGTCCTCTTACACGACAAACTCAGTCTCAAGACACCACCACGTCCTCACTACTTCATCTCAGGACGCCACCACATCCTCACTACTTCATCCCAGGACACCACCACGTCCTCATACGCGACAAAAATCTCAGTCAGAGGCGCCACCACATCCTCACACGTGACAAAAATCTCAGTCAGAGGTGCCACCACGTCCTCACACATGACAAAATCTCAGTCAGAGGCGCCACCGCCACGTCCTCAAACACGACAAACTCAGGACACCACCACGCCCCCATCAACTCAGTATGAACGCCTACAAATAGTTCCCCACAGGTCGAGGCACCTTAAAATTGCCCTCACACACGAACTACGATCAGGCTTGATTCCCATTCGGGATACATAGGAATCTTACCAAAAGGGTCCAGCCATCCGACCCAAGCGATCACCTCACAATTCCAACCATCCGACCTAAGCGGTCACCCCAGGACACCACCATGTCCTCAGCCGTCTGACCAACATGGTCATCTTCTCTCTCTCGACAAGCGGTCCTGATCGGGCCTTATCTTTATCGACGACCCCACTTTCTCCATAAGTGACATTGCCGAGAGGCTTCTGTAAGTACCCCAATCCGGACCGCTCTCCATCCGAGCATAATGGAAACATCGAGGATTCACGTATTTGTGAACCCAAAGACCCGTAACATCCAAAAGGTCTAAACTGACCAGCCAAATCAAAGAGGGACCTTTTAGGGATAAAAGGGAATCCAAGGACTTTGCGGGAATAATAAAAAATGACCAGCTTGTAAACATGTCCGTACAGACCACTTTGCAAAGCAAGAAGTGTCCGTATGGACACTTATGTCAACACGCCAACATCATTGCAAAATCTCCACAAAATCCACAATATTCCCTGAAATCCAGGAAACCCAAAAAATCAGTAATGACACAAAGGTCCGTAAGGACCACTTTGAAATTTTTTGAGGCCTATAAATAGAAGACTCTCCCTCCCATTTCATTCACACCTAAACTCTCTCCTATCTCCCCCAGCCTTCAGGCACACTTCTAGGCAATCCCGACCTCTTTCGGTCCCTCCCGAGGCGCTCCAAAGCCCTCCCGAGGTGCTCTGAAGTCCTCCCGAAGCGATTTCGGTCGATCTTGATCCGTCCCGATCGACCTCCCGATGTCCCTCCAGCCCTATTCATCCCAAGCCAAAACCCCAAACACCCAAATGGCTCAAACCGGTCCAAACCCGCGAGTCCAAATGAGTGTGAACGAGCGTTAATTAGGGGAGGTTCTGCCCGAGTGAGTGCAGAATTTCTCTCCTCTTTCGATCCCCCAAGTGAGATACCGAGAGTTAATTAGGGGAGATTTTACCATTAGTGAGGGCAAAACCTCTCTCCTCTTTAAACACCCTCAACCACACACGTTTCCCCGAGGAAAATAGACATAAACCAACATTGGTATAATCTCCGCCCGCACATTTAAATACTGCTCCAATTTCAGTCTTTAAATACTTTACTTCTTTACATTTACTACTTACAATATAGTCTACATTTCTATTCACGCAGACCCAAATCATACAAACGATCTCACAAGGCCTTCCATTGCACTATGGAGGTCTGACGGTGATAACGGTTTGTTACTATTCCCGCATTGTCTTTCTCAATTATTTAATTAATGCATTTTATTTAAAAGAACACACACACAACATTTAAAGAAAGAAGGGTATCGAAAGACTCGTGTATACGAGGCAACTCGGGTGAGCTCAAAATATCTCTTCCCAAGGCGTAACCTGACCTCCGAACTCAAAAATCTCATCACACAACAAAACAAACAAAAACAGGCATTTTCTAATGTTTTGGCATAATCAAAATGACGTGGAAACTCTACAAAAATAGCACACCTTTCGAAAAAGCGAGATGCCATTCGCGCGCCGGATCGGGCAATTTCATATGTGTTACCATGAACCCTAATAATTTACCAGTTGCCACTCCAAACACACACTTGCTAGGGTTCAGTTTCATGTCATTTACTCGTAGATTGGCGAACGTTTCCTTTAGGTCGACCATATGACGACCGACCTTGGTTTTGATGACCATGTCGTTGATGTATGCCTCCATGTTTCAGCCAATCTGGCTAGCAAAGACCTTATTGACCATCCTTTGGTACGTAGGTCGTAGCCCCATCATTTTTCAATCCAAATGGCATCATGACGTAGTAATATGTACCTCCAGCAGCCTGGAATGCCATTTTGTCAATATCATCCTCTTGCATTCTGATCTGATGATAACCTGAATAAGCGTCGAGGAAGCTGAGGGTTGCATTTCCAGCTATAGAGTCGACCAACTTATCAATTCTTGGTAGAGGATAGCTGTCTTTGGGGCAACCTACATTCAGGTCGATCAAGTCGACACACATTCTCCATTTGCCATTGACTTTCTTGACCATCACCACATTTGCTAGCCAGGTAGTATAAGAGGTCTCTTTGGTTATACATGCACTAAGGAGTTTATTTACCTCTAGTTTGATGGCCTCTTCTTTGTCACGAGCAAAAATTCTCAGCTTTTGAGCTTTGAATTTTATGGTGGGGTTGACCTCTAGTCGATGAACATCGACCTCTTCCTTTATTCCCCTCATGTCTTCCACTTGCCAAGCAAAGACATCAGTGCTTTCCTTCAACAGATTGACTATCTTTGCTCTTTCCTCTGGTGCCAGCTATCTTCCTATTTTGATTTTTTGGTCGGGGTATGAAGGATTGGCCTCTATATCTTATAGCTAGTCCACAGGCTCTAACTCTGGGCCGTCTCTGAACTTTAGGGTCTCGATAATGATCTCTATGACCCTTCTCCTTTCATCAACCCCTAGGTGTGGAGCTTCCTCGACAATCATGTCATCTAGCTCTGCTGCTACTTCCTCATTGGTGGCCCCTGAGTTTTGGTTGATTTGGAGGCTTAGGTCGACTATGATGACTTGGTCGACCAAAACTATATCTGCTTCGACCATAGTGTCTTGAGAGGGACGTATCGGCTTAGTCATGACATGGTCATGTGAGGGATAGGTCGCCTCTTCTACACAGGTGATTGTAGACAGTCTGGAAGTAGTGGTGACAAATTAAGAGAGCTTCCAGCTCACCTCTGGTGTATCAATCTCTAACTCCCTCTTCTTTTTTGACCGAAGGACATGATCCAGGTAAGCTCTGGCTATACTTAGAATGCTCCCCACTCCAGATAAGGTAGGGAACTTGACCCTTTGGTATGGAATTGAGGGCACTATTCCTAGGGTGACCTGTCCAGGTATACCCAAAATTGCATGGTAGTCACTTATTACATCAATAACAATAAATGTTACCTTGGCAGCCGTCCTCAGAGGATGCTGTCCAATATCGACCTCTAGCTTGATGTGGCCTTTGGCATCCACCCTATGATTGGTGAATCCTTCCAGTCGACCTGCATAAGGCGACAACCTAATATTTGTCAAACCCATGTCCAGAAAGGTCTTGTAGTAAAGGATATCTTTGCAGTCCCCCGTGTCGACCAAGATTCTGCTCGATGTACACTCATCAATCAAACCCAGAATCACCAAGATATGTTCCTTGTCTGTCATGTTGGTGGCCAACTGTGAATTACCCTTCCGCACATTTTTTTTTCTTTTAACGAAAAGGGCCGAGTTCACCTCAGTTGGAAGACACCAAATTTATGAAAAACGGAGTTGCCAAGTCATTTTGATTTATCCTCAAAACTTTGAAAAAAAGGAAAAGGGTTCGAAGGTTAAGTTACTCCTTGGGAAGAAAGTTTGGCGTTCACCCAAGGAGCCTTGCAAAAGCAAGTCTTCCAAGGTCTAAAATTTGTGCTTGTTTGTGTGCGTGTGTGATTTGAGAAAAGAGAAAGGATGTGCCAAGTTTTTTATCCGAACGTAAGAACCATTTTAAGAAGGTTTTAGTTCGAGATACCTTGGACTTTGGTATTTTTGAGATTTTGATCTCATACTCACTTTGAACTTATGATCATCATTATGGAACTTTTCGACCCTCCCATTAGATTAATCAAACAATCTAGGCGTAGGAGCCTTGGTATGTCTTAATCTAACTTTCCTTGGGGATTTTAGTCAAATGTGATCGAAGAACTTGTTTTTATGCCCAAGAATGAGACATTTAGAAAAAGAATGAATCTTTGTCCATCAATCCTACATCTTAAGACAATAGTGATTTATAGGAACATTTTATGTGTTTGTCTCAAGTGATTATCGGAGATTTCGGGACCAGGAATCTTTGATTTCTAAAAGGAGCAAAGATTATGGCATTTTGTAATGGGATTGATGTAAAGATGGAGTCTTTACACCAATCCTCACTATGGAATGCTCAAGAACCACAGCACTAGGGGAATGAGATGTAAAGATTGGATCTTTATGTTCATCTTATATCTTTGATGCCTTAGTAGGCTTTTAGACAATCCCCGGAGAAAGATTCCAACTTTAGGGACATGGGGAGGAACAATATTAAAATAAAGACTTGATTTTTAATGTGGAAATACAAGGAGTATCATTAATCTAAGAACATAATGTAAAAGGATGGATCTTCATGGCCTTTCCTATGTCCTTAATACCTCATTAGGTGGACAATCCTTAGAAAAACAAGATCAAGGGAAGGGGAGAACATATAGTAAATAAAGATTGCATTTTATACATAAATGTAAAGGGGGATCACATCCTCATTTGGTTGATTAGGGCTAAATTCGAATTTCGAGAATTTCTTGGATTTTTTTTGTGATTTTGTTGATGATTCCATGGATTTGATGATTGACATACGAAGCTAGATATATAGGTAATCATGCATGTGCAATTTACTTGAAGAAATATGAGTAAGACTCATTTTTTGAAAATAAAGTGAGAAAAATAATGTCAAAAATGGGACAGAGTTCTTGCATGTGCTAGAACTAGGTTAACTTCTAATCATGGATGCGAGAATAAGATTTTGGATGATGAAAATGATTCATGCATGCCTATTTGAAAGATGAAATTTTTATGAAAAGATTTTGCGAAAACTGAGATGTTTTGTGCTTATTCTTGCTTTGGGAGAGCCTGTGATCGGTGTGACGTGTTTCAAATGATGAAAAACGTGTGTTCTATGCAAATGATGCTAGAGAATCTTTTATAAATGCTCTACTTTGAAATGTGTGTACTATTTTGTGAATATGTGCATATTTCTGAGATAAGTTGAAGGGCTAACGTACCTTTGTTGTGCTTACCTGCAGGAGAGAAAATCACGAGGGCCCGCTGAGATTGTGGTGAAGTCGTGGTCGAGGATACCCGACAGTGAGAAGGATGGTCACAATCCTAAGCAGCTAGTTGAGGCTACGGGTCCCCATGCCTTTGTCGAGGCTATCGGCAGGGGTGTTCATGTGACGAACAAGAGTAAGGGATTGACTCTGGCTCTTTCTGAGTTTTGGTGGGACACTACCCACAACTTTTACTTGGGCTGGGGAGAGGCTACTGTGTCCCCTGCCGATTTCATGGCTATCACAGGCTTGCAGTTCACCGATAGGCCTGTGACTTGGAGAGACCACAATTCTGACGCTTAGTTCAAGGATTTTGTGGGGTTTGACATCCGTCCAAAGGGGTTAGGGATGGAGACCCATCTTGTTGAGATCGAGGTTCTCAGGTGCATTGAGGGATTCGCTGTCAATGCTGTGACTGCTCACCAGCTCGCGAGGGCTTTTCTGTGGCTGACCCTATCTGTCACCATCATCGCCAACTCTGGGACAGTGGCGATGACTTGCTTGCTGGGTTCTTTGGATGATCTGGGTGCCGTTGGGGAGATCTCTTGGGGTGAGGCCGGATTGGCCGAGCTTTATTTTGCTTTGGATCTGTACAGCCGGAACAAGGCTGCTTTCGTAGACTGCTTTTCTTTAGCTTTGGAGGTATCCTCACTCTTCTTTCTGTTCTTTCCCTTTTTTCCGTATCCTCAAAATTTGTGAGAGACATAACCATTATGTTCTGACATGCAGGTTTGGTTTTGCGAGGTGATCAGATTCTTTCTATGGAACCAGTAGAGTGATCCCAACATCTTCCCGACTATGGTACGATGGAGGGGTGAGGCTCGGGACAAGTTCAACACGAAGACCCAGATCACCTTTGATTACAAGATGGTGAGGCCCATCATCAATGAGGACGGTTGTCAGAGGGTGACTTTCTACCCTTGGGGGCGATATCATGCAGCTCTGAAGGGCGATGCCGTGGCCGTGACTCGGCAGAGGAGGTGGCTGACAGGCTTGACCTGTGATGTTATATATTTGGGTGATCGGTTTTCCAAGCAGCACGGTCACGTCCCTCCCTTGGGTGCTATTACTCCTCACGATCCTCCTCCTTTTATGCTGCAGCCTAAGGATTGGCCACAGGATGAGAGGGAAAGGTACAGGGCTGGGTTGGCAGTAGAGGACTATTTAGATCACGCTACTTTGTACGCCACCTTTGTGGATGAGCATTTGAGAACGCCACAGAGGCTGGTGAAGATAGCTGCCGCTCAGGGGTATGGAGAGGCAGAGCCGACCAATCCACCTGTTCCCTCGGCTCATCTATATTATGTGGTGAGTGGGGTGCCAAGGAGGCTGATGGTGCCCATTCCTGACACGAGAGATTCCAAGTTTACTTTGCCGGTTGACAGCACTGTAAGTAAATACTGGATTCCTTTTTCGGTTTTTTGCTTTTCTTTCCATGTTATTGCTGCAATTCTGAATCCTTTTCTTTCTCGCAGGTCCCTGATCGCACTTATGACACTTTGGTGCGGCAGAACAGGGGATGGAAGCAACTGGCTCAGTCTCTCTTGAGGATGCTGGCTTGTGCTTCAAGGGCTGCGGGGAATGCGCAGGAGCCTGAGCACAAGAGGAGGCATGTTGGGAGTATGGCTTCTTCATCATCAGCCTCGGAATACCCCTCGTCTTCGACCAGCGACGTGCTTTGGGGGCGTGGGCCTAATACTGATATCTTGGAGCAGCTGGCAGAGTATGAGCACGTGTCCGTTAACTTGTCCGTTGTGAGTGATGACGAGGACGTGATGAGGGATCCCGAATACTACGAGCTGAGCAGCGACGAGGAGTCGGAGGCTTAGGGTCCTTCTTTCTGTACTTAGAGAGAGAGAGAGAAACAAAAACAAATGATGCAAGTATGACAATAATTTGTAATTATTTTTTTTTTATTTGGGGGGTCAATTGTGGCAAAAACATGTAATGATTTTTTCTTCTTTTCCTTTTTTTTTATTGTTATTGCTATTCTTGTATGTTACTTGAGCCTCAGGGCGATTTTTTTTGCATGGAAATGGGGCGGAAATTGGGCCAAAGTGTGTATGATGATATTTGGAATGTATGAACTGTGTTTGGGAGTGATTTTTATGCAGGTTTTTGAGAAAGTGGGGTGAAAATTCCACTTGGACAGCAGCTTTGGCTGTTGCATATTTTTTTCTGCAGTAGCAAATAAGGCCGCCCGGCCAGGACCCGAGAAAAATAGGCCGCACGGCTGGGTCTTCTATCTGAACTGATTTTCTGCAAATAAAGCCAAAGAAGGTCCTAGAAACTTCATTTCCGAATTTGGCTTGTCCCAAATCATTCCAAAATAGATTTTTAGCCAAAAATAGATGAATCCAATCATTGCCATGGAAAAACCAGTCTGATTGGAAAAAGAGAAAGGGGATCATTTTCTTTCCAACCTTCAATCTTGGATGAGGTCTAATTTTCAATCTCACAAGTGGCTTTTTGATAACGCATTCAAAATCAAATCTTTATGGCATTTGAAGGATCTCTCGCCGGATTGGGACCTTTTGAGAGCAGCAGCAAGGTTCTGGGATGTCCGGTGACATGTTTACTCCTTTTCTTACAATGAGATCGTCCCCACCTTCGAGGATTTCAGAGCATTGATTGGGGGTCCAGAAATCGAGGCTATTTCGATTCCATTGGTCGGGAATTTACCAGTGATCCCAAAGCTGGCATCTTTTCTGCAAATTTCTCCAGAAGAAGCTGAGGGGATGATGATAGCTCCTGATAAAATCGACATCTCTGATATTCCGGGCAGATTTATGTCTCCGGGTACTGCTGGGACCACGATATCTATGGATGCCTTCATTCTCTGTATATTCTCTTTCCTTTTCACGATATCATGGTCCGAGACTGCAGGGTCGGGAGAGATATTGTCCCTTTGATTTTGGGAGAGACGCTGCACGGAATCGATAGGATGGCCAGGGGGACCTTTTCATGCGATCTGGGAGCCCAGCTGCACTGACTCTGTGGTTACAGGAGCGCCTCGGGGCTTTACCTAGGGCTTTGCCTACCCATTGTCCTTGGGTGATTTCTCAGAGAGGTGCACCGAGACAGCAGGATCAGGATCGTTGGGGGCTGATGATGGCTCGGTTGTCTACTTCGAATGTTTGTTGGTGGGTTCCTCACTAGAGACATTTCAGGAGTCCTACATAGTGAGGGTTCCAGGGCTATCCTGGTCATCCTTTTACATTTCCCGCTTAGTATCGAGATAGTTTGGGGCCTTACAGGAGTCGTTGAATGATTGGGAGGATATTCGCATCATGGAGGTGGCACCCTTAGATATGAGAGATCCAGATAGCATCTCCTTTTTCTTGAGAGCATGGACATATGCTGCTTTTCCACCCAGAACCATTCTCAAGAACAGGAAGAGTACCATTTTGACCACAGCTTACCTGGATTGGTATGAAAGGGAAATGGGGGCAACTCAGATTGTCTTAGGAGAGAGGCACCAGGCCTTATTGGGTGCTGATAGTGACTCTAGCAGGACTTTGAGGGAGGCAGAGGCTAGTTGCCATAACCAATCAGGTGATTTCATCAAGGATATGGAGGTCAGATATGAGAGACTATCGAAGACGACTCCTCTCACCGAGGCTCAGCGGGAGGAGATAAAGACTCGTGCCAGAGTACAAAAGGCACTTATTGACACATGTTTGATTGAGACTCCAGTGAGGGCACCCGAGATAGGGATGAGAGAGACAGACATCATTGAGAAGAAGAGGAAGAACACTCGAAGAGGTCGAGGTCGTGGAAAGAAGAATAGGGATGATGTCACTACTGATGATTGAGAGACTTTTTCGAGCATCCACTTATTGCTTTTATTTGCAGACACATTAGTCATTTAGGTCTTTTATTGTATATTTTTCTCTTCATAGCAGGTTAGGAGAGTCAAGAGTAGACTGTGTTTGAACTCATCAAGAAGTTTTTAATTTGTAAAAACAAGAGATATTATCTTAGAATTTTTCAAGACACATTTCATGGAAATTTGGATGTCTTATTTATTGTTTAGACCGAACCATTTCTGGCTACCTACGTTCCCATTTTACAAGAAAGACTAAGGGGCTCAGGTCTCCGTAGTTCAATCTTTGTGAACTTTTTTATTGTTTTGTTTTTTCTTCTTTTTTTTTGGTGCGACCCTATTTTCTGCCTAGAGCGCCCTTTTCAGGGTTTTCATCCTAGTTGGGTATTACTCTTTTTGCATTATTTATTATTATTTTTTGGTGCAACCCTGTCTTCTGCCTAGACCGCCCTTTTTAGGGTTTTTAGCCTAGCTGGGTATTACTCTTTCGCAGTATTTATTATATTATTATTATTATTATATATTTTAAACATAATAACGACGAAGCTTGTCACCATTGATAGGGTGAACAAAAGGATTGCCATCCAGGTCCGCAAGTTTCATTGCTCCTGATAGTATCTTCTGTACCACATACGGGCCGATCCAAACGAGTTCCTATTTTCCTAGAGGGTTGTCTCTGGTAGGGGGCTTCTCTTTCAGTACCAAATCTCCTTCTTTGATGTCTCTGGCCTTAAACTTTTTGTCGAATGCCCTAGCCATTCGTCTCTGATAGGCTCGAGTATGTTCCATTGCTCTTAGTCTCCTTTCATCAAGCAGGCTGAGCTCATCATACCGGCTGCGCAACCATTATACTTCATTGATGCTGTTTTCCAAGAGAACTCTTAGTGACGGAATTTCCAACTCTACAGGCAGTATTGCTTCCATTCCATAAGTCAAGGTGAAAGAGGTTTCTCCCGTTGCTGTTCTGACAAAAGTTATGTAGCCCTAGAGTGCTAGATGTATCTTTTCGGGCCAGTCACGACCGCGAGTAGCCATCTTTCAGATGATTCTCTCAAGTGTCTTGTTTGCATCTTCTACCGCTCCATTGGTCTGAGGCCTATACGGGGATGATTTGTGGCGAGTGACTTTGAATTCTGACAGCAATCTATCGCAATCTCCTTCAAAATGTGTCCCATTATCTGAAACAATCTCATTTGTCACCCAATATCTGCACATGATGTCCTCTTTGATGAACTGGGCAACCTTCTTGGATGTGAGGACTTTATAGGACTTTGCTTCCACCCATTTCGTGAAATAATCCACTGTCACTAACATAAACTCATGCCCATTGCTTTCGACTGGGGCTATCTTCCCGATTACATCAATACCCCAAGTTGCAAACGGCCAAGGCATCGTCATGCAGTACAAGTCATGAAGTGGAAGATGATTGAGGTTGGCAAACCGCTGGCTCTTGTCACACTCTCGGACATGCTAAATACAGTCTGTTTCCATGGAGATCCAGTAATAGCCCATTCTGAGGATAACTTGCATCAATGCTCTGGAATTCATGTGAGGACCGCATGGACCATTATGGACTTCGTTCATTAACTCTTTTGCTCTTTCTTTGGTGACACACAGCATGAGTAGTCCTTGGTATCGCTTTTTGTACAGATCATCTCCTAGAATGACATAGTGAGAGGCCAGTCATTTCAAAGCTTGCAAGCTTTTGACTTTGATGCCTTCCTTCAGATTACCTTCTTCGTCTCTGAATGCTGCTTCCCCATCTTTGAGAAATTAGTAAACTTGATTGTACCAAGGTTCTTTAACGAGTTCAGGTCCCACTTCTATTTCACAACAGAAGACTGGTGTTTCCCTTCTATCCACTCTGAATGGTTTTACTGCCTTTCCCTCGGGGATTTCTACCAGTGAGGCTAGAGTAGCCAAGGCATCTGCAAATCTATTCTTGTCTCTTGGCAGATAATAGAAGGTCACTTCTTTGAACTGCTCTGTTAATTCTTCCATATAGGCATGGTACTTCTGTAGGTTAGGATCCACAGTCTTCCATTTGTTTGAGACCTGGTTAATGATCAGAGCTGAGTCCCGTAGACCTCGAGTTCCTTGACGTTTATTTCTAGGGCGACCTCTAAACCGGCTATACAGGCTTCATACTCCGCTGCATTATTTGTGACAGAGAAGTTCAGCTTGACGGCAATCGGTGTATGCTCATCTTTTGGGTCTACCAACAATATCCCTATGCCATTTCCCCTTTTGTTGGCCGCTCCGTCAAAGAAGAGTTGCCATCGATTCTTGGGTTCAAAACTGAAAATCACCTAATCCGGAAACTGGGGTTCTGGGCCTCGGTCCTCATTACTAGGGAAATTTGCCAAATGGTCTGAGAGTGCTTGACCCTTGATCACCTTTCTTGTTACATAGTTGATGTCAAACTCTGCCAGGAAGAATGACCACTTTGCCAGGCGCATCGAGAGGGAAGGTTTGTCAAAGAGGTACTTGATGGGGTCCATTTTTTAGACCAAATTCACCGAGTGAGCCTGCATGTATTGCTTCAGTTTCCCGACTACCCAGACTAGTCTTGCACAGGTCTTTTCACACGCCGAGTAATTGAGCTCACTCCCTTGCAGCTTTCGGCTCATAAAGTAAATGGCATTCTCTATCCAAGAATCTTTCTTTTCCTAGGTCAGCATAGCCCCAACTGCCATGTCGGTGACCTTGAGATAGAGCATAAGAGGTTTCTGTCCATGCGTAGGGCATAGTACCGGGGGATTTACTAGGTATGCCTTAATTTTGTTAAAGGCATCCTGGCATTCTTCATTCCATTCTGTATCAGCATTCTTCTTTATAAGCTTGAAGATGGGCTCACACATGGTTGCCAGCTGATTAATGAAACGACTAATGTACTGTAGTTTGCCCATAAAGATTTTGACTTCTGTCTGTGATCGAGGTGGTCTCATGTCCATAATGGCTTTGATTTTTCGGGGGTCGGCTTCAATTCCTCGCTCTGTGACCATATACCCGAGTACCTTTCCTCTCGTCACTCTGAAGGTGCACTTTGCAGGGTTCAGCCTCATGGAATGCTTCCTTAACCGCTCAAAGAACTTTCGCAGATTAACAAAGTGTTGTCCATCTGCGCCTTTGGAATGGATAACCATATCGTCGACATAGACCTCAATCTCCTTGTGGATCATGTCATGAAAAAGCGCAGTTGCTGCCCTCTGATATGTAGCCCCAGCGTTCTTTAACCCGAAAGGCATTACCGTGTAACAGTATGTCCCCCATGGCGTGGTGAAAGCTGTCTTCTCCTGGTCCTCTTCTGCCATCTTGATCTGATTGTAGCCAGCAAAACCATCAAAGAATGACTTGACTTCGTAGTTGGCTGTGGCGTTCACCAAAATATCTATGTTCGGTAACGGGTAGTCGTCTTTGGGACTGGCTTTGTTTAGATCCAGGAAGTCCACACAGCAGCGTACCTTCCCGTTTGCTTTGGTCACGGTCACAATGTTCGACAACCAGGTCGGATATTCAATGACTCTGATAAATCCGACACGAAGCATCTTTTCAATTTCCTCTTTGACTTGCAGAGACCATTCTGGCTTGATTTTCCTCAGCTTCTGCTTCACAGGCTTGGCATCAGGTGTCAAAGGAATCCTGTGTTCCACAATCGAGCTGTCTAGCCCCGGCATGTCCTTGTAAGACCAGGCGAACACATCCACATATTCTCTGAGCAGATCAATCATTCGGTCCCGTTCGGCCCCTTGGAAGAAGTTCCCGATCTGTGTCTCTTTAGGTTCTTCGATAGTACCCAGGTTAACACTAGTTAAAACCTCCTAGGCAGCTTGGGCACGGTTTTCCTCTTTATCAATAACCTTCTTAAAGATTTCTTTAATGTATTGTTCATTTAGTGTGCCTGCATCTTGTTCAAATGAATCATTATTAACTGTTGTTATATTATTAGTTAATTTATCATTTGTTAAGTTGGCAATAAGGGGATACTCAGAAAGATCTATCATTTCATTTAATGCGAAGGGAAGGGAAAGATAACATTGGCGACACATTCATAATCTTCAGGCGTAAGGCTTTCAGATGACTCTGAGGACTCAAACTCAAAGACTACTGACTCTATACTAGGAATGACATGGTGTTTGACATGACTAGACATGGAAGTACTCTTCACTGTTACTATCTGGGGGAGAAGCAAATTTGCTGGTATTCACAAAGTTGGGGAGCTCAAACTGGTCAAAGTCTTTTCGGGGTCGTTCGTGGGTCGGTGCCTTTGAAAAATGGTAAGCGGATCAAGGGAAGCCTGATGCAGTCTCTCGGCGAGCTCCTCTGTAGCAATCGAGCTCATGGACTGAAGAGTCTGATTCATTTTGTCAAGGCATTGCTGGTAAGTCACCTTCCCTTTGCTGATTTTCGACACCACCACCTTATCTGTTTAGCCGACAGGGGGGTTGGCTTGGATTATACTGATGAAATCCTCCACAGGTGAGACCTTGATTCTGCCTTGACTGACCATGTGTTCTATAGGGACCCTGTGTTCTTCTTCCAAATCTTTCAACTTCTCATTGAACTTGACGATAGCTATGAACTCGGAGCTTTCTACCTCTAAGGGATCGACCGGGCGGGAGTTGTTGGGATGGACCTTGTTCTGATTAGCTGAGACTTTGGTGGGCTCTTTAGAGTAGCTGACATAATAATCAAACTTGCCGGAGGGTTCTCCTAGCGTTCCTACGCTGGTATCTCCTGCCTCATATCTCTCTTTCAGCTTTTGTTGGGAGGATTTCTTCTTCTTTCTCCTCTTTGAGGGGACATCCGCATTGATCCATTCCTGGTAGGCATCTTCCAGACAATTGTCGCAGTCGCAGACATCGTACCAAATGTGGGGCTTCGGTTGAATTGGTGCAGCTTCCTCCCTAGACATCGGGTTACCCATACCACCATTGTTTGCTGTCATGTCTGCCATTCTAGACCCTTGAGTAGACGAGACTGATGATTCTGGCGAACTTAGCTGAGCCGAAAATTTCTACACTGTGAAGCTGTTGACCCGGTATTCTCACCCACTTCTTTCTCGCTACGGGAAAGGGATAGGCAAGGTTTAGACTCGGGGGTAGGTGTTTAGGCTAAAGGCTCAAGTAAGATGCAGTTAAGAATCTTCAAGTTTACTTCAAATAGTGTATTTTAATTAGCCCTATTTGGTTGGAAAAGGTTGCCCTTCTTTTTCGCAACTACTCTAGATCCTGGATCAGTGGGCTCCGTCACTACGTCTATAAGCCCCTCGTTTTGCACCTGTATTTCGACATCCCAGGGTGGACAGCCCCGGGTGAGGGTCCTATAGGGCAAGCGGATCCCACCGACCGAAAGAAAAGAAAGGTCCTAGGGTCTAGCGGATCATAGGAATTTTAACGCATCAGCGATGTGGATTATAGTCAATGTCAATGCCGTCAAAGTCAAATCTTTAGCCATAACGAAATTTCGGCAGAGCTTCACTTGTGCGAGAGACATTGACTTCAGCGTTGGAAGATAATAGGCATGGGTCGGACGTTAAAAGTCGAATGACACTGTGTCACATTGAGCATGATCGCATACTTTGTGCAAGTCAAAGTCAATGTCGGGGTCAAAATTTTGCCAATTTTGCCTAACGAAATTTCGGCATGGCTTCGCTTGCGCGAGGAATATTGTTTCTAGCATGGGATCGGGTTTGACTTTTACGTACTCCGTGCAAGTCAAAGTCAAAGTCAAAGTCAATGTCGGGGGTCAAGATTTTGCCAATTTTGCCTAACGAAATTTCGGCATGGCTTCGCTTGCGCGAGGAATCTTGACTCTTAGCATGGGCTCGGATTTGACTTTTACGGGGGTATACGACGAGGCTATATGACACGGTCTAGACAAAAACCAACCAAAAAAGTCACGGTTTTGAAAGTGTGACACGGACTAGTGCAGTGGTCGACATAGGCTGCCATGGGGAGTTTAGGATGATTTCGTGCGCGCCCAGGAACGTCGTAACACTGTCCGTGACTTCAACTGAACAACCATCCCGGGTTAAGGACGTGCGTGCAAAAGTGTACAGGATATATATAGTGCGCGTAGTGTGCGGTCACCTAAAAAAAATTTTTTTTTTGAGTTAAAATAGAGATTTTTCAACATGTGTTTTAAAAGAATGTTTCAGGACGGAGAAAATGCATCACATAAGCACATCAATATTTCTGGTCTTGGAACCAGTCCAGATTCTGGACAAAACAGCCCCAAAAATCACCACAGTTTCCAGATTAATGCCAGATGAAAACTGTCCTGGTGGAACTGTTGATAAGGCCGCACGGCGCAGACCGGGACAGATCAGGCAACACGGCTGGAACAAGCAGTTTTCCAAGTTCCAAATTGTTACCTTTCCAGAATGTTTAGCCAAGAATTCTAGGCAACTTTCAGCTTCATATTTGTACCTGCTTATCATTCAGAGTATGCATAATCCAAAAATAGCACAGAGAATGCATAAAAAAGAAAATTGCACAAGCACAAAAAATTGGACCCGGGACGGAAGGCTAACCCTCGTAAATGTTCCAAATCTTCTTATGAGAGAAGAAGTTTGGAAGCATTTACTTGTCCCCAGCAGAGTCGTCAACTGTGAATTACCCCTCCGCACGTTTTTTTTCTTTTAACGAAAAGGGCCGAGTTCACCTCACTTGGAAGACACCAAATTTATGAAAAACGGAGTCGCCATGTCATTTTGATTTATCCTCAAAACTTTGAAAAAAAGGAAAAGGGTTCGGAGGTTAAGTTACTCCTTGGGAAGAACGTTTGGCGTTCATCCAAGGAGCCTTGCAAAAGCAAGTCTTCCAAGGTCCAAAATTTGTGCTTGTTTGTGTGCATGTGTGATTTGAGATAAGAGAAAGGAAGTGTCAAGTTTTTTATCCGAACGTAAGAACCATTTTAAGAAGGTTTTAGTTCGAGATACCTTGGACTTCAGTATTTTCGGGATTTTGATCCCATACTCACTTTGAACTTATGATCATCATTATGGGACTTTTCGACCCTCCCATTAGATTAATCAACCAATCTAGGCGTAGGAGCCTTGGTATGTCTTAATCTAACTTTCCTTGGGGATTTTAGTCAAATGTGATCGAAGAACTTGTTTTTAAGTCCAAGAATGAGACATTTAGAAAAAGAATGAATCTTTGTTCATCAATCCTACATCTTGAGACAATAGTGATTCATAGGGACATTTTGTGTGTTTGTCTCAAGTGATTATCGAAGATTTCGGGACCAAGAATCATTGATTTCTAAAAGTAGTAAAGATTATGGCATTTTGTAATGGGATTGATGTAAAGATGGAGTATTTACACCAATCCTCACTATGGAATGCTCAAGAACCACGGGACTAGGGGAATGGGATGTAAAGATTGGATCTTTATGTTCATCCTATGTCTTTGATGCCTTAGTAGGCTTTTAGACAATCCTCGGAGAAAAATTCCAACTTTAGGGACATGGGGAGGAACATTATTAATATAAAGACTTGATTTTTAATGTGGAAATACAAGGAGTATCATTAATCTAAGAACATAATGTAAAAGGATGGATCTTCATGTCCTTTCCTATGTCCTTAATACCTCATTAGGTGGACAATCCTTGAAAAAACTAGATCAAGGGAAGGGGAGAACATATAGTAAATAAAGATTGCATTTTTATACATAAATGTAAAGGGGGATCACATCCTCATTGGGTAGATCATCCCTAGAATAAGCCACTTGTGGAATCTTGTTCATCCTAGGGAGATGATCTCCATTGAGTCATTTGTGTAGGGGAGTGGGAAATATTGATCTACATTGCTAAAGATTGAAACTTTATGATGTAAATAAAGGTAAGCAACAAGTAACAATGGAATGAGAGTATATAGGAGTATATTAGAGGTGAGGGAAGGAGAGATTACCAATATCGGTGTTTCTCTATCTTCCAAGGGAGGTTTTCCTAGGCAATATCTATTAGGAATAGATTAGGATAGGATTAGTCTATGAGAGAGAGTGGTTTAGTGTGTTTTTGAGACTGTATTTCGAGTCTTGATTTACGCGAGCAAGCTGTCTTTGTCAAAATTGTCTATCAAAATGAATAGAGGAGACCTCTATTTATAGGCTTCTAGTGTGCTTCTTATAAGGCCGCACGTCATGACCATGCGCCAAAATAAGCCTCCCGGCGTCTTCTTCTGTCGCGTCAGCTTGTTTCTGGAAACATGCAAGTGGCGGTTGGAAGCTTCTTTCCAGCGAGGTCCTATCCAGAATTCTTATTCCTGATAGGTCCTTCCTTGCTCAGAAAGTCTTGAAAAGTTCTCGAACTGCCCATAAAATTTATGAAAGTTTGGGAAACTGCTAGAAAACTTATATGGGAAGGCATGAGCTAGATTTGGGTACTTACACCACCTCGTAGGGGTAGAAACTGATAACCTCATCTGGAACACGGCTTCTTTGAGGCACATATAGGGAGTCTTAGTGAGCTGAAAATTTTTGTGTTTCAGGGCGGTGTTGCTTGTCTCTTCGGCGATCACCCCTAATATCAATCTAGGTTGCCTTGGCTCAGACACAGCTCTTCCAGGTCAATCTCCACCAGCAGGACGATCTCCCTTGATAAATTTGTCTAACCTCCTTCATTCACCTATTTCTGGATGATTCTCTTCAAACTCATGCATTCCTCAGTGCTGTGTCCTGTATCTTTGTGATAATCACAGTACTTACCATTGTCCCATCTGAATTTATTATGAGGATTCATTGGGGCTGGGGGGCCTAGGTCGACTGTATTCATTATTTCAGTCCGACTTACAGTTAGAGGGGTGAAGCTTTCAGGGACTCTTTCAGTCGCCATCGTTCTGTTTTTCCCCTTGTTGTTGTTGTCATTGTTCTTTGCAAATCCCCCTTGTTCGACTCACCAGCTTCAGAATGCTTTAAGCCCTTATCTTTCTTTCTCTCTTTCCTCTCTTCGGCTACGGCCACATCATAGGCCCTTTCAAACAACTCTTACCTCGTGGTCGCTCTCCTAAACTGGAGCTCGTAATCCAAATCAGGAGAGGACACTCCAATTCTGAAGCAATTAATAACCTCTCTATCTGTGAGGTCCTCCTCTATTTAGTTGACCAATTCCTTAAATTGTGTGAAATAACTCATATGACTCTCTGTCTTGCCCTGAGTCATATTGTTTAGGTCGGTGACCGTCTTCTTTCGGGCCCCAACTGTCGAGAATCTATCTAGGAACTTCTTCCTCATGTACTCCCAAGAGGAGATGCAACCAGTGGTCAAACCACGAAACCAAGTCAGTGCTGGACCAGTGAAGGTGCTGGTTAACGCCTTGCATAGCACGTCATCCCTGGAGGAGACTAAACACACCGTGGCATCAAAATGTTGCTTATGATTTAAGGCGTTGGTCGCCCCTGAATACTTGTCCAACGAGGGTAATTTGAAACCTGCTGGAGGGCTCATGTCAAGCAAATCCTGAGCCAAAGGTCGAAGAGTGCTGTAGTTTCGTTCGCCTTTGCCATTAGTCTCCTTCCTTTCTGCCTCCATTTTATCCAACCTTCTCTTTAAGTTCAGAATCTCCCTAGCATCTAGGGCGCTTTTTTGATGGGAGAGAGAATTGGACTTTTGCTTCTCATCCTGGTGAGGTTCCCTTCTAGAGTAGGTCCTCTGCCTTTCACTCCTAGGTGGAGTTGCATCCCTGCTTTCCCGATGGGAAACTGCCTCTCATTCCTTGGCGGTGACCTATGCCTATTCCTTTCAGCCTCATGTTGTCTTCTTAAAGTTGACTCGGCCTCTTACACTCCCTTTGCTGGTTGAGCCTATCTCTTAGGTCGCCAGTTGGGTCAATAGATATGTGAGAGCAGACGGGCATTTCAATCCTCATTTGCTCTCCGTTAGTCCGCCTATGAGAGGCTTGAGAGGGAGCTGCTCTCTGTGACCTCCTATCATCTTTAGGCGACTCAGGCATTTCCAATATCTCGTCTTGCATGTCGAGCAAACTCTGTAATATCTTAGCTCATTCCAGCAGAAGATCTTTCCTACCAGGGTGAGTAGTTGAGGGACCTGCCATGTCACCTGCAACTGTTCAACCCATTTGGGTTTTCATTGCATGTTGGTTTGCCCCTTGATTGGGCATATGCCTTTTCTGCTGCCTCATATTATCCTGCAGACTTGCTCCATCAGCCACACTATTGGAGTGTGTGGCCCTTCTAGCGTGATGGCCCTGTGGAGGGGGAGGAGGTAAATTAGCATTGCGATTTCCAGTGCTTGTCTCAGTGTTTTTCCCGCATTACCAGGTCCTGGATCACTGGTAGAAGTCGTAGTATGAGCTTAAGACATCATTCTGGTGGTTTGAGTAAAGTTTCAAGGTCTAGCTTGTAACGTTCCCGACAATAGAACCAAACTGATGCTGCAAGGAAACTGTTGATCAGCCTTAGTCCAGCAATTAGGTTGATCTCCAGCCAATTGACCTGAAACCACGAACACACGACTAGCCGGGATGGTCTCCGGCTAAGACCCTCCCGCGTGATGATGAGATATTACGATTTAGCTTAAAAATTGTAATTGAATGAATTGAATAAATTGAAAAGCAAATAAGACATTACCTTCGAACGTTGGATGTTGTGAGGTATTTATAGTGTTGATAAGAGATCGTGTCGAATCCCTGATATCACGGAGATAACGTAGGCGTAACTGACTCTGAGATTGTAGGAGGCGGTTACAAATAACGACGTGGGTAGACGCACGTGTTGGTGGGTCGAGGTCGACCTGACTTTCTGGCTTGACTTGACATGATTTGTACAAGTGTGTGATCGTATATCGGACATAGCTAGGTCGAGACCAATGATGATTGGACAATGAGCTAATGTCGACTGATCTACTCTGGGCCATTGGCGTCGTAGCCATTGGGCCGGCTCATTTAGTAACATGGTCTTTGTATAGCAGGTAAGGTTGGGCTTAGCCCGTTGGGCCTGAATCCGTCACTTTTATTAAGTTAACGTGGTATATAATTTAAATATTTCTCCTTCCGCCCTAAATTGTTAGGCCGGCTTATTACTGGATTTATCATACACAAATTTCATAATGCGGAGTTTCAGAGCTTCTCTATCGCATCCTTTCCTTCTTCCGTCAACTTCCTCTTCCGCATCAATCCGAAGGTATGGCAACCAAACTAACCCTAGTTTGCAGTATTTTTATTTTATACATGTATTTATTATCCCCAATTCAATTTCTTGCTACTCCAATTTGATTTTCGTTCTTGCTCCTTTTGCTTTGTTGATTGCCATTAAAATTTACTCCCTCCGTCCCAGCGAAAGAGCCATTTATTTCCTTTTTGAGCGTCCCATTTAAAAAGCCACTTTCCCAAAAAGGAAACCTTAAATCACTATTCTCTCCACTCATTCTCTCTCCTACTTTACTTTTACACTCACAACATTCTCTTTCTTACATCACCTCCCACTCATTCTCTCTCCTATTTAATTTTTCATACTCACAACATTTAAACTTTTTCTCTTTCCTACATCACATTTCTTATTTTGCGTGCCGGACAAATTTTGTGGCTCTTTCGCCGGGACGGAGGGAGTATGCTCCATTCAATTGTGTCTAGCTGTCTACTGAATCATAACTAATGCAAATTACCCTTCAAAGCATTTGAATATAAACTAGGTGCGAAAGTTAAGGTTAATAAATATAGTCAATTTGCTACAAAAAGTTCGTCTATGGAGCAATTTTACTCTCTTGTTGGGACCAGGGGTAGAGCCACCCTATATTGAGGGGGGGGGGGAAGTGGAGTTGCCCCATCAATCATTCAACATTTAATAATTTAGTGCTACCAAGTTATTAAAGAATGCCTTTTAACTAGTAAATTTTTATGGTTATCAATTCTGACCCTTTTTATGTATATACATGATATTATAATTGAGCACCAATTGCTAAAAATCTAAATATCATCATGAAATTCTAAGAATTGAGACTGATAGAAGAGGTGAGTACTTCATTTTGAGCCATCCCAATCAGAATTTCTCTGTAAGGGGGGCAATATTGCTATAAAGGGGGTCAATATTACTTTGAGTTAAAGATTTATCATAATTCAGTTTAAAGGTGGTTAAATTGTAAGTTAAAGAATTAGATGGTATTATCATAATTCAGTTTAAAGGTGGTTAAACTATAATATTGACCCCCTTTATAGCAATCTTGACCCCCTTACAGAGAAATTCTGATTGGGATGGCTTTGTATGAAATACTCACCTCTTCTATCTGTCTCAATTCTTAGAATTTCATGTTGATAATTATATTTTTAGCCATTGATGCTCAAAGTTCACTCAAGTTGACCACATATATCAAAGTAGGGTAGTTTATCTGTGACAAAGGGGTAATATTTACTTCTAATAGTTCTTATATTTGCATGAACTTGATGACATTCTTATTTATTACATCTAAAAGATGTAATTTTTTTTATGAGAAATAATGAACCTTTGTGAAAAATAATGTAGTTTATATATAGTTTATAATCAAGAGCATGTCAATATACTATCTCTATAAATTAAAAATCTTCATATAATTTATTTTTTAAATTAGAAAATATTAGTTGATCAATAAATTAATAATATATTAATTTAAAAGAGTGTTTTATCAGTGCAGTAATTTTGAATATAATTATGTGAAACAATTGTTGTATATCACAAATAATGTATCCATCTTATTTCATGAATTCGACTAAACAGAAAATTCATTCTACAAATTTGATTTATAGAAATAAGTGTAAATGGTATTACTGCTCTTGAACTTATTACATCGTGCTAGTTGCTACAACTATAGGCACACTTAAACATATGATGATGAAGTAAACAAATATAAAGACATTAACGTAAAAGGATCATAGCGGCAAGACAACTTTTCACGGTATATTATAATAGCTCTAGAAGGTGACACATGACTTCTCAAGACTTAATTAGGAGAAAATTTAACGATAAAATCTATCTTCAATAATTTCGCTAAAACAAACAATAACATATTTATATTACACTATATGAAAATGGTCCTAGTTATGTTGTAAATTTATGAGATTGACGGGGTTATATTTTTATATAAAGGTTTTCCCGAAAATTATTGACTTATTAATTTATTGAAATTACTAATTTCTTACACAGGCCCAAGCTGGGACCGGGCAATATTATTATAGAGGTTATTAATTTATTGAGTATTATTTTTATATATATATATATATATATATATATATATATATATATATATATATATATATATATATACAAAACTCGCGAGGATTTATCTTCGCTGTCTAAGTCGGGATAAAGGGTGAGGGTTGCGGTAGGCATGTGACGACGGCGTAAAATTTTGTCACATTATCGTGACATGAATCTAAATATGAATATCGTTGGCGTTTCCTCGCGACGGCCTTGCGCTACAGACACAGGTGTAGTGATAAGTATCTGCAAAGGTTGCTAGGTCGTCGCCGGAAGCGACGCGCCATCTCTTCGCCGGGGGTGGTGTCGAATATGCAAGGGTTCCCGCATTGCGGACGAGTGCGGGTAAAGAAGCTAGTCCATGGTAGGTGTAAGGGTAGTGGGATGCGCTTTGGAACTTGGAACATTGGATCCTTGATTGGGAGATCAGCAGAGGTGGTGAAAGTTATGAGGAGGAAGATTCACATAATGTGTCTACAGGAAACTAAGTGGGTTGGAGAAAAGCAAAAGAAATATCGCCTTGGGGTTTTAAGCTTTGGTACTTAGGAAAGGATAAGGGTAGAAATGGAGTGGGTATCATTATTGATAAGGAGTTTATTAATGATGTGGTGGAAGTGTACAGGAAGAGTGATCGAATTATGGGCATTAAACTGGTGATACGTGATGAGATTATAACTATTATTTCCGCCTATGCACCACAAGTAGGGTTGGATGCATCTATTAAACAAGTGTTCTGGGAAGATTTGGAGGAGGTAGTGCAACGAGTACCTAGTGGTGAGAAATTAGTGATTGGTGGTGATCTGAACGGGCATATGGGGTCTAGTCGACATGGCTTTGAGAGCATACATGGAGGTTTTGGTTTTGGGGAGAGGAATGAAGCAGGAAATAGTATCCTGGACTTTGCGTTGGCATATGACTTGAGTATAATGAACACTTGGTTCAAGAAGAGAATCTCGCTTGGTGTCCTATACGAGTGGAAGTAATGCGAGTCAGATTGACTTCTTCTTAGTAAGAACTACTTGTAGAAAGAGTTATACAGATTGCAAGGTTATTCCGGGTGAGAGCACAGCAACACAACATAGACTGGTGGTACTTGATTTTCGAAGTAAGAATTTCGAGGAAGAGAAAATCACAGGTAGACCCTAGAATCAAGTGGTGAAGACTTCAAGGGGAGAATCAACCGAAATTTATAGCTAAGATGGTCGATAGTGGTATTTGGTCGGATAATATGGAGGATATGGATATAGATTCGACTTGGATTAAGATAGTACATACCATAAAGGAGGTGGCAAAAGAAGTCCTTGGAGAATCTAGAGGAAATGGGCCACCAAGTAAGGACACATCATGGTGGAACGAGGAAGTAAAACAAGCAATAAAGGGCAAGCGAGAATGCTACAAATTATTGGGAAAATGTAGGAGCAACGAGAACTATGAGAAGTATAAGGAAGCTAGAAGAGATGCTAAGAAAGCAGTAAGAGACGCAAGAGCAAAGGTGAATCAGAAACTTTATGATAAGTTGGATACAAAAGAGGGGGAAAAGGACATCAACAGACTCGCTCGTATGAGGGATAAGAGGACACGAGATATTGAGACGGTTAAATGTGTGAAGGATGTAGACCAAAGAGTTCTAGTCGGGGATAAAGAGATAAAAGATAGATGGAGTTCGTACTTTGATACCTTGTTGATAGGCGGTCAAAGCGAGGATATTGGAGATTTAAATATCTCTTCGAGTATGGTTAATCGAGATTTTATGCGGAGAATTCAAAAGAGTGAAGTGGAATTGGCAATGAAAAAGATGAGATTGAAGAAAGCTGTAGGACCGGATGGTATACCAATTGAGGTTTGGAGATGTTTCGGGGAGAGGGGAATAGATTGGTTAACAACGCTATTTAACAAGATATGGAGAGTTAACACAATGCCATTGGAGTGGCGAAAGAGTACTCTGATCCCTTTGTGTAAGAACAAAGGTGATGTCCAAGATTGTGCCAACTATCGGGGGATCAAACTAATGAGCCATACTATGAAACTTTGGGAAAGAGTGATTGCACAAAAGTTGAGAAAAATTGTGGATATTTCGGATAACCAATTTGGGTTTATGCCGGAAAGATCGACTATGGAGGCAATATATCTTATGAGACAAATCATGGAAAAATATCGGGATCAAAAGAAAGATTTGCATATGATTTTCATTGATTTGGAGAAGGGGTATGATAAAGTGCCACGAGAGGTACTTTGGTGGGCATTAGCAAAGAAGGGTGTTTCAAAGAAATATATTGATATTATCGAGGACATGTATAATGGAGTTAGTACTTGTGTACGAGACTAGTGTTGGGAAAAGGCGAAGAGTTTCCTATAAAGATTGGAGTGCATCAAGGTTCCGCACTTAGCCCCTTTCTTTTTGCTTTGATAATGGACGAATGGACGAGATCAGTCCAAGATGATATACCAAAGTGTATGTTGTTCGCAGATGATAATGTGTTGATTGACGAGATAAGAGAGGGTGTTGAAAGTAAATTGGAGTTGTGGAGACACACTTTGGAATCTCGAGGTTTTCGATTAAGCAGAAGCAAGACTGAATATTTAGAGTGTAAGTTTAGCAGAGTTGGAAGTAGGGAGACAGGGGCGGTCACATTTGATGGAAATATTATCCAAGCTTCTGAGTTTTTTCATTATCTTGGATCCATTATCCAAAAGGATGGAGAATTAGATGGAGATGTGGCTCATAGGATTAAAGCAGGTTGGTTGAAGTGGAAGAGTGCCACAGGGTTTCTATGTGATCGCGGCATGCCCAATAGATTAAAGGGAAAATTCTCTTTGCCACGACAATTAGGCCGGCATTGCTTTACGGCACCGAATGTTGGGCCGTGAAACAGTGTCACGTGCATAAGATGAATGTGGCGGAGATGCATATGCTTCGATGGATGTGCGGTCATACAAGAAAGGATCGATTGGGGAATGAGGTGATCAGAGGTAAAGTAGGAGTTGCGCCCATTGAGGATAAAATGAGGGAAAATCGTCTAAGGTGGTTTGGACATGTGAGAAGGAGACCGAGTGATGCACCGATTTGGAGGCCGGAACAGTGGAGAGATGATAAAATGGCGAGAGGTAGGAGAAGACCCAAACAAACTTGGATTAGAGTAATTGAAAATGATATGAGTTTACTTGGAGTGGATGAAAGTATGGTGTTGAAGAGGCCGGAGTGAAGGGCAAAAATCCATGTGGGGGGTTGATTATTTTTTTATTTTTATTTTTATTTTTGATCTTGATTTGTATGTTTATTTATTTATTTGTTTGTTTATTTGTTTATTTTTCAACAACCTTTTTTCACGATGACATATAAGGATTCATGTTAGCCGACCCCAAATTATTTTGGGACTAAGGCTTTGTTGTTGTTGTATATATATATACACACACACACACTAAACATTTATATATAATTTTAATGAACTAGACGTAGCTTATATAATGTTCTGCCTAAAATGTTTTGTGAGTTGAAATAAAGCTTTGATTTTGTAGCACAATTTGTTTGAACAAAATGAGTACAGCCTCTGGTCAGCCAGGACCAGTATGCCGGAAGTTTATACCTGTTGAACAAAGTGAAATTACTTCAATAAGCAAACCCGATGGTATGTTTAGTGCTGTACATTTTAGTTTTATTATTACCTGTCATATGCTGTCTCTGTGCCGTTTGAAGTGTTCCTTTTTTCAAACATCTACATTTTTGGCAATGCATATTGACACGAGACCGATTGCTATATCTTATATCCCTTTATATGATACTCCCTCAATCTGCAGAAAGCAGTCTTTCTATTGTGGCTTGTCCCAAAGAGTCCTCTATGCTACCTTTTTTTCCTTCCTTTGACCATAAAGTGGTGGGAGCATCGTGAATTGGTCTACTCTCTTTTGTCATTCAAATCCTTGCCTACTATTTTTCTAATATATATGCCTTACCTCATGCCAAATTACAGGCCAAATTACAGGCTTCAAATTCAGTCTAGTCTCGTATAACATTCTGGCTCAGGTATGCAGTCCCTTCTTCCCTTCTTTTGTTTAATTGTAAAGTGTGTGTGTATATATATATATATATATTTGCATGTTTGTTTATGTATCATTGGGGGGGGGGAGATTGATGGTGGAAGCTAAAGAAAATACTAGGAACCAAGCAAGATAATGAAAAGTAACCTAAGAATAACTCAAGACCAATTCAAGTGTTTCCTTTTTGGTATCCTGCATCAATCGTGGTCTGGGGGATTTACTATTTAACGGTGAGACAAGAAATTCAGTTCATCTTGTGAAGATGCAAAGTGTTTAAAGTACATATCTGCATGGACCACCTGGTTATGTTCTTAGATAATACATTTATTTGGCAATATTTCTTTTATTTTATTAATGTTCCTTTTCTTCCCTTTACCTAAGAAAAGAACAAAAGAAAAAAGTACTGCATTCGTCCTAGAATGAGTGTGCTTTTCAAAAAACAAAATCTTGCTCCACAACGAGTTTTCATTTTCTAGTTATTAATCTCATTTTTACTAGCTAGCATACCTTGATGTACTCTTGCAATGGTATTTGGGCTACTGAAAGTCCTTAAAAAGTCTAACTTCCTTGTGTTTCCTTAAAACTAAAGATTGACACTCATTTTTGGACGAAGGAGTATCAGTCAAGTAGCTTACAGTGTTTTAATCTACTTTGCTATTGGTCATGTGCCACCTTTGCTGTATTTTGATAATTTGTGATCTATATATCTTAAGATAGGCATTTAAATTAAGGCCTAAATGGTGAATTCTATTTTGTTAGATGGGGACATGATATTATTACCAGTAATACTCCCTGGTCCCAAAATAGTACTCCTACTTTCCTTTTGGTTGTCTAAGAAATAGTCCCATTTCTAAAAGAGTCAACAATTATACTGTAATTTTAAGAGGGTACAAGCAAGTAAAGCATGATCCATAAATATGTTTACTTCTCAGATGGGAGTGTTTTGGGACGGAGGGAGTATCTGTTAATTTATTGAGCTACTAGTGTTGAGCTGGGGTTGGGGGATTTATTCAGATGAATCTTTATGATTTCCTATGTCCAGGCACATGCTTATCTTATTTAGCTGATCTTTTCTTAATGTTCATTTAAGAAAGGAATAAAGCATTTATTCAAGGCAACTGTCTGTTTTTCTGCAAATTTGAGATTACCCATATAGAATATTGTACTGAAGTTTGCTAGCAAACCAAGCAAAAAAAGATAGGTTTGTCTGATATGGAAAAATATTATGCTTAAGTGGAGGGTACTTGAAATTTTGTGCAGCTAAGATGAAAAAACAGAAAACAACAGAAATATTTTAAACAAGGGTACATTCATCCTCAAAGGAACTCGAAAAGCAATGTTGAAACCAAACAAAATACATGCATCTCTCTCTCTCAAATACTCACATACACACACACATAAACACCCACTCTATTGACTTTAGGTGAGAACCATTGTTTCTTGAACTCTGGTCAATCATCGTAGTTTATTGTGGATACAGTGGCCAGCAAAAAAAATTATTTCCATCTAAATTTACCGAGGTAATTGTTTTGATCCTTATCGAAACAACTCTTGGGGTATGGTCTCTGTTTGATTGTTATGCATCATTGGTCCCCTCTCACATCTTAAACTTTTAGATGAGTTGGTAGCTTAATCGTCTCCATTGTACTTTTGGTACATCCAATTCCTTCTGGAACTAGAGACACTAACTGATGAGCCAAAGCTTAAGGCTCATGCTCAAACCGAATTGTAAAAATGACAAGTCTAAATAAACCGGATCAAGGCATGGTGACAAGCCAAACTGCCTAAGTGCAGTATCCCTCAAACCGCCTTTGTGACCCTCTCCCCCAAACCGCAAGATGCGGTCTCCCCCTCCCTTGAATTCCTTCTCGTCCTACCCTTCCCTTCACACCTCCACCACATTTGCCCTTCTCCCCTCAAACCGCATAGGCATACCCCCCAAACCGCCTATGTGCGGTTCCCCCTAGGCCTCCTATCACCTTCACCCAAACTCCTCCATCCCTCATCCTTTTGCCCTCCCCCTTTCCTCATGCGGTCTTGATGTGGAACAAATGAAGTAATATGGGCAGTTGTTAGTTTAAATTAGTTGTTTGTTATAAATATTTATTTATTTAATAGTTATCTAGTAAAGGTAGAGCGGATTGAAAGCGATTATCTTAGGCGGTTAGGAAATTATCCGGTGAAAGGATGGCGGTTTTTGGAAGCTTTTAACGGCCACCGGACACAATTTTTCAAACAGTTGTGTCTTTTCACATTCGAGATCCTTTCTTGTATTCCTAAGGCCTATAAATAGACCTATAAGCGGTGTAATTGATATTATTGAATTTTTGGTTTTGACTGATTTTCTTGAGTGTTTAATAAAATTTCCCTTTCGTGTGAAGTACGTTTGTCTTCTACATTACTATAGTCCCGTGTCAGTTGGTATCGAGCCTTGGTTTTTCCTAGGTAATGGCTAATGACAAAGAGCCTTGTCGGGCGTCTTTGCGAGAAATTCAAGCGATGGCGGCGTCGCTTCAAACTCTATCTGTTCGTGTTGATCAAACGAAGCGGCTGCAGCAAGGCAAACCGCCCCAGGTGACTGAATGGTGATGGAGGCGGAAGAATTCCTCGAGGCACCACAAGGTGATGGAGCGAAGAATTCCTCGGGCACCGCAAGGTGATGGAGGCGAAGGATTCCTCGGGCGCACAAGGCGAGGGAGGAAGGAGAATTCTGGCAATCGTGTCCATGTTCGAGCCCGATGAGGATGAATCATCCGATGAGGAAGTTCTTGAGATTTTTGGCGGGAACCCAAATCATCATAGAGATAATCGACAATTCGCACAACAAGACGAATTTCGATTGAAGGTAGATCTCCCTCCCTTGATGGAAATTTAAATATTGAAGATTTCCTAGATTGGGTGGCGAAGTAGAAAGATTTTTGATTTTCTTGAAGTACACGATGATAAACAAGTAAAGGCTGGTTGCATATCGCTTGAAAGGAGGAGCATCGTCATGGTGGGAACAAGTTCAAGCACAACGACGGCGTTTAGGGAAGCAAGCTGTCGGATTATGGCCAAAGATGAAGAGAATGCATGAGCAATTCCTTCCTCCCGATTATGATCGGTTCTGTTCAACCAATATCAAACATTAACACAAGGGCAAAAGTCGGTTGCGGATTATCTGCGACTTCTTGCGCCTTGCATCACGGGAACAATCGATGGAGACCGAAGGGCGGCAAATTGCAAGATATGTGCGTGGGTGAGGCCTGATCCGTGACAAAATTGGGTGTCAAATTATCTTAACTCTTGGTGAGGCGCGAACATGGCACAACGAGCGGAATCTATGGGATATCGAAGTTTCTATGGGAGAGAAGAAAGTCGAAAAACTATTCTTGAGTCTTCAAGATCGAATACTAAACGACGTAGGGGTACCTCCGAACCTGGAAAGACCGATGTAGCCGTGAAAGAGTCGGGGAAGAAGCAAGTTAATAACCCCTACGCGTATCCGACCAAAGATAAATGCTACAGTGCGAGATTGGACATCGCTCGAATAATTGCCCGCAACGACGTCCGATTAACATGGCGGATTTTGAGGATGGTACCGCAATTATGAAGATGAGAATGAAGGTATTTGTGAACCGAGATGGAGGTGAAGAAGAATTACATCGGGCTTTGGTGGTTCGAAAAGTCTTTTTCACCAAGGAGAGATGACTCGCGGCGGAATGCACTATTTCGAACCGGATGCACGATTTACGGCCGGGTTTTGAATTAATTATTGATAGTGGCGATTGCGAAAACATTATATCTCACGGCTTAGTCAAGGCATTAAAATTACACAGCAGAGAAACATCCAGAACCTTACGGTATAGTCTGGATTAAGAATGGTGATGGGATTAGGGTAGAAGAAAGATGTCGAGTGCCTTTAACTATTGGAAAATACTATAAAGATGAGGTTGTGTGTGATGTAGTGGATATGGATGCTTGTCGGTGTTATTTGGCCGGCCGTGGCGGTTTGATCTTGGTACTACTCATAACTTGGGCGAGAGAATATTTATCGGTTTATGAAGGACGGGAAGAGGATAACCTTGTTACCATTGGGGTTCGAGCGAAAAGTTGAGCAACACAAAATGGAGAATTTCTTGACCATCACTCGTTCTGACTCGGATTTTATAAGCAGTGGCCAACATACTAAGGAGATTCATGCCTTAGTTGTGAAGGGAGTACTTCGTACAGAAGGAGATGAGTCAGGAGAACAACTCCCCGATAAAATACGAGGTTTGCTGGAAGGATTCAAGGAAATTGTGAGTGAAGAACTTCTGCGAGTTACCACCAATGAGGAATATTCAAAGACGCTATAGATTTGGTTCCGGAGCCACTTTACCAAATTTACCTCATTATCGGATGAGCCGAAGGAGAGTGCTATATTGCAGCAAATGGTGGAAGATTTGTTATTAAAGGGGATGATACGAGAAAGTATGAGTCCTTGTGCAGTCCCAGCTTTATTAACTCCAAAGAAAAATGGATCATGGCGTATGTGTATTGATAGCCGAGCAATTAACAAGATCACCGTACGTTACAGATTTCCTATCCCGCGATTGGAGGATATGTTGGATTACTTGTCCGGTGCAAGAGTCTTTAGTAAGATTGATTTGCGGAGTGGTTATCATCAAATCCGCATCCGACCGGGAGACGAGTGGAAGACGGCTTTCAAGACAAAGGAGGTTTGTATGAGTGGCTTGTTATGCCATTCGGATTGTCGAATGCTCAGAGCACTTTTATGCGTTTGATGAATGAAGTATTAAAACCATTTACGGGTAAATTTGTCGTTGTATATTTTGATGATATCCTAATTTATAGTGCTAATGAAGATGAGCACATGGAGCATTTGCGGCAAGTATTAACGGTATTGCGAGTAATAAGCTTTATGTTAACTGGAGCAAGTGTAATTTTCTTCGAGAAAAGCCTCAAGTTTTAGGCTTTATTATCGGAAATGAAGGTATCCAAGTTGATGAAGAAAAGGTTAAAGCAATTCGGGAGTGGCCAACACCAAAATCTGTTTAAATGCGAAGTTTCCGTGGACTTGCCACATTACATAGGCGGTTCATTCGAAATTTTAGCACCCTTGTTGCACCTTTAACAGATTGCTTGAAGAAAGGACATTTTCGGTGGGGAAGTGAGCGGGAAAGAAGCTTCAAGTTGATTAAAGATAAATTGTGTACCGCCCGGTACTTGCTCTCCCTAGTTTTGAAAAATTATTTGTGGTAGAATGTGATGCTTGTGGAGTGGGAATTGGGGTACATTCTTTCTCGAGAGGGGAAGCCGGTGGCATATTTTAGCGAGAAATTAAGTGAGACGCGACGGAAGTGGTCCACTTACGATCAAGAATTCTATGCCGTCATTCGAGCCTTAAAGCATTGGGAACACTATCTCATTCGGGATCGGTTTGTTTATATATGCGATCGTCGGGCTTTAAAATACATCAATAGTCAAAAGACTATAAGCAAAATGCATGCGAGATGGGTTGCCTACTTACGGCAATTTCCATTCACATTAAAGCACAATTTGGAAGTCGAGAATAAGCCCGCCGATGCATTGAGTAGGCGTGCTACTTTGCTAGTAACGATGAGCCGTAGGTCACGGGCTTTGAAGTTCTTCGTGACTTATATATGGATGATGAAGACTTCAAAGAAAATATGGGCCGAGATTACCTATTGACGATTTCTACAAACACGAAGGGTATCTCTTTAAGGGAAATCGTTTGTGTATTCCTCGCACGTCTTTAAGGGACAAACTTGTTCGCGATCTGCATGGTGGTGGTCTAAGTGGGCATCTTAGCAGAGAGAAGACTATTGCTAGCCTGGAAGAGAGATATTATTGGCCTCGGTGAAGAGAGAAGTGGGGAGATATGTGAACCGTTGCCATATTTGTCAAACGGCTAAAGGACAAGCACTGAAAATACCGGCCTATACATTGCCTTTACCTGTTCGAAGCTATTTGGGAGGATTTATCGATGGATTTTGTTCTTGAGTCTACCTCGGACTCGGCGTGGAGTTGATTCCGTTTTTGTTGTTGTTGACGGAGTTTTCAAAAATGGTGCATTTTATCCCTTGCAAGAAAACATCAGATGCTTCACATGTCGCACGATTATTCTTTCGGGAAATAGTTCGTCTACATGGTGTGCCTAAATCCATTACATCGGATCGGGATACCAAATTTCTGAGCCATTTTTGGATAACTTTATGGCGTATGTTTGATACATCTCTAAATTTTAGCAAGACAAAGACACCCACAAACCGACGGATGCATCAAGTCGCTAATCGAACTCTTAAATCTTATTCGTTGTATTTGTAGGGATCGTTCGAAGCGGTGGGACTATGCTTTGCCACAAGCCGTCGCCTTCAATCTTTGTCCGTGGCTCCACTGGAAGGTCACCTTTCAGCATAGTGTATCAGAAGACTCCACAACATGCTGTAGACTTGGTGAAATTACCACAAGTCGATGGAAAGAGTACAGCTGCTGCAAACTTAGCAAAGGAATCCATTGACATTCAGGCTGAGGTTCGAAAAAAGTTGTTGGAAACAAATCAGAAATTCAAGCAAGCGGCAGACAAACATCGTCGAGTTAATTTGTTCGAAGTTGGAGATGATGTGATGGTCTTTCTTCGGCGAGAACGTTTTCCGGTTGGTCAATACCATAAGTTGCAACCAAAGAAGTATGGCCCTTATAAGATTGTTAAAAAGATCAATGACAATGCATACGTGGTGGATCTGCCTGAATCATTGGGGATTTCGCGGACATTCAACGTATCTGACCTGTTTCGCTATTTTCCTTCAGAGCCTTCTTTCTATCCGGATCACTCGGGGTCGAGTTCTTTTTAGGTGGGAAAGACTGATGTGGAACAAATGAAGTAATATGGGCAGTTGTTAGTTTAAATTAGTTGTTTGTTATAAATATTTATTTATTTAATAGTTATCTAGTAAAAGGTAGGCAGTTGAGCAGTTATCTTAGGCAGTTAGGAAATTATCCGGTGAAAGGATGGCAGTTTTCTGGAAGCTTTTAATGTACCACCGTGACACAATTTTTCAAACAGTTGTGTCTTTTCACATTCAGATCCTTTCTTGTATTCCTAAGGCCTATAAATAGACCTATAACTGATTGTAATTGATATTATTGAATTTTTGGTTTTGACTGATTTTCTTGAGTGTTTAATAAAATTTTCCTTTCGTGTGAAGTACGTTTGTCTTCTACATTACTATAGTCCCGTGTCAGGTCTCCCCTCATCACCTAGTGGCGGTTTCCCCCTTAACCGAGTATATCACCTATGCGGCTTGCCCCAAGTCTTTGTCCCACTATCTTCTTCCCTTGAGCTTAAGCGGTGCCATCTCCCCCATGAAGCCCTTAGCATTTCGCCAAGAACCTTTCCCACACACCGAGCTGAACACCTCGATATCCCATGAGGCATACCGCAATAGCCGGCTTGCCCATAAGTTCGTGCCATCATACTTCTCCAATGAAGAGCACACCGCCCCAAGAAGTCGTCCCCAGGCGATTTCCGCCTCTTAACCAATTATCGTCATGATCCTCCCATACTTAACTTGGACGATCGTTCCTTCCTACAGATATCTACAACCCCTCCACGTGTAATAACCCCAGATTGCCTAGAATGGTCCCCCTATACGAGTATGACGATCATCCTAGTGGTCCCTCCGACAGAAATTTCCAACGACTCCACTCCCTCTGCATGGCAGAGAGAGATCTCCCATAGTCTCTGTCCCAACAGAGATTTGCTCCCCACTCTCCTAACCAAAAGGACTCTCCGCCAATGAGGTATGAACACGTGTCCCCTTGATATTTGATAATAATTCAAACCTCTTCCTCATATAAATATGACTTTTCCCTCAAGGAAGAAGGTAAGTCACTTGAACTCAAGCAAATTTCCATATTCCATAGCTTTATCTCCATCACGGTGTTCTTATCCTCACGCCAGAGCCTCATCGCCGGGGACCCCCCCTCGACTTTGAGCCAAAAATTTTCTTTCTTATTCTCAGGTTAAGGAGGAGGGCGAGCCTTGACGCAACGGTGAGGGCGAGCCTTGGCGCAATAGTTAAGTTGTTCCTTTGGTGACTATAAGGTCACGGGTTCGAACCTTGGCGAACAGTCTGCTTGCGGTGTCGGGGGAAGGCTCTACGCGAAATGGTTCCCTCTCCCGACCCCGCAGCGCGCGGGGTTTGCCCTTTTTTTTATTCTCAGGTTAAGGAGATCAAGTCAAGCCAGATATCCGACCGCCTTCATCCTTGAGCCGGACCACCGTTGCATACCCGTTTCTATTGGTAGCATCAGTTGGTTTCGATGCCGGAAAACGAACCCGGGTCCCCTGGGTGAAAGCCAGATATCCTAACCACTGGACGACATCGGGAATCAACCCGATGTTACAATAGAAAGCAGGTATCTGTGATATGAAGCTTTCTTAGGGATCGGATATTCAGAAGCTCTCCTTGCACCTTTCGCCGGAATGCTGGAAGGTTTCACAAACCATGCGGTTAGAATCAAAGCCACCATCGATATCCTAATCTTTGTTGAAGACGGCGATATGATCAGATCCGAAATGGTTACCTTCATGGTCCTAGATCTGGCATCTCCTTATAATGCCATTGTAGGCATACCCTTCATGAAGAGTTTTGAAATGGTGGTCTCCGTTCCTCATCAAAAGGCAAAGTTTCCTACTCCTAAAGGGATTGGTTGCTTGAAGAGTAAGCCCATTGACACCCTCAAGAAAAAGATCACCATGCAGAAGAACAAGAATAGCATAACAATTTATGAGCCAGATCGTGAAATAACACTTGGCCGTTCCCAAACTTCCTCCAGGAGCACGATTGGAGTGATTGCTGACTTGGAAATGGAGGAGAAGGAAGGTTCAATGATCTGGCAATACCAGAAGGAAGACCCCATGGTATGGGAGTGTCAAATTTCCAAATCGCCAATTCTAGTGGAAGTGATCTCCGATGACAATGAAGTTGCGGCATGCAAGTCTTTGGAACAAGACGATGAAATGGTGCTAGAAATCAATGAGGATGTGGATGAACCTCTTTCAAATGATGTAGGGAAGGAGATAGTGGTGACCTCGGAGGAAGAAGCTGATGAAGGGAAGAAGGAAGTGCAAATTGAAAAAGAGAAAACTCCAAGGAAGAGAGACATTGAGATTGACAGTTTGCAGATGAGGGATGAACCCGATATACAAGCTCCCGAGGAGCTAAAGGAAATTGTGATTAGTCCAGCCATTCCTGAACAGAAATTGTAAACCTCTTTAGTAAGTTTTTACTGCTTTCCCTAAAAGATGTATCATCGGTAAAATGTTTTGCCGCTTTCCCCAAAGACTTAAACTTGTAGTAGATTTTCTCCAACTCTCCATGAAAGTTTAATGAAATCGATGCCTTTTCCACTTGAAAATGTTCTCCATCATATTTTTTACGATCTTTCTCCAAAAGCTTTACATATGTTATTCCACGCGGTATCCTAACAAAGGTGTCCATACCGCACATATCTTAGCTGATATGGGCCTAAGACAAACAAGCTAAAAACAACGCACTCCGCGAAAATCGGTCCAAATGACCCTAGCGGTTTGCGAAACGGTTCCTTATGGAAACCGAAGGCCAGGAATAACTAGGCCTGAACGCTTTGCCAAGATTGGTCAAACACGACCATAGCACTGCCTCACTTGCTAAAATTAACTCATGAAGTTATAGCATTTGTAACGATACCAAAAAATAAAAATCGAAATGCTTGCAAACATTAATCTTAGTGATTATAGCAAAAGGGTATCGAATGACCACGATAAAGGTGCTCGCGACTATTGATCCAGGAGGTCATAGCTAGCAGGAACACCACAAGCATATTGGGTGATGAAACAAAACCCCATGGCCTCAGTGGTGATATGACTAAAAATAGGGCTCAAGTCCTTAGTAAAAATCGATCCCAGTGATCATGATGCATAAACACTAAGCCCAAATTGGTTCAATCAACCATAGCAATGAAAGGCTAAGGCCAAGACGACTATCCATAACGGCTTGCGAAAATTGGTCTAAGTGACCATAGCAAACCGATGAGGGTTTGCAAAAATTGGTCTAAGTAACCATAGCAAACCACAAAGAGATTTGCAAAAATTGGTCTAAGTGACCATAGCAAACCGATGTGACCATAGCAAGCCGATAAAGATTTGAGAAAATTGATCTAAGTTATCATATTATTTCCTCCTCAACTCGATCATAAATAATCAAGCTAAGGAGTCGGGAGCTATTGATGAGTCAAAGCTTAAGGCTCATGCTCAAACCGAATTGTAAAAATGACAAGCCTAAATAAATCGGATCAAGGCATGGTGACAAGCCAAACCGCCCAAGTGCAGTATCCCCCAAACCGCCTTTGTGACCCTCTCCCCCAAATCGCAAGATGCGGTCTCCCCCTCCCTTGAATTCCTTCTCGTCCTACCCTTCCCTTCACACCTCCACCACATTTGCCCTTCTCCCCTCAAACCGCATAGGCATACCCCTAAACCGTCTATGTGCGGTTTCCCCTGGGCCTCCTATCACCTTCACCCAAACTCCTCCATCCCTCATCCTTTTGCCCTTCCCCTTTCCTCATGCGGTCTCCCCTCATCGCCTAGTGGCGATTTCCCTCTTAACCGAGTATTACCTATGCGGCTTGCCCCAAGTCTTTCTCCCACTATCTTCTTCCCTTGAGCCTAAGCGGTGTCATCTCCCCCATGAAGCCCTTAGCATTTCGCCAGGAACCTTTCCCACACATCGAGCTGAACACCTCGATATCCCATGAGGCATACCGCAATAGCCGACTTGCCCATGAGTTCGTACCATCATACTTCTCCAATGAAGAGCACACCACCCCCATGAAGTCGTCCCCATGCGATTTCCTCCTAGCCAATTATCGTCATGATCCTCCCATACTTAACTTGGACGATCATTCCTTCCTACAGACATCTACAACCCCTCCACGTGTAATAACCCTAAGTGGCCTAGAATGGTCCCCCTATACAAGTATGACGATCATCCTAGTGGTCCCTCCGACAGAAATCTCCAACGACTCCACTCCCTATGCATGCATGGCAGAGAGAAGCTCCCATAGTCTCTGTCCCAACAGAGATTTGCTCCCCACTCTCCCAATCAAAAGGACTTTCCGCCAATGAGGTATGAACATGTGTCCCCTTGATATTTGATAATAATCCAAACCTCTCTCTCATATAAATATGACTTCTCCCTCAAGGCAGAAGATAAGTTACTTGAACTCAAGCAAATTTCCATTTTCCATAGCTTCATCTCCATCACGGTGTTCTTATCCTCACGCCGGGGACCCCCCCCCCCCCTCGGCTTTGAGCCAACGGTTTTCTTTCTTATTCTCAGGTTAAGGAGATCGAGTCAAGCCAGATATCCGACCGCCTACATCCTTGAGCCGGACCACCGTTGCATACCCGTTTCTATTGGTAGCATCACTAACTTCTGTGTTAAACATGTGAAATATGGGAATTGATTGTTTATTAATCTTGTTACTCATGCCAGCTGGTGTTAGGATATTAGTTGAACACCCCAAAACTAAGAAAATTGAATACTCTCTCCGTCCCAATATTAAGGTTACTAATTTCCTTTTTGGGCGTTCCATTATAATGGTTACTAACCCAAAATAGTCAATGGGACCAACTTGTCATACTCACAACAAAAACTCCCTACCCCACTTTCTCTCTCCTTCTTTACTTTTCATACTCACAACACTTACTTTTTCTTAATCTCCGTGCATTCACATTAGGTAACCTTTTATTGGGACGAAGGGAGTATGTTTTTGAATTTTGTATGCCGGCAGTCATTCCATGAAGGACATATAGTGTATGACATTACTCCTGGTAGGAAGTTGCATGAGTACATTCAAGTACCATCTAGGGAACGAAGAATACCCTAGAGCTACCAGATGAAGAACAATGAGGGGGGGGGGATGCAGGCTGGAATCAAATTCTATTAATTTTCTTGGTAGAACCTTTAGTTTAATTCTAATGTGTGTTTCTGTATCATGCATAAACAAAGCGTCAGTTCCACACCAGTATCAAGCATAAACAAAGCATCAGTTCCACACCAAATGTGAGAGCCAGCGTGCTACAAGAGTGCTTCATCTATGCACTTCTTTCCAATAAGATGACTTCTTGAATGTTGGAACCATTTAGATTTTTGAGATGAACTTCTCATGTTCAACTAGCTCCCAAATAATTGCATCACTTGCTCTTTTCTAATTTGCAGGCATATGTGAAGAGTTCTTTGTTCCCACACTCTCCATCATCTTGTCTCAAGTAAATCTTCTTGCTTTTTAAATAAGAGTTTGGTATTTTATGTTATCAACTTCACTTCCATCTATTTTGGTTTCTTTTTCCTTGTATATTATTAGAGAATATCTCTCTAGTTCTCTTTCTGGGGTACTTCTTGTATTACTGTTTGTGCTTCTCTTTTGCTGGTAGCCCATTCATGTTTTGCTGTTAAGTTCATGTAATTAATGGAATGAAATGCATTAAGTTTTTTATTTTGCCTCTTAAAAAGACTTCATAGCGGTTGTATCAGAAATTAATGGAATGAAATGCACTAGGTTTTAAAAATGCATGAAACGATACTGTACATCTCCTTCCATGAAATTAACTAAAACACAGCAACTTCTTACCTATCTTTCTTCTTCTGCCCAGACCTACTTCAGATGTGCTGTTACTATGGATTTCCTAAAACACACTAAACCTTACACTACTGAGTTTGTCCCTGAATAGTGAAACCTCAATAGGGTGAGAAAGCCTTCTGTCCTGATAAGCTAATCACTCTCATCTAACAGGGCTATTCAACCCTCAAAAAGTATGCACTTGAATTGGAATCGTGAAATGAAAAAGGTAATGGGGTAGCTGATCAGTTATTAGCACAATCATGGGTAAAAATTCTGCAGTGTCTTGGGCATAAAATACGCAGCAAAACTAGCTACATCCTTAACAATTACCCCTTTTCCATCTTAGTGTTTGATGAAGGGAGGGTGAAGCACTTATAGTACATTCTCATGGTATACTTTCGCTTACATTGCAAGTTATTAATAAAAAAAATAAACACAATAAAATAAACAAATCAATATGTTTTGTCCCTATCATCAGTGCGAAAGGAAGTTTCGTAGGTCTTACTGTCAACTTTAGAACTTTTCCTTTCACTTGGAGTATTTCTGAAATTCTGGTATTTGCTTTATATAAATATGTTGATAGTTTTCCCTTGAATTTGTATGTTTGCAATCTATGAAAATGCGGTGTTCGCGTCCATTCCTCTTACAAAACCAAGGAGCATTTTAACAATATGTTGTTTCTATGGGTCCCCTTTTGCATGAAAGCTTGTCTGTGTGGATATTTTGGAAAAAAAAAAAAAATCTCCGGGTTACCCTTTTTTCATCCGATATTAAATGAGTACTCCCATTTTATGCAGTTAGGTCATTGTATTCAGTTGAAGTATCCTGTCTACCTGTGATGCTGCCATGAGAAATCAATGGTTGCACAGGAACTGAAGTGGGCAGAATACTCCGGATGTCTCCTCTTCTGGTCGGCTTCCTACACACAAGTACACATGTCAACTAGGCCGGGGGTGACTCCGGCGAAACCCCCCGGCGTGAGAGTAAGATTAGTAGCTCAAACACAAGATAACAAAGGAAAACCCTAGTGAGATAAAGCTTAGAGAGGAGAGAGAAGAGACCTACCATGCAAATGAACCATATTTCTATTTTATACCCCCCAAGCCCCCATGTGCCTTGCACATGGGGGACACCTGTCAATCATCCATCAAGGGTCCTCAACCACCTTCAGCTTAGTGGGTTTTCACTGTTCACCTTGTCAAATCAAGCTACAGTCATAGGTTTTTCCACGAGGCGGGATAGCATTTCACCTAAGTCGCGGGCGACAATCATCATTCACAAAGCCGCGTCCACATAGCAACCGCCCTTTCCTATGTCGGCCTCAATACTTCCCGCCACCGGCTCGTCTCGTCGCCTCAGCCTTTCGAGGGGCGTACTCTTCTCGCCTTACTTACTCCCCTATGTCGCTATGTGAGGTTGACTTATCTCGCCCGCACTTTCTCGCCAATGGGCCTTTCGTACGGCCCGTACCAATACACCAAGCCCATTGAGGGACCCTGGGCCCATTGGCCCTGGACTATTTTTCTCATATCGCATCAGAAGCCCCCAATTTCGAGACCTGGATCATTTATGATCTAGGCGAGAAATTCGCTAAAGCCTTTCAACACCTCCAAAGTCGCCCAATTCTTTCAATCCCGCCGCCTCCTTTCGAGGAGCGAGATTGGGGCATTACCTGGCACCCACTCAGCCACGTGTCAACTCAGGGTTGAACGGGTGGGGCGGTGTTGTCAGAACCGTACACCATCTTGGGCTTCGGGCCCCTCCTTAAATAACCCCATTAAAGAGGGGGGAATTTCAAAATTTAAACCCTCATTTATTTCCTGGGAAAATCCGAACGCCTCTTCGTCTTTCGTCTCCACTGCAACTCTTCGTCTTCACGGTGCTAAGGTCAGTCCTCCATCTCTCAATTTTCACTTTTCAGGTACTCAAACTTCCATTTTCTCTCTATTTTCCGGCGATCCTCTTTTGAGAAAAACCCTCATTTCTTTCAGATATCACCGTTCATTTTCCTTATTTCTTTGAGATACGTACTTTTAAGGTCACGATTCTTTGATTTGGAGCTCCCTGAGTGTTTGTAACCATTTTCTTCATATCTTTGAAGATTCCGGCCGTTTTCCGGCCACGTTCATCGTCTCCGTCCGTCCAGTCAAGTTTTTCCAGGTACTTGCTTGATTCCTCGCCTTTTCTTCAATTTCCGCTCTTTTACTTTTATTTTTACTATCTCGCACAATGGCGAGGACCAAATGTTGCACGCGGGCCATTAGATTTGGCCAAAGTTTGAACACGGGGGGATACTATAGGGTTGAAATGGGGACCTGGGTTAGGATCCCGCGCGAGGACCTTAATTTTCTGCTTATGCGACATGACGCAGATACCGCCATTCTTAGTGCCTTAGAGATTAGGCGTCCCCCCTTTTTGCATAAATCTACTCCTATGCTATCATTCCATAACTCGCACGAGCTATGCTCGCACATTTGCAATTTTTATCATTCTCGCTTTGAGTCTAATTTCTCCGACACTGATTATCCCGCAACCCTCAATTTACGTACGTAGTCGTCGCTTCTATAAACAGGTTTATTTCAGCTCCAGCGAGGAAGGCGACATGTCTTCTGCCAACTCTTCCTCAAGTCATGATGTCTCTTATACCCTTGCCGCTGGGACATCCTCTCCCCAGGTTTCTTCTGAACAAATTCCTGTTGTCAATGTCGCCGAAACTAGCACATCATCAACTGACCCCCAGACTCAATATTATGTCTCATTCGGCATTAACCCCAACATTTATCACATCGAACCTTATACTGGCGACATGAATCTCGCAGTTATGCGACAACGAACCGATAGAGTTGTCGCATATGTTTCTCAATTGGAAGCTGGACTTAGATTCCCCATAGACCCATTCATTTGTGCATTTCTGCATAAAGCCCAAGCCGCCGTTGTAGATATTCATCCGAATGTTTTTCGTGTTCTTACCAACTACATTATCATCTGTAGGGCCCTAAAACATGAGCCCTCCATTCCCCTTTTTGTTCATTTCTTTGAAGGGTATACCGCAGTTTCTCATCGAGAAGGCATAGTCGAAAAACGCTTGTCAATTAAGTATAGGAAAACAAAAATTCTCACTCCCCTTCCCGGTAAGGTACATAATTGGCAGTCTAAGCCATTATTCATTACTTCCCGCGTGGGGTGGACTCATCCAGGGGGTGTCTTGAGGGAGATAATCCCCAAAATTGAGACCAAGAAAGCTTTGATATCCGGAGATACCCGCCTCATGGAGCGGATTCTAAAAGTTCTCGAAGACGCGCCCGATACTGGCTTGGCTCTCTTCTCATGGCGAGAAATAATCTCTAGCCCTTCTTTGTTAAGAGAATTTGGGTTCTCTGACTCGAACTTTCCTTTAGATGAATCTCGAATTACTATGGCTCACACCCCCTGCTATCCCGGGTGGGACATACATACCAAAGATCATCTTTTGTCGGAATGTGGTCCATGCCAGCAAAAGGGACGCTGTTGCAGTGCCATGTTTGAAGTTTATAGTACGGATTCTCGCCCTTATCCTAATTTTGTTTACTCGTGCACATTTGTGTTGCTTGCTCTTTGTTTTAAAACCCTTTCCTTTGCTTTTCGCAGAATTCAGATCGATGTCGCTAGCCCAACGCCGAGATGCTATTTCCAATATGGATGGCCGCCGTAAGAGGCCGGGCGGACGCCCACGAGCCGCCACTTAGTCAATCTACCGAGAAAACAGTCCCTATTTCGAAACATGGCGACGACTCAGATGCCATAGCCAAAGAGAGAGCTGCCGCCGCCGCAGAAACTATTTCTGATAGGTTTTGCGAGAAAAAGAAAACCGCCTTACTTTGCCTTGCGTGCCTGATATCTCGATCCAGGTCTTTGTTGCCTGATACCAATCAGGACTTCATGTCCGGTCACTGACAGGGCCTTTCTCGCAAAACGTTGATCTTGCCTGAATTTATTCGGGCTAGCCTTTGTCGCGTCCGCAGTTCAGGATGCGAGCCCTTCATTGCAACAGTTTGGGATGTTAGCCCTTCTTTGTTGACAGTTAGGGATGTTAGCCCTTCTTTGTTGACAGTTTGGGATGTTAGCCCTTCGGACAGTTCGGGATGTAAGCCCTTCTTTGTCGACAGTTAGGGATGTTAGCCCTTCGGACAGTTCGGGATGTAAGCCCTTCTTTGTCGACAATTAGGGATGTTAGCCCTTCGGACAGTTGGGGATGTAAGCCCTTCTTTGTCGACAGTTAGGGATGTTAGCCCTTCGGACAGTTCGGGATGTAAGCCCTTCTTTGTCGACAGTTAGGGATGTTAGCCCTTCGGACAGATTGGGATGTAAGCCCTTCTTTGTCGACAGTTAGGGATGTTAGCCCTTCGGACAGTTTGGGATGTAAGCCCTTCTTTGTCGTCAGTTAGGGATGTTAGCCCTTCTTTTCTCCTCCTTCACGCTCTTAGCGGCAATCTTCTTGTCGCCTCCTTCAAGCTCTTAGCGGCAACCTTTCTTGTCGCCTCCTTCAAGCTCTTAGCGGCAATCTTCTTGTCGCCTCCTTCAAGCTCTTAGCGGCCCTTTCTTGTCGCCTCCTTCAAGCTCTTAGCGGCAACCTTTCTTGTCGCCTCCTTCAAGCTCTTATGCTAACCTTCTTGTCGCCATTTTCGTCCCCTTAGCGGCAACCTTTCTTGTCGCCTCCTTCAAGCTTTTAGCGGCAATATTTCTTGTCGCCTCCTTCAAGCTCTTATGTCAACCTTCTTGTCGCCATTTTCGTCCACTAAGCCATGAAACAACAAATAACTGTCAGAATTTCACAAGTATACAATCATGCCACAATACATTTTTATAGAATATTTCATCGCCATTCTATCATATATACGTACATTACATACCGGATCGACAAATTTTAAATAACTTTCCCCCCATGTGACCCCTTGCGACAACCAAACAAAACAGAATACAAGGAAAAGTTAAGCAACTTTTGTTATCTAGGGAAACAAACAAAAAGAATGGGCGAGGAGAAAAAAGGCGGCCGTTGGTAGAAGCTGCTTAAGGTGATCAGCAACTCCAAAGTGCATTATTTAACTCTTCTCCATCTTGCTTTCTCAAACGATAGGTACCTTCTCGCACGACATTCGAAATCTGGAAAGGTCCTTCCCACTTTTCATTCAGCTTAGTATATCCCGGCTTGGCTCCTGTCGCCTCCACACTTCTCAAAACCCAATCTCCAACATTAAAAGATCTCTTATTAACCCACTTTATCATCTTTGGGCCTTCATCTTTTGTTTATAATTGATCATTCTCATTCTCGCATCTATCCTTTTTTCATCAATCAAATCCGAATCATTACATCGCCTTTGCTCGTTTCTCGCTTCGTCATAGTAAGCCGCACTATATCGTCGGCGAGCCGTCTCGCTTGACGCGCCGTGGCTTAGGCCCGCTAAGTAAGAGGCGAAAGGCGGTTTCTCCATTGAGCCCTTGATTGTTGTTCTTACGTACCACAAAGCTATAGGTAACTCATCCAACCAAGCTCCACCTCTTCCTTCCAGATTTTACGCGAGGCGGCAAGGATTTGTTTGTTTGCCGCCTCGGCTTAGCCATTCTGGCTGCGGCTATAGGCTGTGACATCCAATACTTAACATTCACCCTTTCACATTCCGATGAAAATTTCTTCCCCAATGCGTACCGTAGTGCGAGATAATCGCCACAGGAACCCCAGATCTACACCAAATATTCTCTGTACAAACTTAATCACTTGGTCTTCACTGATTGTCGCTAGAGCCTTCGCCTCCCAGATCCATTTAAGTAAAGTAATCTATTGCGACAACTACGTGCAAACCGCTGCTCGGCTTTTGGAAAAGGGCCTATCAAATCAATCCCCACATGTCGAAGGGCCAAGTCGGCACGATGGGAGTTTGCTCAGTAGCGGGCTGGCGGGGAATGTTACCGAATCTCTAACACTTTTCGCATCTCTTCACATAAATTTCGGCATCCTTTCTCAAACTCGGCCAATAGTATCCATGGAACAAAACTTTATCTGCCAGAGTTCTCGCACTAGGGTGGCCGCCACACACACCCTCATGAATTTCAAACAAAACCTTCTGCACCAGATTCGGTTCAACACATCTCAACAAAGGTTTCGAGAAAGATTTTCTATATAACACGCCATCTTGGTCTGTAAACTGCGGGGAAGTTACTTTCACCAATCTAGCTCTTTCCTCATACTGCGGCAACTCTTCTTTTTCCAAAAAATCTTTCATCTCACTTACCCAATCCTTCTCGATTTCAATAATTTCTGAAATAACTGGTCTGTCGATTGCCGGCATCTCCACAAACTCTATCAGTGGCTCACCCCCTGAGCCCTCCTCCTCGGATCCCGCCGATCTACTTAATTCATCAGCCCGCATATTCTCCGTTCGGTCGATCTGTACCAACTCCCAAAACTCGAAACACTTCAACACGCTTCTCGCCAAATCACAATATCTTCTTAAGACCGCGTTCATTACCCCATATCCACCCTTTATCTGATTGACAATCAATTGAGAGTCGGAGTGTATCACGACCTTAGTTAAACCGATGTCTCTTGCCAACTCAATCCCGGCGATCAGCGCTTCATATTCGGCCTGATTATTGGAAACATTAAATTTAAACCGCAACGCCTTCTCATACTTAATCTCCTCGTCCGGCGAGATTACAGTGATTCCCGCTCCACCTTTGTCCTTGGACGAAGAACCATCCACATGCAACATCCAACATCCAGGCGGCCTCTCCCTTTCTTCCACTGAGTAGGGCGACTTTCTTTGCCGCTCTCTTCTTGCGCCTCTTCCATCAACTCGGCTTGGGATCTTGTAAAGGAAGTTTCCACGATAAAATCGGCTAACTTGCCTGTGCCTTGATAGCCGGCGGGATTGAATCTCAAATCAAACTCGGTCGACTCAATCGACCGTTTCAAGAATCTCCCATGACATCCATTGTAAAGTTTTCCTCAAAGGGGCGTCACTCAACACGACAATGGTGTGCGCGACAAAGTAGGCTCTCAATTTTCTCGCGGCAACCACCAAGGCGTATGCCAACTTCTCGATATTGAAGTATCTTGATTCAATCTCGCTCAATGCTTTCGAAACATAATAGATTGGCCTTTGAGCACCTCTCTCCTCCCTCACCAGCACCGCGGCCACTGCATAGTCTGAAGCCGCCAAGTAAATAAACAATTCTTCCCCATCAACAGGACTGCACAACAGAGGCGACTTTCCCAAGTAAACTTTCAACTGCTCGAAGGCGGCGTCACACTCAACATCCCAGACAAAGGTCTTCACTCCTTTCAGAACCTTATAAAAAGGCAAATATTTTTCCGCCAACCTTGAAATGAATCTTCCCAGAGCAATGATTCTCCCATTCAACCTCTGGATCTCGCGAATGGTTTTGGGAGGCGACATATCCAGCAACACCTGAATCTTCTCCGGGTTCGCCTCTATCCCGCGCCTGTTTACCAAGAAGCCCAAGAACTTTCCCGCCGTTACACCAAACGTGCACTTACTTGGGTTCAACTTCATCGAATTCCTTCTTAAATTCTCAAATGTTTCTGCGAGATCCAAGACATGGTCATTCTCCCTGGTCTTTATTACCATATCATCAATATACGCCTCCAAATTTCGCCCTATCTGCGACTTGAACACCTCATTCACCATTCTCTGATATGTCGCTCCAGCATTCTTTAGTCCAAACGGCATCGTCTTATAACAAAAATTTCCTTCGGGTGTCCTGAAAGCCGTTTTCGCCTTATCTTCCTCGGCCATTTTGATTTGATGGTAACCAGAGTACGCATCAATAAAACTGAAAACTCGGTGGCCGGCAATCGAATCAACCAACTTATCAATCTTGGGGAGCTGGTAGCAGTCTTTAGGGCAGGCGGTATTAAGATCTGTGAAGTCGATACACATCCTCCACTTCTTGTTTGACTTCAAAACCATAACCAGGCAGGCTAACCACACGGGATACTGAATTTTCTCTATGATTCCCGCCTTCAAAAGCTTGTCAACTTCTTCCAAATGTGCCACTTTCTTTCTCGGCGACAGTGTCGACCTTACGCTTGAATGGCTCAATGTTTGGGTCAGCATTCAAGCAATGCATGGCAACATTCTCGTCAATGCCTCTCATATCTTCTGGCCGCCATGCGAAAACATCTAAATTCTCCTTCAAAAACTCCACTAATCGCTCCCTCTCATCTCGAAACAGCTGCTTTCCAATCTTGACGTTTTGCTCCGGGAAATAATAGTTGATTTCTATCTCCTCTAATTCTTCATCTGCCTGAATGTCAGGCTCATCTCGCGTCTGTAGAGTTTCAACTTCAATTCTTTTACGTTTCTTGCTAACGAGATCCTTGGCGGGAATCAGCTTCCGAGGATCAGTAAACTCATTTCCCGTAGGCCGCCCATCGGGATACTCAACTTCGACTATTTCACAATCCTCTTCAGATTCTCTGTCAATAATTTCTTCAAACACAATTTCCTCTATTCTCGGTTCACCCATCTGAATAAACTGAACCACGCTTGCATAGCTCCAGTTTGGTGTCACATTCACAACTTCCACACCCAAATTAATCTCGCCCGAGACATCCCGCTCAATGCTTTTGTGCTTTGGTTCCCGCAAATCAATCACTCTTCTTTCTCGCCCATTCCCTGCATCATTCAATACAGATTCAGATGCCTCATCCGCCATCTCCACAATCCCAACTCCTATATTATCCTGGGCCCTGCTCGCTGCTGCGACAATCACGGCGGTGCCATTTTTCATACTCTCAGTCACCACCCACTCAATCTCGGAATCAACCTCCTCTATCACATTTATCTTTAATTGGCGAGAATCATACTTTGTCGTCAACGAGATGGTAGATGCCCCCTTGGCCTTCATCATCTCCTTTTTCTTTCTCGCCACAGTAATTGCTTCACTCTTCAAACAACCTACACCCCTGGCAGTTGGAAACTTCACCCTCTGATGCGGAATGGATATTACCATCTCGAAACTCTGCATGAACGGAATCCCTACAATTGCATTATATGCGGAAACCAAATCAATCACCATGAACTCAATATTGTCGCTTCTTGTTATTTCGCCCTCGCCAATCTCTACCTCCAACATGATTGTCCCTTTCACTTTAACTGAATGATTCGTGAATCCCTCCAAAAATCCCTTATAAGGTATCAAATTCGCATCCGTATAATTCATTCTTTTGAAAGCATCATAATACAAAACATTCCGACTGGCTCCCGAATCTACCATTACCCTCTGAACCAGCGACCTGTTTCCGGACAGAATAGTTATGATCCTTTGGTTGGCTCCATGGCTCTTTGTATTGCCGATTCGCTCCAGGGAAAAGGCACGATCACTTGTTTCTGTTGGCGACAAACTTTGGAATATCAAAACTGTGCGACAACATCATAATCTGGTTATCCAACTGAGCCACGCTGGGTAACGGATCCTGAATAACGTCAACCACGTTTCGCTCGCGGGCTCTCTCCTGTCTGACCCCTTCATCTCGCCTAACATCCTGCTCCAGATACTGCTTGAACCTACCCTTGTTGATCTCTCCCTGAATTACCCTTCTCAAGTTGAAACAATCCTCTGTCACATGACCCTTGTCCTTGTGATACTCACAGTAACTGCTCGGATCTCTGGCCATATAAGATCCTTCTTCAATGGCATATGGTGCGGGCAACTCCTCTTTCCTCAAAATCTCGGTTACGGTGGTATTCAATCTGTCATACTTGAAAACTTTTCCCTGACTCCGACCACCCCCTCGACTGGTTCCACTACTCCCAGCTCTATTCCTGCTGCGGCCTCCCTGGCCACCCCTGCTCTCGTCTTTCACCACTTCAACTCTCTCTTTGGCCACCTTTTTCTTTCCCGCACCTGTTGCCGCCGGGGCGACCTCAACCACGGTTTCCTTTCCGCCACTGCAATATGCTCTTTACTCTCATCTGATTCGCCCGTTGTCTTGGGTAATCTCATACAAAATTCCTGCTTAAAATGCCCAGGCAGCAAACTCGCATTAAACAACATAATGATCTCGCCCTGGGTGACATTGGCAATACGATTTGCAACATCCATAAACCTGTCCGTATAGGTAGCTATCTCTTCTCCTTCTCGCTGCCTGAAACCAAACAACTCGGCCTTTTGCACGGGTTGTGCTCCCGATCCACTGAACCTCGCCAAGAACTTGGTCTTGAGATCCTGATAGCCAAGAACGGATTCTGCTAGCTGGGCTAAAAACCACTCCAGGGCATGGTCGGCAAGGGTGCTCGCAAATGCCTTACAAATTACGGCTTCATTCTCCGTTAACAGCGACAAAGTAACCTCAAACCCGCCAATGTGAGTGTTCGCCCTTGTGCTCCCCGAATAGCTCGGTAGGTTTGGCATGCGAAATAATGGGTCAGGAGCGGCAATTTAAATACTTTTCACAAATGGAGCCAAATATGAACCCTTTATCTCGGCGGTCTTGGTTCCCGCCTCTAAATCCTTGATCTTCCTAGCCATTTCGGTCATCTCTGTTTTCCACTTATCTTCCTCATCTTTCTTAGCCTTCTCCAACTCCGCGGCCTTAGCTATTTCAGCGGCTTTCAAAGCCTCAGCCACCTTAGCGCATCTGCAATCTTTTTAGCTTCTGCGGCCTTCTTCGCCTTTTCTCTTTCTTTTTCCCGATCCCTCCTTTCACGGCACCGGCGATCTCGATCGCGGGGAGACTCCTCTTCTTAGCGAACTCTACAGACTGCCTTGACCTTTGTGATCTCTCTTCTCTATAAGTCCCATCATCTGAATACCCCGAGCGGCTAGGCGCATAATCTCTGTCTGCCGTTGACCCCTCATCACTTTCATATTCATAATAATAGGATTCATCTCGCGAATTTCCTGACTTGTGATAGATTCTCATTCTCCTCCCTTCTACACGATCTGGATGCTTTCTCTTACCAACAACTTCTTCGGGCCTTGCTTTGGTAGTATCTCGCCCACCCTGATGTCGCTCTTTGTCCTTAGGGGGCGGCATATCTTTATCTCGTCCACCATCTCCCTGCGCCACGCTCTGACTAACCTCCCGGTCTTCCCTATTACCCCTTCCCGCCGACATCTCAAGCGGGATCTCCGTAGGTGCGTGACCCATCTTCCTCAGCCTCGCATTATTCGCGAGAACCTTCATAAACATTTCATTCTCCTTCCTCAATTGATCCGCCAGTGCTCTCGCATCACCAGACTTTGAGGGGACGAGATTCTGCTCCCCAGCTTTCCCCTTATTCCTCTCGGCCCGCTCCCTTTCTTCTCGCCTCCGATTACTTCGGACTGCCGAATCGGTCTCTGAGGTATGCACATCGCCTTCCCGCGCAGTCCCCGATTTGGTTCTGCGGGCATCCTTCTGATTGGGGGTCTCCAGCATCGGATTCTGGGTATCCTTCGCCTGAGTATCCTTTTCCTGTACCATTTCGGCCACTTTCTAGGCTTATAATTCAACTATTAACCAAACCAAACGCCAACAAACACCTGCAGCAGGTCTGAATACAAATTTCTGGGCTAAGCAACACGAATTTTATCAACAGAAAACCCTAACTCCCTAATCAACGGGTATCTCCGTAGGTGCGTGACCCATCTTCCTCAGCCTCGCATTATTCGCGAGAACCTTCATAAACATTTCATTCTCCTTCCTCAATTGATCAGCCAGTGCTCTCGCATCACCAGACTTTGAGGGGACGGGATTCTGCTCCCCAGCTTTCCCCTTATTCCTCTCAGCCCGCTCCCTTTCTTCTCGCCTCCGATTACTTCGGACTGCCGAATCGGTCTCTGAGGTATGCACATCGCCTTCCCGCGCAGTCCCCGATTTGGTTCTGCGGGCATCCTTCTGATTGGGGGTCTCCAGCATCGGATTTTGGGTATCCTTCGCCTGAGTATCCTTTTCCTGTACCATTCCGGCCACTTTCTGGGCTTATAATTCAACTATTAGCCAAACCAAATGCCAACAAACACCTGCAGCAGGTCTGAATACAAATTTCTGGGCTAAGCAACACGAATTTTATCAACAGAAAACCCTAACTCCCTACCCCCTTCAAACAGAGCCCAGAAGTCGACCAATCTAGCCTATCAATCAAAAGAAGAAGATTTCAGGTCCCGGCAACGGAACCAACTGATGCTGTCATGAGAAATCAATGATTGCACAGGAACTGAAGTGGGCAGAATACTCCGGCCGTCTCCTCTTCTGGTCGGCTTCCTACACACAGGTACACATGTCAACTAGGCCGGGGGTGACTCCGGCGAAACCCCTCCGGCGTGAGAGTAAGATTAGTAGCTCAAACACAAGATAACAAAGGACCCTAGTGAGATAAAGCTTAGAGAGGAGAGAGAAGAGACCTACCATGCAAATGAACCATATTTCTATTTTATACCCCCCAAGCCCCCATGTGCCTTGCACATGGGGGACACCTGTCAATCATCCATCAAGGGTCCTCAACCACCTTCAGCTTAGTGGGTTTTCACTGTTCACCTTGTCAAATCAAGCTACAGTCATAGGTTTTTCCACGAGGCGGGATAGCATTTCACCTAAGTCGCGGGCGACAATCATCATTCACAAAGCCGCGTCCACATAGCAACCGCCCTTTCCTATGTCGGCCTCAATACTTCCCGCCACTGGCCTGTCTGCTTGCCCAGCTTTCTAGGGTGTACTCTTCTCGCCTTACTTACTCCCCTATGTCGCTATGTGAGGTTGACTTATCTCGCCCGCACTTTCTCGCCAATGGGCCTTTCGTACGGCCCGTACCAATACACCAAGCCCATTGAGGGACCCTGGGCCCACTGGCCCTCTTGGGCCCAGGACTATTTTTCTCATATCGCATCAACCTGGTTTTTAGTCGGAAGTCAAAATTTCTGTGAAATACTTGCTAATATCCTATTCTACCCTGTTCATCAGGTTGTCAAATAATGTATCTGTCATTAACATGGGTAAATAGAAACTTGACAGATGGTTAACGGATTCCATTAAAAATGGATTGGATACATTACAGAAGTTGAGTGCAGTTCCCTAGCTGTATAGAATGGGATTAGGGGCTTCATTGAATATTGATGAAATGTAGGGTGGCTCTAAAATGCGATTTGCCAGGATAGTTCCTTGTTAACTTCTGATTAAGTACTTACTTGGGTAAAAATACAACCGTCACAGGTGGAAAGCTCGTTCCCAGTCCATTTTAGCTGTTCTCAAGAGTCTCGGAGCTGATTTCCTTTGTTTACAGGTTTGTTACAACTTCTTCTACCACACTATTCTAGGGTGTTATTTGATAGGCTTATGTTTTCATAATATGCTATAATATCAATGTTGATCTCACTGTTAATTTTACCTTATTTTGTTATTATTCACATTTATCACTAGGAACTTGATGAATATGATACCTTCTACAAAGAAAATGTAGAGAATGATGGTTATTCAAGTATTTATATTAAAAGAAGTGGACAGAAGCGTGATGGATGTGGGATATTCTACAAGCCCAACAAGTAGGTTTATTGTTTTTGCTGATTCAAGATAATAGATTAACATTTTTTTCTTTAATTATAGTGGTGCACTTGTTATGAAGTTGTCAATTTTTACCCATTTCTATATGCCCGTGCTCAATACCTGCTAAGATTGTCCGGGTAATAAGGGTATGTCTTGTCAATAATTTCCCTTATGGTCTTTATAATGGGCATACCCTTCGAACCCCATCTTATTAATGGCAAAATAGGTCATGACCATTAAGACCAATCTTTTTGCCTTAAAGATGTCAACTTCAATTTACATATTACAAAGTCATTCCACCACCATTAGCAACTATAGTTTGTCGTTTTAGAGGATCAAACGTGAGATGAAGTAGTGTATTACCATTATTTTCTAAATATATGCTCTTAGTATTATTCTTGCTGGTTGCTTAATATTCTGCTTGATATTCTCATATCCCCTTGTAAAATTAATACGAGTGATCAATTATCAATTTTCTTTACTGGGAACATTCTTGCCATTTAGATTAAGATGCACGACTATTGTTGGTGACTGATGCTCGCTAAATGTTATCATAGCAAGAGGAATTGAAATGTTTAAAATCCAAGGCACTACCATATCTGCAGAGTGCTGGGGGTTGGTAAAGTTTCTATAGTTGGTTCAGGGAGGTCTTTAGGTTCAATTGAATAATCTTTCCAGTGAACGCTTCACGTGATACTCCTTGCTTGACCTTTATTTAAGATTTAGATGATCTGATTAAGTTGTACTTTTAACATTAACAATTTAAGTGCATCAAGTTATTACCTCCTTTCGAGTCTGACTCTTGAGAAAATCAAGGAAGACGAATGAGCTAATGGAAAGTCATGAGCACTTGATGCTATCCAAGAAAGCATCATCTGAAGCCAATAAAAGAGAAACCATCTATTGAGCAAGTAGTTGAAGTTCTTGGTTCCGGGAAAATTGAGTTGTCAAGTTAGTCCAATCTTGTGGTTGATTTTGTGTGCAAATTTCAATGCAAGACTTTTTCTAACATATCTTTACGTAATGACAAAATCTATTCTTTTGGTTCTGTACTCTTTTTGTTTACAAATGTTTAGGTCGGAGTTGGTCATGGAAGAGAAAATAGATTACAATGATCTTGTAGACTTGATTGACGATAAAGAAACATCTTGCTCTGATGGAGATACGAGTACACTTGCTGGAAGTAACGATGGTTTGCCGGAAGTAGGTATGTTTCTTACTCCATACACTCAACTGACCTGCAAACTTTCCTGGAGTTTACCATTGTGTTCTATTATAATCTAAACATAAGCCATGACCCCTCCCCACCCCCCCCCCCAATAAATAATAAAAAAAAAACGGACTCCCTCTGCCACCAAAAAGAATGACTGTTTTTAAGAAAATTTTGTCCCAAAATGAATGACCTTCTTGCCAAAAACTTTGTCCCCAAGTGTTTTTTGACCAATTTTTTTTCACTATTCACTATATACTTGCAAAATTAGAAGTGTAGAAAGTATAGCAAAGATTTTCATGCCCTTTGTTACCAATATTTACAAAAACTTGAATTTTATAATTTCTCGAAAATGAAAAATGGACATTCATTTTGAGACGGAGAGAGTAGAACATAACCATGACAACTGCCAAATAGTGTCTGCTTCAAAGTTATTCAGTTCAAAGATTCTTTTGCCTATTCAAAGTTATTCAGTTCAAGGATTCTTAGGTGGAAACGGATCTATGTAAAAGACTTTCCTCTTTAATTTTCATATAATAAGAGAAATTGCTGATGTAGAACATCACAATCTAATGTTTATTGGAGTATGGCCAAACTCATGTTTGGTCACTTACGAACTCCTGCTTTTCAAATGTGGTCATTGATGTTTTTGTTTTTGCAATATCCTCATTCAAGTACCAATTTTTTGTTATGTGCTCACTCCTTTTATTATAGGGCCGTCATAAATTTAACAGATTTAAGTCATCTGTCATCACGTGACTAAAATTCGTTAAATATTTAATGTGTTTGTAGTGGAAGTTAAACCAAATCTAACGAACTATATTGGAATAACAAATGGCTGATATACCCCTCAATTTTTAGAAAACCAAATGACCAATCTATCCCCATCTCTCCTATTATACCTACCCTTTTCTCTCCTCCCCAATCACTCTTCCAAATTCTTCCACATAATTTCAGGTTCCTTTAAAGTACTCTCATCCATGACACCTCAATCACTCCCATCCAATGAGAGACCCACCACCATCACCCAACCCATCTCACTCCACCAGCTAATCTCCACATTGGGTGCTGGTACTCCTAAACCAAACCCCTCTTAAGCCGTCTACATCAGCCCAATGACTCACCTCAAAATTTTGCCGGCAACAAACTCTGTACTTCTTGCCACAGTTTGACCTCTGGCATTTCTTTCACCACAATTCGACCTCAGTCATCTCCTTCGGCACCTACCAACACCATCACTGGCTGAACTATTCTCTTTCTCTCATCTTCAAAAGTGGGCATAAACCCACCCCGACAACCCGCTCTTTCCATTGGAGGTCATTGAAGCAAACTACAGAGGAAGGGGATGGGATATGAGGCCGGTGGATGTGTATTTCAGATTCTTGGAAAGATGATAATCGGGGCAGGTTTTGATTTTGGTTTGGTGTGATTTTGGGGATGGAGATGAAGGGGGGGGGGCTTCAAGTGGGTTTCCAATTTCATGGTTTTCATGGCATGTGGTGGGTGTAATTAGGATTTCGGCAATGGTGATTTTGATTAGGAATTTTTCTGCCTGGAAACAAACAGCTGGTAGGGAAGGCTAGCTCTTTACTATCTAAAAGGCTGTCGTTTGATCTTAGTTAATTCTATTGACGGGATCATTAAGTATGTAGCAAGTGTTAGTCACGTGATGGCATGTGACCATCATTTGTTAAATAATTGACTTTCGTCTTCACGGAGTGTGGCAGAACATTGCAAAAAAATCTTACTGTGATCACAACATTCCAAAAAAAAAACCTCAATCCACATTTAAAAAACATATGTTCCTTGGTGATCAAAACATGGGTTTTGCCTTGTAGTATTCCTAAGGTTCATGTTTTATTTCTATAAAATTTATTTCTTGAACTCAATTAGGCTGCAGAAATATACCTCTAGAAAAACCTTGTTCCTTCTTTGTAATAATATCTTATTTTCTATTTCTAATATAATGTTCTTGGATATTCTTTGGATATACATATTTTGGTTGTTCGCTGTAAATGTTTCTGAAGGTTAATATTTCATAATTCTATATACTCCCTCCGTCCCATAAGTCTTAAGAAAACTTTCCATTTTGGGCGTCCCATAAGTCTTAAGAATTCCCAAAATGGAAACCTTAAATCACTATTCTCTCCACTCATTCTCTCTCCTACATTATTTTAATACTCACAACACATTATAATTTACTATTCCCTCCACTCATTCTCTCTCCTATTTAATTTTTCACACTCACAACACTTCTTCCACTCATTCTCTCTCCTAATATTATAATAATATTCCTTAATTCCCGTGCCATTTCACTTTTTCTTAAGCTCTATGGGACGGAGGGAGTACATCTTAGTGGCTTGAATTAGTACTTCGTTTTTCTGGTGTAGGGAAGGAAAAGACTAAAGGCGAACGTGAAGATCCTAATGATCCGTGTGTACGTTTAAAACGTGATTGTGTAGGAATTATGGCCGCCTTTAAACTGAAGGATCCTTCTCAACATTTTGTGATTGTGGCAAACACACATATTTACTGGTAACACCGATTTCAGATCACATTCATTTCTCTCTGGATTTATTTGTGCTTTTTATTTCAATAAACCATTTTACTTCCTTAGGGGCCGTTTGGTTCGGTGGAAAAAAGGTAAAGGAATGGAATGGTCAATGGTCAATGGAATTGAATTTCTTAAGGAATTGGAATGGAAAAAAACTGGTCAAACCCCTCCGTTTGGTTGGCACGGAATGGAATGAAATTGTCATTCAATTCCTTGGCAAATCATGTTTGGTTTGAAAATACAAATTATAGGAATGGAATGAAAGCATATAAAATATCCAATTTACCCTTTAATTTTTTTTTTGGGGGGGGGGGGTAGGTAGGGGGTATGCAAAATGAGTCAAAAATATATTTTTTTTCGTGGGGGTGGGGGGTGTTGGGGTGGGGTAGGTAGGAGTATGCAAAATGAGTAAAAAATATTTTTTTTTCGTGGGGGGTGGGTGGAGGGGTAGGGCAGGGCTGGATGGGTGGAGGGGGTAGGTAGGGGAAAAAATTGTGGGGGTGGGGGTGGGGGTAGGGCAGGGCTGGATGTGGGGGGGGTAGGCAGGGAAAAAAATTTCGTGGGGGGTGGGGGGTGGGGTAGGGCAGGGGTTGATTGGGGGTGGGTAGGGGGTAGGTGTGGTTTGGGTTTGGGGGTATTTTGGTCAATTTTATTTTTTTTCCATTTCCTAAGGAATTGGCCATTCCTCCCATATATGGAAGGAATGGCAAATTCCTTCCAAGGAGGGAATTGGTCATTCCGTTGGAATGAAAATTTTAAAAATTCTTCAACCAAACAGGCCAAATGATTTGGGGGAATGGAATTGGGCATTCCATTCCCCCACTTTACCACCAACCAAACGCCCCCTTATTTTATGTGTTGGGACAATAATATCCTGAATTGGCTTTTTCGTGGTCAGGGATCCTGAATGGGCTGACGTCAAGCTTGCACAAGCGAAATATCTGTTGTCACGCATATCCCAATTCAAAAAGATGATATCAGACAATTATGAGTGCTCACCATCAGTAATTATTGCTGGTGATTTCAATTCAGTCCCTGGGGATAAGGTTTGCTTGAACTTTGTGGTTTTTGTTTACATTATCGTGTCTTGCATGCACTTTCTTATCTTGTTCTTGCTCATATTCAAACTATTTTGTGCTTAACGTCGTACGGCTATATAGTGTTCCCTTCGTCTCATAAAGATGTTCCCACTCTTCACTTTTGTTTGTCTTAAAAAGAAAGTCTCATTTCTAATTTTGAATGGTTAAAATCAATTTCTAAATTTGATTGAAATGGGTGGGCTAAGATTAGTAGTTGTTCGTGTGATTGGAGGGAGTATATGTGTGTAATACCAGTACAACATTGTCCCTTTTCCAACATTTACTCTTGGAATACCAAGAAAAAAACATTCTATAGGTTGACATGTAGTCCTTGAGAGCGAAAAATCAGAATATAGGTTTGTACATCTCACATAACTCAGATATGAACGTCTTTAATTGTTGTGCTTTCTTTTCTTCTCTTTTCTGGTCCTGGTCCTGGTATTGTTCTCCACCATAAGTCTCACATGGAAGATATATTTGTTGCATTTGGGAACTTTGGGAGACTTGTGGTAGAATTTGCAGGTAGCATATGCTCATTACCTTCGCTTGAGGCTAACTTCATCTCTATTCCTCTCCACAACAATTTATACTAATCCTAATGATACCACCATCAACTTAATTTATTTAACTACCCATCTAATCTAAATAATCAATTATCAAGAGAACTATTCTGTTACCCAAAATCCAATTGCCAATTGCCAAGAGCTTAAGCTTCCTTATATCTCGAAATACCATGATTATGAAATAGAATGATGGAATGGTATTTATAGCCTAAATTGTACAACCATAATCTAATCCCTTGACAATGGATTCCAGCAACTTGTGAATATCAGATTATATAAAACATAATGTGTCCTATTATTTCAACAATACTAAACTAATGGGTGATTGCTCTAAACAATAATATTTCTCATCAATAGACCCACTGACCTTTAGTTTCTTGATCCAATTCTCTGATGTCGTTTCAGTTTCTTTGAGCCATGAGTACGATCATCACCGGAACGAGCCCTTCTTTCTATTTCTCTCTCTCTTTTTTTTTAAAGCGGCGATAGCACAATGAATCCCTAACTCGCCAATGTCCTTTGTTAATAAACCTTGACTAAGTCAAGGCTGACTATACCAAAAATATTAATTAACTAAGAAGGGCCCAATTAGTGCTTTCGGTTCATTTAACTGTTACTAGCCCATCTATTTACAAACTTTAACATATAGTAAGTTCTAATACCCAACAACATTATTTCTTTATTAGCCGAATAGCCCGAAAATTAATTTTACCACTAATTAATACTCCCTCCGTCCCATTGATAGCTTCACGTTAAAAGCTCCACCTTTCCTAAAATGGCAAAGAATCTTTACTATTCCACCCACTAATTCTCTCTCCTACTTTACTTTTATACTCACAACACCAATCAACTTTACTATTCCCTCCACTCATTCTCTCTGTTATTTTACTTTTATACTCACAACACTTTCTCCACTAACCTTTTTTCTTAATTTGCGTGCCATGCCCAAAAGGGTGAACCTATCAATGGGACGGAGGGAGTATTTACCAATCCAATATTTAACTAAATCCCAGAAGTAGTATTAGCGCAATTATGGGTTCTTACAGTCGCGCTTCAAGGTTACATCAAGGCCCTTTTTCCTTTTCTTTAGCTTTTACTTGGCCTTGGCACCTTTGAGCCGTATAATTTTAATATTACTCCATCCGTCCCTAAATGAATGTCTAAATTGCATTTAGGGGATATTGTGAAAATGTGTACTTTTTAAATAATTTAGTAGCAAAGATGAATAAATATTCTTGTTATCCACTTTCTAATCATTTAGTTTTGCGAGTATAAATTGATTAGTGCAATTTTGGTAGAAAAAGGGGGCAAATTACAAATAGGGGTCCAAAGGTTGGGGATGTTTGCGCTGCAGGGTCCAATGTTTCATTTTTGACGATTACGGGTCCAAACATACCAAAAATTAGCAAATAAAAGGGTTTTTGTCGAAATCGTTAGATACCTCAGTTAAACCACACCCTTATTTGCTAAGAACCAATAACTTCATACCCTTATTTGCTAATTGTTTATAACATCAGACCCTTAATTGCATTTATTTTACGGCAATTTCTAACGATTCCAAAAAAAAAAAAAACTAAACTGCTAACATTTGGTTACTTTGGACCCTTAATCGTCATAAATGGAACATCGGACCCTGTAATGCCAACACACCCCAACATTGGACCCCCATTTGTAATTTGCCAAAAAAAAACATTTAGGGACAGTTTTTCTTATAAAAAGACATTCGTTTCGAGACAATTCTTTCCATTTTTAGCCGTTAGATGGCCACATGTGATACTCCCCTGATTTTCTTAGGGGTGAAATGGTTAATTATAATACTTGGTCAATGGCTATGTTTACCAAATCTAACAAGGAGAGCTGTTTAACTGCTCCTTTTGCCTCAAGAAGAGCCTAGTGTACTGATTGAGCTGCCATGCCAGAAAATGAATCATTCAATTGATTTACTTTATTTGTTGTTGTCCCTTTTTTTTTTTTGGTTGAATAGGTCCTTTATGAATTAGATGGATTCTTTTGTGTCTTCTTTGGGGTGGACACAGGTTGACCTCAAGTGTTTATAGTAGATCAACATTCATAATGGCTAGAGCTCATTTTTCAAAAGGGGACTTAATTTTTTATCTAAAAGAATAAAGGGACTCCTGAACTAGGAATGAAAGGGTTAGATTATTAGCGATTTTGATCAAAGTGCATGGTTTCCTCACCAGCTTCCCCCATTCCACTGTTAATAAATACAGTATCAAATTTCAATAAGAACATAGTCAAAGTTTCAGTTCTTATATGATTGTTAAATTTCAGGTATATCAGTACCTTATATCAGGCAATTCGTCATCGCTGGAATGTTCAGAAGACGGACCTATTCCTTTGGCTAGTGTTTATGCTTATACAAGAGTAGAACCACAATTCACAAACTGTACCCCTGGTTTCACGGGTACTCTTGATTATATATTCTTCACTCCAGCAGAAGATATCAAACCAGTTGCCTTCCTTGATCTTCCAGAGGCTGAATCCTCTGATGTTAATGGTGGATTACCGAATTATTTTCATCCAAGTGATCATCTGCCAATTGGTGCCAAGTTCTTAGTAGTTTAAGCAAAAAAAAAAAAAAAATGGTCATCTCAAGGACCAAATCTCATATTCTGGATAGGTATTTTTTTTTTATTTTGCTTTTGTAATGTTTCAAAATAAAGTTTGATTATATATGTTGAGGATGATTTTCCAAGGAATTAATTTGATTGTTTGTTAGATATATATAACGACTCTCGAGCCCAAAATTTGATGTGATATTCCTCATCTCATCTGACAGTGGAAAGATCTGACTATGTATCCTTTGGCATTTACCCTTACCGGATAATATTACCCAAAGACTTTTGAATGGGCCTATAGACTGAATCACATTTCAACCTCTACTAGACCAGATGAGTTTAGAAGTATTGTAGGTGCCTGCAACTTAATATTTGATTCCACCAATTTCTTTTAGTTATGCTTGTAAAATGTTTCGCAAATTATATTTGGGATAGCCTCTGACTGTTGTGAATCGACTATTGTGAAGTATCATCTTTTTAATCTTTATTAATACAAGTATATGTTCAAAAAAAAACACAAAAAACTAAAGATGGCAAATGTAAATCAAATCTATTACTAAATAAAGGGTGAAGTGATTTTGTCACTTTTCCCGCTCAAACTCTCACCTGGACAGCCTATTGACTACATTTATCAATAACTAAATAAAGGAAAAAGTGTTTTAAATCACTTTTCTTCCCGCCTAAGAATGGAAAATTCTAGAGAATCAGATTTAGTTGGATCAGTCTCAGCCTAAGCCTCATTAAAACATTAACAGACTAATCAATAGATACGTTTACATTAACAAATGAAATAATTAATACATTTATAGCTCTGGCATTGATTCCGGTCCATATTTGAGTACCAAAGCGCAACCAACTGGCCTCATTATCACATATTTCTAACAAAAAATAAAATATACGATTTACAAATTAATAATTTGAATAAACAGTAATTTGTAAGGTCAGACTTTTTGATTTAAAAGGTTACATTGAACTTGAAAGTTTCTTCAATTTATCATTCCCCATATCCTTCTATTTCTAACAAAAAATAAAATATATATTTTTGAAGAATTTCTTTATTTAAAAGAAATCTAAATTAAGCTTTATAGGTATAGAAATTCTTTCGATTTTGGCTATGTACTTTGTTAAAGTTTTTTGGCTGTGCGTTTAACACACGGGTGTTATACTAGTCAATAATTAATAGTGGAGGTTAACGGACATAAATAATTTAATGGATATTACATCATAATTTTTGAATATTTGCAAAATGCCTATAGAACATGAATATATATCGACATTTTCAAACAAACTTTACTTCTTTTTTTTTTCTCGCAATTTGTTTTCATTAAATATTAAGTAGTAAAAATTTCCATCACCACTAACAAAATTGCCAAAATTAAGCGAGGCACGTGATCAGTGTTTTTAATGGGATTTACATATTTAACTGAATTTATATCGGATTAAAATAAATTGAAAATTTTGACTACGAATTGTAAAATATACAATGTTGAAAAATAATCAAGGAGGCGTCCTACACAATTTGGCTGGCAAATGTGGTGATGTTAAAAAAGGCTAATGGAAAGTGGAGGATGTGCGTTGACTTCACCAATCTAAGTCTAGCATGCCCAAAGAACAGCTACCCGCTCCCACAGATAGACAAATTGGTCGACTCAATAGCTGTACATGCCACCCTCAGCTTCCTCGACGCTTATTCAGGATATCACCAGATCAGAATGCACGAGTATGACATTAAAAAAACGGCTTTCCAAGCTGCTGAGGGGATATATTGTTACACCTAGATGCCATTCGGAATGAAGAATGCTGGAGCTACTTACCAGAGGATGGTGAATAGAGTCTTTGCTAGTCAGATTGGCTGAAACATGGAGGCTTACATCGACGACATGGTCATAAAAACCAAGACTGGTCGTCATGTGGTCGACCCAAGGGAAACGTTCGCCAATCTACGAGCAAACGACATGAAGCTGAATCCGAGCAAGTGTGTTTTTGGGGTAGCGGCTGGCAAGTTTCTGGGGTTCATGATATCACAAAGTGGCATCGTAGCTAATCCAGAAAAGATAAAGGCCTTGGTAGAGATTCAAGAGCCTACGTGCATCAAGGAGGTCCAACGATTGAATGGTAGGGTCGCAGCTCTGGGTCGCTTCATAGCAAAATCAGCGGATAGATCTCTCCCCTTCTTCAAAACTTTGAAGGAAATGAAAAACTTTGAATGGACGGCCGAATGTTCCTCGTCGTTCCAACAGCTCAAAGAATACCTCGCCTCTCCACCATTGCTGAGCAGCCGATCCAAGGAGAGAGTTTATACGCTACCTATCAACTGGAGATCGAGCAGTGGCCGCGGTTCTGGTCAGAGAGAAAAATGGCCTTCAAAAACCAATCTACTATGTAAGCAAGGCCCTATCCGACGTATAAGTGAGGTACTTCAACGCTGAAAAGGTAGACTATGCCCTGGTAGTGGCGGCCAGAAAGCTACGAGCATACTTCTTCGCTCACCCCATTGTTGTGCTGAACAACACTCTTTAAAGAAAATATTGCATAAGCCAGAAAGTTCAGGTTGACTGCTCAAACTTGTGCATATAGTTGACGGAGTTTGATATTGAATACAAGCCTCGAAAGCTTTACAAGCTCAACCTTTGGCAGACTTCTTGGTCGAGCTTACGTTCACCAAGGAAGATAGTAGGGAGAGCACCCCAAGAGAGAGCTTGAAGGGAAGGAACAATCACACCAACATGTAGTCAGTTTACCCGATGATTGTTGGAAGGTTTACTCGGATGGGTCGGCTACCAAGAACGTTATTGGAGCTGGAATTGTGTTAATCGAGCCAGAGATGGGTAAAGATTTTGAAGAAGCTCTAAGATTCAAGTTCTAAGCCTCCAACAAACAGGCCGAATACGAAGCCTTGATTGCAGCGATTGAATATGCTAAATGCTTTGGGGTGACCAAGATCATAGCTTATTGTGACTCCCAACTGAATGTGCGCTCGCCCGAAAAAAATATAGAAAAGGAGTCGCCACGCCGTTTTAAGAGGAAACATTGAAAACCTTTGTTTTAGAGAGAAAACATGAGTTCGGGGGTCAGGTTACGTGTTGGGAAGAACCGAGAGTTCACCCAACACGCCTCGTCCATAGACGAGTCTTTCAGTCAAACACATCCAAGTAAATCCAAAGTGTGTGCAAATATGGATAATAAACGAAATGTGATAAAATGCATCTTATTAATTATGAAACGAGAAGTTACATATTGTGAGCCCATTATTTAGGGAGGCCACATCCCTGATACAAACAAACTAGAACAAATTACAAAGGAAAAGAGTCACTGCAGATGGGTCATGTGTGTCGCATGACACATCGTACCAGTGACCACATGTGTCGCGTGACACAGGATCACTTGAGGACGAAGGTGTCGCGTGACACATATGAGCCTTCTGCAGAAACCTTACAATATGAATTCGTAAATTAACGAAGCTATACGGATCTAATTAACAAGTTGAATTATGAACGAAAAACATAAACAACATCGAATCGACCCGAGGAGTGTGGATATGGATAGATCCACACCCCTCGGGGGCTCAAACACCAAATTCAACCAAGTCAATCAATATGAGCTCAATTACACAATATATGCAAGTTAAACAGAGAGATTGCGATTGGGATTCGCATTCGAGATAGCTAGGATCCGATTACGAATCCAAACAAAAATAGAATTATGAAATTGCAAGGAATTAAATGAGAGAGAGAGAGAGAGGGTTAGGGAATTGTTACCCTTGTTGATTCCACGAATTCTATATCTAGTCGATATAGAATCCTTCAATTCTTCGTTGTAGATCTCAGCTCTCGATCCAAGGGTTCCAATTGGTGTGGGTAGAGAATTGGGTTTGGATGAGAGGGATTAGGGGTTTGGAAAGGTAGGAGAGAGAGAGGTCTCGGTGTTTGGGATGTTCGTCACAATGCTATTTTGACAGAGTAATGCGAGGGCCGGAAATTGGGATCCATTTCAATGAGGGGGAGGGTCTTATTTATAGGCTGCGGTTAGGCTGCCTTAGTATGTCGCACGACCTTACGCGTCCACTTTCCATGCCTCAAGCCGTCGCGTGACACAAGGTGGCTCAACCGCTTTTGGCGCCAAAAACCGCTCGGAACATTCCGGGAAAATACCCAAAAGGTCCAACAGGTTTTATTCCCAAGGGGTCCTTTGGCATGAATGATGTACCAAAGGTACTTCCTTCGCGGGAAACTCATGGAACGTTTCCGGAAGTCTCGGGATAGGCCGGGAATTTACCAAAACGCCCCTTAATGCAGTTTTATTATGTTAAAATGCATCGAAAAGGTTGCGAATTGGATTGGCGTACTTACACCAACTGATCGTGAATCAAATCAAGGGAGAATACGAGGTGGTCAATCCCATTCTAATCAAGTACTGCAAGCTAGTGAAAAGGATGGTTCAAGATTTGGAGTTTTGGGACATACAGAGGGTAGGCCACAAGGAAAATGAGTTGGCCGACCTACTCTCCAAACTAGCTACTTCAGACGAGCAACATGAAGAACCAATAGCATACTTAGAGAATCCAGAATACGAAAGAGTGCAGGTTCTATGCTCGGTCTACTACTCTAAGTGTTGGATTGATGAAATGAAGGCCTACATCGAAACAGGCGAGCTACCAGCTGACGAGCGAAAGGCAAGAGCAATAAAGAAGAAGTCTCCTAGGTTTACTATACATAGATATGCATTATTCAGGAGATCGTTTGTGAAGCCATTGTTGAGATGTGTTCACCCCATGGAAGTTCCCCAACTATTGCTCGAAGTACACAGTGGAGTGTGTGATGGACAACCGGGGGCTAGAACTTTGGCGGACAAGATACCCACCTTAGGGTACTATTGGCCTCACCTAAGGGAGGATTCTCATGAGTTCGTGAAAAAATGTGATAAGTGTCAGAGATATGCCGACCTACTAAGGCTCCCTACAACTGAACAAACACCCGTGGTCGTAGCTTGGCAGTTCGACATGTGGGGGTAGATTTGATCGGACCCTTCCCACCCACTCGTGGAAATTGTAAATATGTGATTGTGGCCATCTATTATTTCACGAAATGGATTGAAGCAAAGCCTATACAAAGATAACTGAGGAAAACGCCATCAACTTCATCCACGATTACATTTGGTGCCGCTTTGGGGTGCTACATTCAATTGTTTCAGACAACGGACTATATTTTTCCCAACTTTTGAAGCATAAATGAATAGGTTGGGAGTTAAACACTGGAAGTCTTCGGTCGCATATCCTCAAGGTAATGGGCAAGCTGAAACATCGAACAAACTGGTATTGACGGCACTAAGTAAGGGCCTAATTGGTCGAGCTGGCAGATGGTTGGACGAACTACCCCTTGCTCTTTGGGAAGTCCGCACAACCACCCGGGGGCCTAAAGGGGAAACCCCATTCGTCTTTAATTTTGGGTCAGAGGCCATGACACCAGCCGAGCTACAAATTCCTACAGCTAGGGTGGCCTTATTTGATCAAAACAAGAATAATTACAACAGGCTGCTCGACTTGGATTTACTAGACGAGAAAAGGATGACTGCTCAACTTAGAATGGTAAATTACAAGCAGAAAACTAAGGGTTATCACGATGAGAAGGTCAAAAAGAGATCGTTCAACGTTGGGGACTATGTGATAAGGAAGATCGAGGTAACTGAAGGAAAGCTGAACAAAATAAGTTATCTCCGAACTGGGAGGGACCCTACATCGTCACCAGAATTATCAAGGAGGGGACCTACATGATTGGCCATTCGGGTGGTGACGAGCTGAAACATCCTTGGCATGCTAGCCACTTAGTTAGATATTATTTCTGATTAAGACTTCTATATAACGATCTACTTCATCAATAAAATGGGGTTACCACCGAAATGTTCTATCCACAAATTGTGTTTACTCCTGTACTTTATTCAACTCAGGTCCGACTCTTAGTCGATCTCGATATATTAAATAGACTCGACTAAAGTCTTAAGTTAACATCATTCTTAACAGGTTCGACTGGAGACTTACGTCAGTCTTGTTCTTAAACAGACTCGACTAAAGTCATAAGTCAACCTCGCTATTAAACAGGTTCGACTGAAAACTTATATCAGTCTCATTCCTTAAACATGCTCGACTAAATTTCTAAGTCAACCTCGTTCTTAAACATGTTTGACTGAAAACTTATGTCAGTCTCGTTCTTTCAAACAAGATCGACTAAAACCTTAAGTCAGCTTTGTTATGGCCATCTGATCTGATCAAGACTTTGGTCGATCTCGTACTTACTCTAGTTCGTAGGGATAGAAACTAATCACTTCATCTTTAACACAGCTCCTGGGGGGCACATATGGAGGTTTACTTAGTTGAAAAATTGTGTGCTTGAGGGCAGTGTGCTCGTCTCCTAAGCGATCACGCCCAAAATCAGTCTAGGTTGCCTTGGCTTCGGCACACCTCTTGTAGGTCGATTTCCTTCAGCAGGATGATCTCCCTTCACAAATCTTTCCAACCTTCCTTCATCCACCCATTTTTGGATGATCCTTTTCAAACTTATACATTCTTCAGTTGTGTGCCCTGTATCCTTGTGATACTCACAGTACCTACTGTTGTCCCTTCTGAATTTATTTTGAGTATTCATCGGGGCAGGAGGACCTAGGTCGACTGTGTTTATCATCTCAGTCTGACTAACAATGAGTGGGGTGAAGCTTTCAGGGACTCTTTTTGTCGCCCTAGTTCTGTTTTTCCACTTACTGTCATTGTTTTTCACTTATCCCCCCTTTGTCGACTAACTAGCTTCAGAATGCTTTGAACCTTTGTCTTTCTTTCTTTCTTTCTTTTCTCCTCAGCCACGGCCACATCATAGGCCCTCTCAAACAACTCTTTCCTCATGGTCTCCCTCCTAACCTGGAGCTCATAATCCAGATCGGGAGAGGACACTCCATTTCTGAAACAGTTAATAACCTCCCTATCCGTGAGGTCCTCAATCTGGTCGACCAACTCCTTAAACCGTGTGAAATAACTCATAGTACTCTATATCTTACCTTGATTCATGTTGTTTAGGTCGGTGATTGTCTTCTTATGTGCCCCAGCTGTAGAGAATCTGTCCAAGAATTTCTTCCTCATATAATCCCATGAGGTGATGCAGCCAGTGGTCAGACCACGGAACCAAGTTAGTGCTGCACCTGTGAAGGTGCTGGCTAATGCTTTGCATAGTACGTCATCCTTAGAAGCGACCACGCACATGGTTGCCTCAAAGTGTTGCATATGATTCAAGGCATTGGTCGTGCCTGAATACTTCTCTAATATGGGTAACTTGAAACCAGCAGGAGGCCTTTGGTCGAGATCTCCTTGGATAAAGTTCGAAGAGTGCAGTCATTTCATTCGACCTTACCATTGGCTTCCTTTCTGTCTGCCTCCATGCTATCCAACCTCCTTTTCAAGTTAAGAAGGTCCCTAGCATCCAGGTCGCTCCTTGGATGGGAGACAGAGTTAGATATTTGTCTCTCCTCCTGGTGGATTCTCTCCTAGATAGGGTCCTCTGTCTCTCATTTCGGGGGGTAGTCACCTCTCTCCTTTCCCGATGGGATAGTGACCTTTCTCCCCTGGTTGGTGACCTAAGTCGAACCCTGTCAGCTTCGAGCCGCCTCCTTTGAGCTGAGTCGGCCTCTTGTTCCCGTTGCTGGTTGAGCCTATCCCTTAGGTGGCCAGTTGGTTCTATGGAAATGTGGGAGGGAGGAGGCATTCCATTCCTCCTTTCTTCACCAGACGGACTAGGACCTCCGTTAGTCCGTCTATGAGAGGTGACATATGGGGCTACTCTTTATGATCTTTTATCATCCTGGTTAGGAGACTCAGGCATCTTGAGCAAATCATCTTGCACATCGAGCAAGCTCTATAGTATCCTAGCCCGCTCCAGCAGAATATCCTTCCTACTAGGGTGACTAGTCGAGGACCTGCAATGTCGCCTGCAACTGTTCGACCCATTTGGACTTTCTTAGCTGGCTGACTTACCCCTTGATTGGGCATGGGACTTTTCTGCCTTCTCCCATCTTGTAAGCCGGCACCGTTAGCCACACTGTTGGATCGAGTTTCCCTCCTAGCGGGATTGCCCGGTGGAGGAGGAAGCAAGTTTACCCGAGATTGCGAGTTCTTCTTCCCTCGAAGTGGCTTAGGAGGTACATAGCCTCTTTCATTCCTCCCAGGTATAACGGAGGATTCGAACGCGTCCACAATCCGTGGGCTCGAATAAGTAGAAGCTGTAGCTCCCTCTTGAGCTACCATATATGTACAAGAAGAAGAGGAAACAGGGGAATCAGACCTATGCTCGTATTCAGGCGACCTACCTAGGGATGATCTAGATTCCCCTGGGAAACCTTTCTATTCCTAAGGAATGAAGGTTTGTTGGGATCCTTCACATAAAACAGTGATATGTGGTCGAGTAACTCATGGAAGAGATGAAAAGATACAAAATTTGGGTCATCTATTCCTAAATCTCCCTGTAAGTACCCAAATCCGAATCGTCCAAATCCGTCAGAAAGTTAACCGAAATCCGTTAACTGGCCCGCTCCAGGTTAACCGGAACTCGTTAAACTCCCCGTTGCTGTGCCAACGAGACGTCCCGAGACTGCCCCGTGCATCCCGACGTCGAACCGTACTTAACACGTGTCATCACACGTAAAAGCACGACTTTCCCTGAAAAACGCATTTTCCGGCACTTTCCGGGGGCGTTTCGGACATTTCCCGGACTGTTATTTTAAAAAATGGACAAAACCGGGACCGGGGAACAAATTCCCATAAAGCTGGTGACTCAGAGGGGCACGTGGCAGCCATGCCACCTCCCTCTAGTCACCCTTCAATCAAATTCAAAGGGAAAAGACCAAAATACCCCTGATTTGCAAGCCTAGTCCGGTCGAACTCCCTGTGCACTTTTCCTGAAATTGCCAGCAAGTCCCCCAGATTTCCAAAATACCCAAAAACCCCCTGGATTCAGTCCAAGTCCGTCCGGACTCCTACTGCAATTTTCACCCTATAAATAGAAGTTGCTGTCAAAGGCAAAAGAACAGAAAAATTTACTCCCAAAATCACTCTACCCCACGGCCTAAGCAGTTTTTACCCCTCCCGGGCTCCCGTTCTGTCTCGATTCGCGTGAAACCTTCATATTTCGATCAAATACGCCCCTTACAACTTCGAAACAACCTTTCGAATCACTTTCCGTGTCCCGTACACACCTCCCGAGCCAAAGGAGTCGACCCTAGCCATAGGTATAACTCCCTCTCTCTAAATCTCCCGTTCCGTCTCGGTTTACGCGCCAGTCGCTATAACCGCTTTCGAACGTCGTTATCGAAATGTAGACGCCTCGAATCTACTTGAGGGTCCGATACGTTTTAGCCCCTCGATCCTCTTCTCTTTCCGTAAGAGAAGTAATCACGGGTTAAAACGGCGTTCCGACCCGTTCCATTTACTTTTATTGTCATTTATCAATTAGGATCGATCGATACGTTGATCGTCATTTAATTCTGTCATTTACAAATCCGAGCCGTTTGGCCTCGTTGATCGTCATTTACAATTCCGAGCCGTTTGGCCTCGCTGATCGTCATTTACGAATCCGGATCGTTTGATTCCGTTGATACCGCACTTTAAATATCAAGCCATTATTTACAAAGTCCGACCCGTTTGGATCGTGATAGTATTTACTTTTCAAAGTCTGAGTCGCAACCCGATTCGTTGATCGCATGTCATTTAATACGCATTTTTCCCGTAAAAAAATCGTTAACAATGTAATGCCCGGTTCAAAACCGGAGTTCGTCCGTCGAACTCTCTTTCAAAACGCGCGAAATGACGTTCGGACTCCGAACGCTCATCTTCAAACTCAAAGCCGCCATTTGACACTTAAAATCATTTAATACGCATTTTTCCCGTAAAAATCGTTAACAATGACGCGCCCGGTTAAAAAAACCGGAGTTCGACCTTCGAACTCCTTTTCAACTCAAAGTCAACGTTTGCCACGCAAACGCTTACTTCAAACTCAAAGTCGACGTTTGCCACGCAAACGCTCATTTCAAACTCAAAATCGACGTTTGCCACGCAAACGCTCATTTTCAAACTCAAAACCGACGTTTGTCATTCAAACGCTCGTCTTTTCAAAAGTCACCTAATCAACGTTTGTCATTCAAACCAAGATTAAGCTTGTCATTCAAGCCCCCATTTCAAAAGACACACACACACACACACACGATTTCGAGAAAGGTAGAAAGACTCGCCATGCGAGGCGTTTCGGCGATCTCGTAATACTCTACCCGAAACGTAACTTGACCTCCGAACCTAACAATCTCTCGTACTAAAAGCTTTTTACTGCTTTTTGCCGCCAATAAAAATGATCCCCTTTTTCAAAGCCTTTTCCTAAGTTTTTGCTACCAATAAAAACGACACCTTTTCACAATAGCCGTTTCTCAACGTTTGGGCTCAAAAATACAAAACCGTGTGGCGACTCCTCATTTTGTTCCTTCCCATGAAGCGAGGTCTCGTACACCAACCCCGCGAAAGACAACCGCTCGCGCCCGCGCGAAATCGGGTAATTTCAGCTTGGCGACTACTGGGAAAAGATACTTTTTTCAAAACTATCGTTGTTTTCTAAAAAGCCTTCCGTGGGTCAAACTTTCGTTTACCCTTCCTCGTTTTCGTGTGTATGAGTTCCTTTAAACCTCGAACGGTTTTTTGCTTCAAAGGCATTACATTGTCAACTTTTCAAAATCTTACCATGTTTGTGCATCCCCATTCATGTTTGATTTTCATTGCCGTCTTTGAACCGTGCATCATAAATTCTTTAAGACACATTCTCAAAAAATCTCGTTTTACTCGTAAAAGAATTTTAGTGACCGCACACTACGCGCACTTGCCGCCTAACACCGCACTTCACGTGCACTTGCCGCCGGTACACCGCACACTACAACCCCTAACCCGGATGGCCTTATCGCTGCACTCCGATTGGCCGCGATGCCTTTCGGGGCGCACGGGTCGTCCCAAACATCCCATCCTAGCCCGTGTAAGCCATGCACTCTTGGTGTCACACTTTGTCCAAGACCCCGTTGGTTTTTGGCTTAGCTCGTGTCATAAAGCCTAAGTGTATGTTTTTCACGCTGGCTCCCGCTCCGAGTCAAGCTCGAGAGTTTGAGACCAAAGGTCATTCCCGACCCGAAGTCTTGAGCTTTTCACTTTGACTTTGACGCGGAGCTCGCCGAAAAATATACCCGAAGGTTCAATGTGACGCCGTGTCACCAAACCTCGCCGTATGTATCGTGCCGCCCACAACTTGGCCAACGCTAAAAGCTAAGGTCTCTCGCACAAGCGAGTCGAGAGGTCATGCCCAAATTTTGGCACGATCCCCGCCTTAACTTAAGGACGTTGACTTCGACCGTTGCCCGTACGTCACACACGTTGAAAGTTTGCGTGATCGCCTAGCCTTAAGTTCACTTTTTCCTTTGTCGGTGGAACTCGCTTGCCTTATCGACCTCGCCAGATAGTCCGTCCCGAGAAAGATGATCTACAATGGAAACGAGGGGCTTATAAGCGTAGTGACGAGATCCACCGATTAGAGCTCTAGGATTAGTTGCGAAAAGAAGACCCGCTCTTTTCCAACCGATTAGGATTCGAGAAAACTCGCTTTAAGTAAACATTAATCGGTAATCGCACATTGCACAAGCCCGAAAACCTTGAGCCAAATACCCTTTTCCGAAGCCTAAACCCTTCCTTTCGTTCCCCGCAGCCGATAAAGTGGTTCAGATTTCCGGCCGCCGCCTTGCCAGATCACCGTAACGGCAATGCGACGCTTCTTCGGCTCCCTCGCCTCACCCATTTCCGACATGTCTAGCTCACCGAGAAATCGTGACTGGGAAGGACCCCGCCACCGGTAATGTATATGACATTGGAAGAAGCCATCCCAAGCTTGTGAGGTTCACAAGAGGCAGTAAAGAAGATCGCGTAATTTCGTGGTACAGCCTTCGAATGAGCGTGGTATAGCAGCCTATCCCCTGGGCCGACGGTACTTTTGTCCTGGTCGAGGATGACGATTCCCCGAAACCAGCTCACCAAACCTTCAATCGTGTTCCTCCCCCGCCAACTTACGGATGCCTTCCAACCAAGGAAACAAATGACCTAGGCTCCATGTTGCCACCTCTCGTGGCAACCCCTTGCCATTTTTGGTCACCCCAAAGGTTGCTGCTCCTATCACTAATACCACTCAGCGCACTGCTGACCATCTCAGATGCCAATATCCTCAATACCCTCCCCGGGTTCGTCCTGCTGCCTATACACGAATCTCTAAACACCGGACAAACCCCGATACAGCTTCGTAAAAGGCCCCCGTATATTCTCATATACCAAGCCTTCCACCTCCAATCACTACCGCTCACGTGGTAGCACCCTGCGCCGAGCCTCACAAAGCCCACCACCGGACCCAACCTTAGCCTCGGATGGTCGAGCAAATGAAAGACCCGAAAGCCACCATGAGCACCTCAAAGCAGAAACGCTCAAATCCACGTATCCGGAATGGTCACGCCTCTCCCCGCCAAGTTCGAATGCCGGAGATGGACCGATTCGACGGAACCGAATGTCCTCAAACGCACGTCGACACCTACGTTCTCGCATGAGAGCAAAAGGAGCAACCCTCCAGAAATGGCCGACCACTTCCAAAGATACGCTTAAAAGTTCGGGCTGTTACGATGGTTTCGAGGGTCAAGCTCGCGGATCGCCACACCTCGGGAACAGACAAGAATATCTTCCCGGAACGGCATGCATCCAACTTAGAGTGGGAAACAAGTCGTGAGGACTTAATCACCACCGAGCGTAAAGCGGATGAAAGTGTTGGGGAATTCTACAAGAGATGGAGCCGGAAACTCTCCGAGATCATGGAGCCACTCTCCAAAGACGAATGTCAGATGCGGATCTTCAAGTCCCGCTTAAGCACCGTCCATCGAACTCTCATCGGGCCACAATTTCTTCCTGCATCTCCGGCCATGGTCAATGCCGGCCACAGCTTCGAGAAGGATCTCAAGGAAAAGTTGGCTACCGCACGCCCATACAGTATACCGCCAAGAAAGGCATTCAATCCCGCACCGGCCCCTAAGCAAAGGGAAAGATACGTCCGTCAACTACGCCCATCGTGACAACACGGTAATGTAAAACCTGGCCCCACAAAGCAACAATTCTACTGTAAAACTGTGCCGTACACTTCGACAAGTTGGACATGCCACCGAGCAAGATGTCGAAGTGGTTAATCAAGGAGGGTCTCCTTAAGCCCGGCCAATTACAAACCCAAAATTCTCGTAGCCAATGCGGACAAGAGCAAATATCGCGCTTTCCATCGCATCACGCCATACCACCGACAACCGTGTGGGGTTACGATACGAAATCCGTAACTTGATAGAAGAAGGCAAGTCGAGCGCCCCGTGGCCCAATACCGGGAAACTCTTTTCCGAACAATAACAGCCACGTGAATTCTATTGAGCGGGTGCCCAAGAAGAGTGCCACGTAATCCGCCCGCCTCTTTCACCGGATCCTCCTCTAATGTCCACATCGGGCCACGATGTTTGCGATCGCTCCGCCTCGCTCGGGAGTACGAGTCCCGAGAAACCGTCCGAGCAATCCTCCGAGAAAACAAAAGAAGAAATCCTCTCAACAAAGAATCGAGAGAAAGATACGTAAGCTGGGATACCAAAGGTAGGTACACTTGGAGAACCCTCCGGAGGTTCGACTACTACGTATTGTACTCCACCACCCTCTTTGCCTCCAGCCATGCAGCCTTTAGAGCAGACAAGGGTGCGGAAAGCCGAAAGTCCCAGCCGAAACCAGAATTCAGCCCTGGGACACCGGAATACCTCGGATCTTGGTAATCTTATCGCGCCTAAGGCTAACCCTCCGCGGATCGCCCAAGATTCAATTTGTCCAGCTCTTCCGAGCTCTGACCAAGCAAAGGAAGATCAAGGTCGCCTTGGCAATCGCACTCGATCAATGTGCTAACCAAGGGCTGCAACCGCCACAAAGTGCCTCAACACACTCCCGAGGTTCCAAGAAAGGCTTTACCTCGCAAGAGGAAGACAGAAACGGATGGCCGGATGACTCTCCTTCTACGGATAGAGACGAAATCTACGACTTCCGTTTGTATGGCAAGATGATCAACGTTCGTGACGAAGACCTACCGAGAGATGCCTCTGGGCACAACGAAGCTCGTGCATCACTCTCAAACTCAACACCATATCACTCCCGAGTATTGGTAGATAACGGGTCGCCCGTTAATGTCCTCCTCTCAAAGATGATGCGAGCTCTCCGCATCCACGAAAGCCATCTCGATTCCGTCTCCTCTGGACTATCAAGGCCTACGACAACTCGTCTCGTCCCATCCCGGGGACAAATGACTCGAACTCGTTCGAAACCCAAATGGTGCCAAAGAAAATTCCACGTGATGGACATCCCATCCGAGTTCACAGCCTCTTTTGGGACGCCCTCGCTACACCACATGGAAAGCCATAGCTTCCACTCTCCATCACGTTAAATTCATTAACCGGCAGGAGATCTCGGTCATCCGAGGGGATAGTTTCCTCATAGAAACGGCCGAGACAAGAGCTGCGTGTCCGCACTGTGCACCGGGGTTACCTCCTTCAGATCAACTAAGAGGACTATCGGGACGCAATACGCCCCTACACGTTGATTGAACCGATCGATGACGATGAACTCCGGACTCTCCGGAGTCGAGGACGCGCAGCACCCGCAGCGTACCTCCGCATTCACATGCTCGCTTTGCCAGGACGGAACTCCTTCCGATCGTGTCACCTACGACCAAGGTTCCAATACCATGGAAATTGTCAAGCTCAACGTCCAGCAGTAACTATCCGACAATTGGAAGTTACCGGTCGACACGACGAAGAATCCTCTCGATCAAGGATCGGCACGACTTCGCCAACATCATCTATTCCGTATATCCCGATGATACCAAGGATCCGGTCCTTATCGCCGATTCTCGCAATACCAAGGTCACCCTCGACGATCGCCCGCTATGGTAAACGGAGGCCCCGGCCAAGCGAAAGCTCGGAGCTCATCACTACTTTCGAGTACCGGCCCTAGCGGCAACCGGCCCGTGCTGTCGGGCCAAAGCTTATACCCTCAAGCGCCGCTAAGGCCAAGTGGCAACAAGCCGAAGGAGACCAAGCTCCTCACCCGGCTACAAGTCGATCAACTCGGAACGCTTCCGCAAAGCCCACCCCGAAAACATCTCGCGAAAGTCTTCCCCGCAAGGCGTAGCCGCCTTCCGACATGGGAAATGACCACCTCAAAGATCAACATGCTCCTCGGTTCGGGATTCTTACTCCCAGCCGTCGCCACGGCCCGGATTCGCACATCCCGCCACCGATCGCTAGCTCGATAGACTCGCGATCGAGCGAGATCACGAGACCGGTCAACACGTTGCATTCAATACCCCCGCGGGTCAATCAAGCGTATATGGCAAACTTCTTGGTGATCGAGATTAAGGAAGGCCGCATGGAATGTCCCAGCCCGACTTCCTTCGTCAACGTAATCTAAGTGTTCCGCCATTCGGCGATTTGAATGTAATCAGCGTTTAGATTCAGTTGACACTAGCCGACGATGCGCACCTATTGTAGACCGGCTAGCTCTCGCAAGGAAAGCCCTCATGGAACTAGCCGCTCAAGAAAGTCGTCTTTGGGATCGAAGACCAAGCTCGAAAGACCTACAGGACCAAGCCCTTAAAGTGTCACAGCAAATTTCGCATGCAAAGCTGAGGCCACTCTAGACAAGCCGATTCTCAAGAGCTTTGCCATGGCAACTTCCCCACTACCGTCTGCTTCTCATCCAACCCCTCTCGCACACAAGGGCTGGTCAACGGTCCCGATGACCTAGGAGATGGAACGACACACAGTAACGAATCCTGCCGCTTACCTTCCCGAGGAAAGCAAGTTCTCTCGTGAAAGCGACGATGAAGACGATGAAACCATTCTCTTCCAAGCCGGGCATGAAGTCAACAAAACCGGACTCCCAAGGGTCCCGGGAGGATGGGAACGGATCATTGCGCGCACTCAAATTGAAAGGCCAACTCAGTGGAGGAAGGTCTATTTAAAAACAAGAGGAGGATGGAGATTCGTCTCGAGCAACTACTCGTGGAAATTCCACAGCCTACTGATTCGTTTACGTAAACGATCAACCGGGGCAAAGAACTACCACATGGCGCGATAGTTCGGGAAGCCGTGTACTCACCTTCCGACATACCCGCCACTCAGATAAAATGTAGAGGAGAAAACTCTCCCCGATGGAGGTTTACCTAGATCGCAGCGCACGCAGCTCAAAGAAGCACCGGCTATTCTCACATGGGAAGAAACACAGTATTAACTCTCGACGCAGTTCCGCCGCAAGAAGGTTGATCTGGGGCCTGCAGTGGAGGAAAACTAGCAAACCACGAGTATCGCAGACCCAACTCCAGAATGCCCCGAGTATGCTCAAGAAGAAGGAAAGGAACGCGATATACCGTGAAGAGATCAAGGAGACCGTTCGCTAAGCCGAGAACTCTCCAACCTCCCCTGAGGGTTAGCAACACACAGCTCGGCCAGCAACCATTGTTGTGCACTCGACATTCGAACAATCATACAAACTCGTAGCTACCTCCCCGCAGAGGCATCCAAGCGCATCCCGGGACGTAATCCGCTGCCGCCGAAGCTCCCGGAATTCATCCACAATCAATGAGTTGAGGGAAGACATATGGCTCTATGCTACGAGGAATCCTCCTCTAACTATGGCTCAACTCAGAGCACTGCTCGTAAGGGACCAAACCCGATGTCGCTGTTCTAACCCGATCGGGTCAAATCCATGCATTACCACCTAAGGCCACCAAAAAGCCGACGGAGCCGTAACTGCAATCCGGCCACTCGAAGACGCAAATTCCTTTGAAAGAGGACCCGATCCTCACTCGCTCAAGCGACTCAGGCGAACATTTCCCTTTGGTCTCTCGCTCACCTCCTCTTATCCTCACAAGCTCAAGCTAGAGGAAAGCCTCCGGCCCGTACCATGGTCCCCGTGGACGCAACCCCGCATGAAGTCATTCGGATGATCGGGCAACATCCACTATGGCAACATAATCACCTTCACGTATTTGGACCTTCCAAAATTTGGGGCCGATCACAATGAGCCGCTCTACATCACAAACCCACTGACGAGCGTCGCCTTCCCCGCGTGTTGGTAGACGGAGGTTCCTAATGAATGTCTTGCCCGCCAAGATGATGGACCCGCTGACATCAAGCCCACGTATCTTAAGCCTTCACCCACACCGTCAAGGCCTATGACTCTACTTCCCGTACATACTCTGGGTTGCTACTCTCAACATCTCGGTTCGCAAGCGGGTGATCCCCACCGAATTCCAAGTATCGGGACATTCCAATCACTTTCACAGCCCATCCCGGGGCGTCCCCGGCCGCATCAAATCAATGGCGTGGCATCCACCCTTCATCGTGCCTCAAGTTCATGCAAGGCAACGAGCTAACTACGCCTACGGCGACAAATGCCACCACCGAGGGACCAAAGCACCAACGACATTCCAAAGTATTAGAAATCAAGCATAATGACGACATGCCATTAATCGGATTCACTCGAGACCTCCAAGATCCAAATATGCAACGTGGGACCTTCCACTGTCTCACGACCTGCATTCCTCCCGCCATGAGGATGATGAAACTCATGAACTTCATCCCAGATCGGGGCTCGGCAAAAGGCTACAAGGCCAACACCAAGTTATTGAAGTCAAGGACCACACCACGGTCCAGGGGCTTCGCTACGTGCCAACACCGGCCGACATCAAGGAAGACAAAAGGCTCGCCCCGCACCAAGGCGACAGCCCCGCAAAGGGGGAACCTCCGACGGCACACCCACCTCCGGCCTTACAGCCTTGACCTCGCTCATTACTTCACCAAGTGGAACCGACAAGCAGAATCAGGGGACCAAAGGGAACCGACAAGGGAACCGAGGGGACCGACAATGAACCGACAGAACCGAGGGGACCGACTAACCGAGGGGACCGACAAAGGAACCGATGAAGATGAGAAAGAAGCACGGATAGTCGCACCAAGACTACAGGAAGAATGGAACAGCCTAGCACGGAGACCTCAAGCGTTTCGTAGGACTCAAAGCTAATCCGATAAGTGGGAGCGTTCGACATCACAGCTCTACCTGACCAACCGCCACCACACCCAAAGATGAGTACACATTCAAGGGAATCCTGCACTTGGAGGAGCAACTCAAGGTACTCTCCATGGGAAACAAGATTGTTCGGATCACCCGCCGAGGCCACATTCGAGACAAGTAAGTCCAAAGCGTAAGGAACCGTAATTCATAGAAGACGCTCTCAGGACCAAATCTACGTAGTCTTTTTGAAGAAGTCATGGAGTTGCCAAACTTGATCGATCAGCTCCGACAACAAAGATGATCGCCATGATAGGGACAAGCAGAGCTGCCTCTCGATCCCCGCACCCTCATCAAGCATCCAAAGAATGCCACCGAAGAATTGGGTAACTTTCACCGACCAAGGGCAAGCCAGCGGAATTGGAAGACAAGCCGGGCCCGCACCCACATCTCCCTAAACCCGGTCTCAAACCCTCTCGAGCCGGCCTCTTGTCGAGTCCAGCCCTTCCGAGTCATCCAACGGCCTTACGCCGAGGACTATAATGTTAGTAGCTAATCATGTATTCCCGCTTCTTGTTTAATGAAAAGTCTCGACCTTTCTGAGTATCCTCTCATTGCCACTTTAACAACCGATAAGTTAACAAACAACTTAAAAGACGTTAATAATTCAATTGATAAAGAAGCGTACACATTAAACGAACAATACATTAAAGAAGTTCTCGAGCGTGTAGTTGACCAAGAGGGACAACCGCCCAAGCCGCCGAAGAGGTTATGACCAAAGTGAACCTCCGGGGTCGGCCGCATAAGAGCCTAAAGAGACACAAGTGGGCGCTTTTCGCCGATGCGTAAAAGAAGCCCCGATAAGCTCTCCTCCGGAGTATGTTGACGTGTTCGCCTCGGGTCATATCAGACATGCCAGACTCGATCCTCAATCGTGGAGCATGTAATTCCCCGATCCCGAATCCAAGCTCTCACAAATGTAAGCCGCGCAAGATCAAGCCAGAGTGGTCCTTGCAAGTTAAAGAAGAAATTGAGAAAATGCTCCGAGTTGGTTTCATCGTAGTGATTGAGTACCCGACTTGGCTCTCCAACATCGTGACGGCCACCAAGGCCAACGGAAAGGCCGATGTCGCGTAGATTTCCGGGATCTCAACAAGGCCAGCCCTAAAGATGATTTCCCACGCCTAACATCGACATGCCGGTCGACACCACGGCAAATTTCGAAGTAAAGTCCTTCGTGGACGGGTTCGCCGGATACAACCAGATCAAGATGTCCGAGGAGGATCGTGCCAAGATCGCCTTCACCACTCCACGGGGACATACTGTTACACCTGGCCATGCCGTTCTGGCCTCAAGAACGCCGGGGCTACTTACGGGCCGCAATGCCTCTCTTCCATGACATGATTCACAAAGAAATCGAAGTATATGTCGACGACATTGATCATCCACTCCAAGGGATCGTACATGCAAGACATGACAGATTCGAGGAAGTTCTTCAACCGTACTGTAAAGCACTCCATGAGGTTAAACCCGGCAAAGTGCACCTTCTAAGGCCAAGCGCGCAGTAAGGTACCGGGGTACATGGTTACGTAAAGAGGTATCGAAGCCGATCCCAGAAAATCAAGGCCATCATCGACATGAAGCCGCCTCAAACCCCGATGTAAGTGAAGAGCTTCATGGGAAGACTTCAAGCACATCGGGCCGCTTCATCAACCACTTGACATCTTCTCGCGAGCCCATGTTCAAACCGATGAAAAAGAATGCCGACATCAAATGGGACTCCGGAGTGCCAAACAAATTTTTCGAGAAGATCAAGACCTACTTGGTTAATCCCCCACTTCGTGCCCGCCACATGAAGACAAGCCACTACTCCCGTATCCGACAAGCAATGTGACACGTCAATCGGAGCGATGCCGGCACAAGAACAGAAAGATTCCAAGGTTGAGCATGCAATCTACTTCGTAAGCCGAAAGCTTCAAGGAAGTGAACTCACTACTCAAGACGTAGAAAACTTGTACCGCCTGTATGGGTAGTCGGGAAACCGAAACACTACATGCGCCGCATCTGCTCCCGGTCTCCAAAGTGGACCCCGTCCGATATCTCTTTGACAAGCCATCTCGTCAATGCGGCTAGCCAAGTGGTCATTCTTCCCGGCCGAGTTCGACATCAAGTACATGGTCGAAAATCAACAAAGGGCGTAGTAATGGCGTATCGCCTCGGCCGACTTCCCAAGCAAGGAACCTAAGGGTCCCGATCCGCAATTTCCTGACGACGGAATCTTTTCACTTCGACAACAAGAAACCGCCGGCAACTCTTCTTCGATGGGGCAGCCAACAAGAAGGGGAATGGTATTGGAATGCTCCTTGTCGATCCCAAGGACGAGCATACTCCCATAGCCATCAAGCCGAATTTTGAAGCAACCAACAATGCAGCAGAATACGAAGCTCGTGGCAAAGAAGTTTGGAAGCCGCCTCGAGCGCAACATCTCGTAGCCGGATGTATATGGAGACTCAAAGATTGATCATCAATCAAGTATCCAACAAATGGAAGACGGTAGATTCTGCCTTCGGTACCACGCGTATACGGAGGAGCTCATTCAAGCCGCTCAAGGACATCTCTTTTCACTATTTGCCAAGAGACAGAAACCGCCGCAGACGCCCGGCAACCTCGCCTCTTGTCGAAATTCCCGAATGGGAAAGCAAGAAACCCTCGTAATAGTGCAGACGGAAACACCCGCCTATTGCCGCGAGATCGAAAAAGAAAAAGAAACGATCGACGAACCCCGGTACAATCAAATTTACCAAGCACTTCCAAAGCGGAGAAGCTTCCTTCACAAATGAATATGGAAAATACAAAGAAGGGATCAAAGCCAAAAACATGATGGCATTAAAACGCCTGGCATCCCATTTCGTCATTCTGGGGGGTATGTTATACAAGAAGCTCCACCAAGGGCCACTCCTTCGGTGTGTAAACAAAGAAAAAGCCAGCGAGCTAATGAACGGTTCACAACGGAACCTCGCGGTCCGCACATGAACGCCCGAGCATTGACACGCATCATTCTCCGTATGGGATACTATTGGATATCAATGGAAACAGATCGCATCCAGCTTCGTCCGAAGCCGCGACAAATGTCAACGGTTCTCCAACCTCAATCACATCCCTCCTCACGAACTCTATTGCATGACTACGCCATGGCTTTTCGCCACATGGGGAATCGACGTCATCGGCAAGATCACTCCACCAGGGAGCAATGGTCACGAGTTCATTTTAGTCGCAGCCGACTACTTCACCAAATGGGTAGAAGCCGATCGTACAAGGTACCGAATTCTAAGAAGGTGGCCGAGTTCATCCGAGAGAACATCATGTGCCGATACGGAGTGCCCAACGAGATCATCTCCGACAATGGGACTCACTTCGAAAGAGATTGTGACCAACTACCGACCGACCCGTAGTCACACGTCACAAGTCTTCTCCTTACGTACCACAAAACCAATGGTGCAAGAGAGGCACCCAACAAGACTCTCGCCATGATAATCGTAAAGATGACCACTGCAGGTCGGACCGGCCCGAAAAGCTACATCTAGCCCTCTCGGGGATACCGAACATCGCCGTAACCGCCACAGGGAGACTCCGTTCGCACTTACCTACGGAATGGAAGCGATGTTACCCGTGGAATTGGAAATTCCATCCCTCCGAGTCCTCTTGGAAAACGGGATCAATGAAGTCGAATGGCTACAGAGCCGTCACGCACGAACTTGCTCTACTCGACGAGCGCAGATTGAAAGCCACGGAACACACTCGAGCCTACCAGAGCAGTAATGGCACGAGCATTCGACAAGAAAGTCAAGATCCGAGACATCGTAGAAGGCGACTTGGTGCTAAAGGAAAAGCCTCCTACGTGCACCAATCCCTGAAAGTGGGAGCCTACCCGGATAGGACCGCTCGTGGTACAAAGAATCTTCTCCGAGGAGCCATGAAGCTAGCGCACTGGGACGGAAACCCTTTCGTTAACCCCGTGAACGGAAGCAAGCTCCGCAGATACTTCGCTTGAGGAAGAGCACGAGTCAACTCACCTTCCCCATACACCGTCCCCGCAAATTAAAGTGCTAAAAGAGTAATACCCAACCGGATACATTCCCGCTAATGATCCAGTAAAAACAGGTCGCACTTCTTTTGTCTTTGTTTTTCTCAAATTCACCTAAAGTGTCGAACTACGGTGACCCGAGCCCCTTAGTCCAATTGTAAAAGGGGAACGTAGGCACCATCTTTGGTTCGGTCTAAAAACAAAAAAATACAATAAGCATCAATTGCTTGTGTTTCAAAACTCTTTTCATTTAACCTACAAATTCATAACGGTTAAAACATTCTTTGATGAGTTCAAGCACGGCCAACTTCGACTCGCTACACGCTAGCAAAACTACAATAAAACATTAATCAATTAATGTGTCTCGCAATGACAATGGGTGGATACTGGACAAAGCAAGGTCAACCTAGTTTCCCGTACTAGGTCCTTCATCCTTCTTCCCTTCCCTTTTCCCGCGAGTGTTCTTCACCTTCGCAGGAAATATTCCTGTGAGGCCTTCTACTCCGGCTCAGTGGACTCTTCCCGACGCTCCGTCAAGCCTCGTGGCCGTCAACGCAGCCTCTTTCTCTAGCTCTCGTCTCGAGTCGCCTCGCTTCGAGCCATCATCGCAAAGGCTTGATTGGCTCTCCCGATCAACACTTGCCTCATAATCGCCCATGACATCGCCAAGACGATTCCCTGTGGTTAGCCCTTGCTTCGTCCTCTCAAGGTCGAGCCGTCTGTGTGATCAACACTCCAACACTCACTCCGTCTCCACAAGATAGCCATCTCGTGTCTCCCCTATACACTCTTCGTACTGGCCGTATATCAAGCCGATGCACGCTGCCCTCTCTCCGTGAAAGAGAACCCCGGGCAGAAAGGACGTGTATTGCCACCACCGGGTGATCGCAATAGCGTCGAAGGATCTTCCATCCGCAAAGATCCCACCTCAAAGGTAGCAAAGATAACTCGATCGGGCCACTGGCACCTCGCCTTCCAAATTTCCCGCATCGCCGCAGTAACCACGATGGAATATAGAAAGACGTCCGAGACAAATTTCCAAGACTCCGACAACCAACATGCACCCTCCCGAGCGGTCCTACAAGTCTCAGAATCTCCAATGGGGAACCCACTCATCGCAAGTGATGCGTGCAAAGTCCGGCCATCCGTAGCTCCACTTCACCCGATCGCCCCCTATCACCAGAGGACGCCGCGAGAAAGACCAAGCGTCACAAGACATTGGCACCTCGTGCATCATCTCGCAGCCTCTCCTCAACCACATGGTCAAAGCATAGCGGGACTCCTCCCCACATGTATCGGCCACCGGCCGCCATCCGGCCTATGCCTGTGAACGTCTCGCCCAAGACCAATGGCACGATGTCTCCCCACTCCGGCACCGCTCACCAGTTCCAAGACACCGTGATGGCACACACCTGCAGACGTGAATGTGAACAGAGTAGCAATCACGCACAGCAGCAAACGCTGCCCCACGAAAAGACGCTCCTTCAATCCGGCAAATCTTTCTGGCAATCCCGAAATGTCAACGTAATCGAATCCTCAGACAAGATCCCGTATGCTTCTCCAAATGAGATACCCAACAAAGACACTAGCTTCTCAACAAAGTGGCCATGCCACCAAAGATACGAAAAGAACTAGCCGCTCCGCCTCAGTCCTCCTGCACGGCCCGGAAATCTTCAAACGTAGGAGTGACTTCGTTGTACGAAAAGCCGTACACATTCCTCCGTACGTCCTGCAACCGAGACGCGCTCAAAAGATCCCAATCTGCATGAGCTCCTTCAAAGCCCAAACAGATTTAATCCCGTAATGTGCCTTCGAAAACCCTTTGTTCTCGCCTCGTGTGGTTCCGTACTCCACGATCGAAAGTTGTCCAAATATCGCTCTTGCATCCGAGACGATAACTTGGGAAAGGGAGCCATGTCGAAAATGAAAGGAACCTTAAGAAAGCTTGAGAGAATTCAAATGTAATGAACAAAGCAATGCACAAGCTTTTCTACCAAATCGCAAAGCCGAAACCGCAATTTAAAGAATCGGGAAATTCATTTCAAGTCCTACGGACTCTCTCTCGCAATTGACTTGTCAACTCGCAGCCTACACCGCCTAAATTGGAAACATTTCCAAACCACTGCCTCGTTCACTCTTATGAAATCTCGCGTGCTCGCCCATGGTTTCATTTAACAAATATCAATATCCCTTCCGCCCGGCTCGTGCAACAAAGGCAAATAATTAATAATTAGTGCATACATGCTTAATTTTTGACCCGTTCAATTTTTAATGCATTTCTCCATTTTATTTATTTTTGATTAACCTATTTCCTTATTTGCCGAAAATAATGTAAGGTGATCACGTAATAAATATGCGAAGTACAGTTCCCGCCCCACGGCGCCTTTTTGCAAATACGCTCAAATCAAAATTTGTTCCCGACAAATACATGCATTTTTGTCTAAACAAAGTAGTAAAGAAAGAAAGCAAAGAAAAGTGGGACTACTCGAGTCCTCGCTCGTCATCCGTACACTCGACGTACCGCTCCGCCGCCGCCGGATCCGTCGCAAACAAGAACTCGCCGAACTCCTCCAACTGAATAGGCAAAGGGCCTCCTGAGTACGCGAACTCGAGGACTCCTCTCGCGCCCGAGTGCAATGTAAGAAGGAGCCCAAATCCAGCTGCCGCTCCGCCCGCGAACCGGCCGAACCCCGCAAAGTCCTCCTACCACCGGCCGTGGAGCAAAGCGAATCTTCGCCTAGACGGCCCCCGATCACGAACGTCCACGCTCCTCCGGAACCGCACCGCATGAACTCCACGAGTCTCCTAGCGTAGGCGACCACCCGCCCACTAGCCTCATGGCGTCATCAGACGTACGCCGATACTCACAACCAGAAAGCCATCGTAAAGCAAGGCAAGCATGGCTGCATGCAACATTTGGGTGGCAATGCTACTATCAAATGCGTAAAATCAAAAAGGATGCTTCACCGAAGCAGTCCGCCGCCCGTATCGTGGTCTCGGCCCAGCCCGGGAGCTGGATCACAAGTCGCCACGCGAACCGCCCAGCCTCGTACGCTAGCTCTAGCTCTCAAGGGACCGGAAAAATCTCGAGGACCTCCGGGGACCTCGCCTCTCTATGCTGCACTGCGGGCTCACTCATCCTCAAGAAAACATCATAGGCGGCTCCCCGCTATGATGTACTCGGTGCAGTACACGCCCGTACGTGCACCCCCTCTCGTAAGTACCCCAACTGATCACTCCCTTTCAAACACACGGAAACACCGCAGACTCATCCACGCAGCCTCGTAGACCTCTCTCACTCAAAACCCTCTCAAAACCCTCTCAAACCCCCAACCAAACCAAGTGGAGGAGCCTTTCGGGATAAAAAGGGACAAAAGGACCTTTGGGAATTTTCAGAAATCGTAGCAATTAAGGTCCGTACGGACCTCTTTGTTTCAATGATTACTAAATCCCCTTAAAGTCCACAATATTCCCTCAAATCCCGGGAAAATGATTACTTCCTCGCAGAGTTGGTCCGTACGGACTCTGCATGCAAGATGGTCCGTACGGACCTTATTGCTCAGTGGAACACCATCATTCCGTAATATTCTCCATCATTGCGCATTCCCTCAAATCGAGGAAATCCAAAATTCCTCGGGATAACCAAGAAGGTCCGTACGGACCTCTTTGCTCCGAAATTTTTACTATAAATAGAGGGCTCCCTCCTCATTTTCACACACCTCCCTCTTCTCTCTTCCTCCCTTAGCCTTCGGCTCCCCTCTAAGTCCTCTCGAGGCACTCCCGCCCCTTTCGGATCCTTCCGAGGCCTTCCGAGCTCCCTCGTGGTGCTCCGGCCTCCCCGAGCGCTCCCGAGACGCTCCCGCGCCGCCCCGAGGCACTCTCGAGGTACTCGAGGCCCCTCGTGGTACTCCGAGGCCTCGCCTCGGTCTTTCCACGGTGTCCCGGCTCTTTCCGAGTCAAACCGACGATCCCAAACCACGCCGAAATCCTCGCCCGAGTGACTCGCCACCACAACGCACGCCGAACCTCTCGCCCGAGTGATCCCGACGATCCCCACGCACGCCGAACCTCGCCCGAACGCAGCCTACAACCTCAACTCACGCCGAAACTCGTCCGCGTACAACCGGTCCCTCCCGAAGCAATCCCGATCCATACCGAACGCTACTCCGACCTCAAACACTATTCCCGCGGAAGACAGACACGAACCAACATTGGTAAGGCTTCCTTCCTATACTATTTCAATACATTTCCATACATAGCATACAATGTAGACATCCGATACAAAGATGCATTTTTAAAAGCACACACACACACACACAACATTTAAAGGATATTAGGGTATCCGAAAGACTCGTTTACGAGGCTACTCTGTGAGCTCTAATATTCTAATATTCTCTTCCCGGGAGTCATCTCGACCTCCGAACTCAAAATCTCATCACACAAAAACAGCTTTAAAATTATCTTTAAACCGATGCCCTTTTTCAATGTTTCTGGGGCTTAATAAAAACGGCGTGGCGACTCTACAAATGCGAAACAAACGGCGAGACACCTCCAACGCGAAAGATGCCGCATGCCGGGGCCGCGAGGCCTTTCTGATCCGGTAATTTCGCTTGGCGACTGGCGACTATTGGGACATTTTGTTTTAAAAACTTTTAAACAAAACAAAAGATTTTTAAAACGATGATGAGGGTCAAACTTTCATTTTACCCCTTCCTTTAACTGTTGTGTGTGTGTGCACGTGCTTCGTTTTTATTTTACAAAAAAATAAAAATAAAAAAAATGCATCAATATACATCTCGCGCATACATTTAAAATTCTTCAAAACTTCTATTTTACTCGTAAAAGAATTTTAGAGACCGCACACTACGCGCACCGCCGCCTCGGTTACACCGCACTCTACTCACACCGTCGCTCTGCTACACCGCACACTACGCGCACCGCCGCCGGATACACCGCACACTACAACCCTTAACCCGAGTGGTCTCGCTTGCACCGTTTGGTCTTCCTAGGCCTCGGGCGCGCACGGATCATTCCAAACATCCCATCCTAGCCAAGCGTCAACCCCGCACGTTTGAGTCTTCGAGTCACACTCGTCCGCACTCGGCTGGTTTTTACTCAGCCCGTGTCATACACTGATACATATACCATGCCGGCCATTTTTCGAGTCAAGGCTCTAACTCAAGATCCTCTCGCGCAAGCAAAGCGATGAAAGGTCATGCTAAAATCTTGACCTCCGATCTTGATTTCCGGTTACACCTGCACGATGTTCCGTCCCGATATACATCCATGCTCGCATGACACCATGTCATCACGCTGATACGTCGCCCATGACGATATGACCCACCTAACGCCTAACGTCACAGATCCCTTGCGCAAGCAAGGTAAAGAGAGGTCATGCCGAACTTCGACTCTCGATCTTGACTCAGGGCCGGCTCGGTTCACTATTCACATGGCTAACGCATCAAAACGAACATGACAAAGCTCCTGGTCCTTAGGTTCGATTTTTCTTTAGGCCGGTGGAAACCGCTGCACTATAGGACCTCGCCCGGGGCCGCCCACCCCGGGATGTCGAAATACATGTGCAAAACGAGGGGCTTATAGCCGCACGTATGGTCTCCATCGACCCAGATCTAGCATAGTTGCGAAAAAGAAGAGCAATCTTTTCCAACCTACCTAGGATTCTCGAGAAAACATGTTTTAAGTAAATTAAAACAACAAAAAAAATCAAAAATAAAAGAAACGAAACCGCATGCCACGTGAGCTTTCCCCTTTTATCCCGTTAGGCCATTCCCGTGTCTAAACCTTGCCCGTCACCCTCCAAATAACCGAGAGTGGCCGAGAATCCCTGAAGCCGCCTTTTCGCATCGAGGTCACAAGGTCCGATAGCCCTTCCAGCTTCAACTGGCCCGCACCGTCCGATACTCCCCACGACGGATCAACAGATAACAATGAGGGAAACGGAACCCCGCCACTAAGGAACCTCCGCACAATGGAGGAGGTGCCGCGAGCCTTCGAAACCATCAAGAAGCGCCAAGAGGAACAAAGAAGCTCGGGATCGTAGACACCTCGCGTCTTCGAGGAACAGCTTGCAGCTTCCCAACCCGACGGAACCTTTGTTCTCATAGAAGATTTAAGACATACCGGCTCCCGGCTTCTCAAAGCTATCGCCAGGTCCCGCTCCGCCAAGCTACGAGATCCCAAAGAACGCAGCGCCTTCGCTCAAAGCTCCTCCGCACGGGCCAAGCAGCCCGACATGCCCGCCTCGATCGCCGCTTCCTGGCCCGCACATCAAGCTCATTACCAACAAAGACACATACGTGCTCGCTCCGCCGTATCCCAATGCATCTCGGTGATCCCCAGATTCAATCCTTTGCCTCTATACGAGCTCTCGCAACCACAATCAAAAGTCCCCATTCTTACTGTGGACAGCATCCCGAGCGGATATCCCGACATCTCAAGTTTGCCACCGCTAGTCCGCCAATTGGGGCTAACGAATCATTTCCCCAGCTTCCCAAACACAACCCTTAGCGGACCTCGGCAATCACGCCTCAACTTCAACACCCTGTGGTATGGGTTGGTATACACTCAACTACCTCCCCAAGACTCCCGAATGGCGATCCCATCGCCCAATCCACCTCCATCTTCTGGCTTCCGTCCCCGAAAACGGTAACCCACCTCGCATACCGATCCTCACATGGCTTGGCCGATCGAACAAATGAAAGACATGCAAGGCAAGCTAGCTAGTTCTCTAAGGACTCCCTCCCCGCCTACCGATCCGAACAAAGTGGTCCCTCTCCTCCAAAGTTCAGATGCCTAAATGGAAAAGTTTGACGGAATGTAATGCCCAAAAACCCACATCGACACCTACGTCCCGGGTATGAGAGCCAAAGGGGCAACCCTCAACAGATGGCGCATCATTTTCGCATTCCCTCAAATCCACAAAGACTAAGGTGGTTCCTCAATGTGAAGGCGTAAAACCGCTCCACGTGGGATCGATCGTTGAAATCTTCCCGGAGAAGTACCGCGCCAATCTTGAATGGGAAACAAACCGCCATGACCCGCAAGCCACCGAACAAAAGGATGACGAACCAAAGGCGAATTCTACAAAAGATGGAACTCGGAAGCTAAGCGAGATAATGGATCCACTTTCCAAAGAAGAGCAGATGGACATCTTCCATTCCCGCCTCAAACCATCTTTGAGGACCTTGATCGCCCACCATTTCTATCCGTATCTCCGTGCCATGGTCAACGCCGGACAAAGTTTGAAAAGACCTCGAGTCTTCAAAAGGCAACAAAGAACCCCCGCCTCATCTTACCGCTATCGAACAAACTCGGCAACTTCAACTCCCGCCCCAACCAAAGGAAAGGAAGCAATGGAACAAGGCACTACATTCGTAACTGAGCTCAAGTAAACCGCGATCAAGCTCCCCAAAGAATAGCAACCCCCTCGCTTCCCACGCTCCAAAGATTTTGATAACCCGGAAATGCCCTCGGGTCAAGTATTTGAAGCTTTGTGAAGCGAAATCTTCTCAAACCACTCGAGAATTTCCAACCGAAGACCCTCAAACCCAACATGGATATGAGCAAGCATCTGCGCCTTCCATAACTACCCCGGCCACACCACCGACAATTGCTTCGTACTCAAGGTGTGATTCAGTGGGCTCATTGAGGAGGGAAAATTGAACGCCCTCGCGGTCCCAATACCATTGGAAATCCATTCCCCGTAACGACAGTGGTAAACTCAATAGCCGCTGACGAAACTCCAAGCGAGAGCGTACTCCCCGCAATTTCCGAGACCGTCAAGATGTCGTCCCGCTACGATCGGGAGCGTGAAACAAGAGTCAAAAGGTCTCGTGACCGGAATTCCGACAAGAACGCCCAAGGGCCACCGTCTCCCTACGATCTTTGCCCCACCCAAGGCATACAAATGGATGGATCGAACGTTCCTGCACGAGACCGAGTCCAACGGTAGCACGGGAAGCGGCTTAGCCTTCACAGACGATGACTTGCCAATATGTGAGAATCGGCACAACGAAGCCCTCCTCATCCTCATAAAGATAGAGATGTTCTTCCTCCCGAACGTCTTGATTGATAACGGCTCCGCAGCCAACATCATCGCTTTAAGCACATTGAAACGACTCCGCATCGACCGTTCTCTCGATAAGGCCTTCACCTCGTAATCCGAGCCTACGACTCCACCGCACGACCAATCGTAGGAGTCATCAATTTGAGGATCCAACTCCGACGTACAACCGGAGCTTCCAGAGTTCCAAGTCGTGGAAATCAAACCCACCTTCTCTCGCTTGTTGGGACGGCCTCGATACATCGATGAAAGCAAGATTATCTACTCTTCACCAATGCGTGAAATTCATCAATGCCAACGGAGCGATCGAAGTGATCCGCGGAAGCAGCCGTAATGGCAAGTGCTTGGCCAGCAAGCTACGACCTGTAAGAAGGTCCCGACATGACCGAATACTCTTCCCCTGCATGATTCTCCTACCCCGTCCCGCTACGGTGGATCCTTACATCCACGCTCTAAGCCGCGACGAGCCGGAAATCGAAGAACTCATGGGACAGATGACAACTCGATATATGCGACCGTGAAGAATGCTTCGAGAGAGGATCAAGAGACGGATGCCCTAATGGAGATTGATCGAGGAGTAGACCCTTACTTCGCCGAAAACCCTCTTGCAAACCGGCTCATCACCGATCCCCGCACAAGACAACCCTCTAGCCGACACTCTCGGATCTTACTGGGACACCCATCACAGCCTAGTTCAATTCAACATTCCTGTCCGACTGGACGAACAATGGCGCAACCTCCTCCAAGGCTTAATCGTGGAAGGAGATATAGCATGTCCGCTCGAATCGTACATTGTAAACGCCGTCCAAGCAAAGATCCTGCATAAAGAAGCGCATTCTATGAAAGTGATCAACATCAAGCAAGAATCCACTCCGACCGCCGAATGCTTCGCCCTCCTAGAAGTAGCCCTCGCCGACTTCTATCATCAAAAACCCCCAAGGACTCAAAGGGTGGCAACACTAATGGAGGGACATCATCGTGGGAGCACCAAAAACCTCCGCGATCCGGTTTGAAATCGAACCGCATGCAAGCTACTTTCCGGACTCATGCCAAGGGAAGATTGGCCACCCGAACCAAAGACTACTCCCTCTAGAGCTACAAAGCCATCCGAGAGTAATGAAGCCTCGGTCCAATCCCTCGTCGCCTATAGTCTAGCTTCGAGTCTTGTTGTCTCGTGTATTCACATCTTTCGTGTCTTTGACGCGCTTTACGCCCGACGATTGTGAATCTTTGATCAACAATGTACGCCTTCACGCTTTCAATAAAAGGTCCGACCTTCCTAAAAATCATTTCATTGCATCTTTAACAAATGATGACATTAACTAATCAAAACAAGCTTAAATTCATCTATACAAAAGGCAAACACATTAATTAAATAAATGCATCAAGCAAACATTTAAGCATGTTGTCAAACGAGAGAAAACCGGGCCCAAGCCGCCGAGAAGGTTTTAATCACAACGATTTGCAAGATTGTCAAGAGCCAAAGAGACGCAAGTCCGACGCCATTTCCAAAGACAACCAAGATCTTCCAATACCTCAAGAGCGGGAAACCACCTTCATGAACAAGGAAGACCCACACACGTAAGGGGTCAAAACCAAGAGCATCATGGCCCTAAAACGCCTCGCTCTCACTTCGTCATCCTCGGGACATGTTATACAAGAAACGCTACTACGGGCCACTCCTACGCCGCATCGCCCAAGAAGAAGGTGCAAGTTCATGAACGAAGTCCACAATGGGGCTTGCGGTCCCCACACGAACGCCGTGAGCCCCGATGCAAATCATTCTCGTGATGGGCTACTACCGGATCTCCATGGAGGCAGATTGCATCCACTTTGTCCGAAGCCGCGACAAGTGCCAACGGTTCTCCAACCTCAATCATCTACCACCCCACGATCTCTACCGCATGACTACACCTTGGCCCTTTCGCCACTGGGAATTGACGTCATCGGGAAAATCGCTCCGCCAGCAAAGAATCGGTCACGAGTTCATCTTAGTAGCCATCGACTACTTCACCAAATGGGTCGAAGCCAAGTCCTACAAGGTACTCACTTCCAAGAAGGTCGCGCATTTCCTCAAGGAAAACATCATCTGCCGATACGGCATCCCAAATGAGGTCATATCGTACAACGGCTCACACTTCGAAGGGGAATTCGATGCATCGCCGGGCCGAATTCAAGATCACACGCCACAAATCTTCTCCCTACCGGCCACAAACAAACGGCGCCGTGGAAGCAAAGAAACAAAACCCTCGAACGGATCATCCGAAAATGACCACCCGAGGACGAGATTGGCCCGAGAAGCCGCACCTTGCACTTTGGGGCTACCGCACATCGCCGTAACATGCCCACGGAGAAACCCCATTTGCCCCGACATACGGATGGAAGCTTCTTCCCATCGAGCTAGAAATTCCTCACTCCGAGTGCCGCTGAAAATGACATCAACGAAGTCGAATGGCTCCGGCCGACATGACGAATTGGCTCTCGCTAGACGAGCGACGACTAAAGGCCATGGAACACGTCCGAGCCTATCAAAGCAGATGGCTAGAGCTTTCGACAAGAAAGTCAAATCCCGAGACATCGTGGAAGGTGACCTTGTACTCAAAGAAAAGCCTCCCACTCGAACCAACCCACTGGGAAAATGGGAACCCACATGGATCGGCCCTTTCGTGGTTCAAAAGATCTTCTCCGAGGCGCCATGAAGCTAATGTACCTAGACGGCAATCCCTTCATGAATCCAATAACTAAGCAAACTTCGCAGATACTTCGCCTAAAGAAGAACAACTGCATCTCTTGGCACTCCATGTAGTGTCGAACTACGTGCACTCCGAGCCCTCTAGTCCTGGGGAACGTAGGCAACCTTAATTGGTCCGGTCTAAAAATACACAAAAAGTCAAAAGTTTGAATGTCAATCAAGACCTCCATCAAGCTCCGCACTTTTCAAGAACACGCCCCAACAAGCCACCTTGACCAAGTCAAACGACGGCGGCAACATCAAAGGACATCCGAGGGTCACTCAAAGATCAAACGATCGACTCATGTCGCTTTCCAAGCTGGGCTTGTCTTCGCCTCACGCGCTTCAAAAAAAAAAAAAAAAAAGAGCTCGAGCAAGGGCTCACAAAAAATATAAAAAAGAGAGCTCGAGCAAGGGCTCACAAAAAACAAAAAGAGCTCGAGCAAGGGCTCACAAAAAAACAAAAGAAGCTCGCGTAAGCCGCGAAATTGAGGTCAAGAGCCCGACGCCAACAAGAGGCAAGGAAGCTACGAAAAGACCGTCAAAACGACTTGTCAAGGGAGCATTCAACCTCTCACCAAGCACAAAGCCTCAAGAAAGGGGATTGCCGTGTGGCCTGCATCGGCTTCGGGCCCGCGAATGCAATGTAAAAGTCCAAAGATGGACGCCGACAAAGTGCACAAATGTAAGCTAAAGGCAAACAAAAGATCTTGCGTCTCGACAAAGCTTTAAAAGTAAATCACAAATCACTAACGGTTACAACATTTCTTGATGAGTTCAAGCACGGTCTACTCTCAAGTTCACAACATGCTAAAAGACAAATTTTAATACATTTAACTAATAATGTGTTTGCAATGCAATGAATGGATACCTAGGAGGTCATTCCGCGCCATCTCGCGCTTGTCCTCGCCATTCTTTCCTTTCTTCCTCGTCCCCGCGAGCCTTCTTTCGCTCCACGTGAACCAACTCGCGTCTCTCGCCCGAGATCCGGGTCCTCCCCGTAGAGTCAAACAATCCAAGAGCTCTCGTGGCTTCATTCGCCCGTGCTTCGCTCGGATCTCCTCCTCGCGAGTCCGTAAAAGAGGACCTCTCCCCGTCGCCGGTCAACTCTAGTCTCGTAGTCAAACAAAGCGTCTCCCGTCACATCCAAAGTGGTCGACTGTGCTTTGAACTCCTAAGGCAATAGCTACTACGGCAACCGGTCCTGTAATCGCTACACGCCCGCTCTCCAAGACCACTTGGGATCGCCCAACACGCCGCTCATACCAAAGCCGATACCGAGTCGTCAATACAACGCTCCCCGACGCCTAAGGAGTACCACAGAGGGAAAGCGGAATACTTCCATACCCTCGTAAAATACAAGAAGGCACCCGGAGCCGCCATACAAAGAGGAACTACCTCCGCAGAGCAAGGTCATCCCACCAACAAAGGCCTCCTCGCTTCATCCCAAACCGCCGGAAACAAGCGACGGAATATAGAAGGAGGACCAAGACAAACCTCGAACTCGACAACGTAGACCCTTCCCCGCAAGATCCTCCCGGTCTCAATCCTCCAAAGGAACCCACCGGATCTCGATGCGTACTAAGCCGTGCCATCCATCTCTCCCAAAGCGGACCGATCCATATCCAACACAAGAGGTCGCCGAGCAAATGACCACGGCTAAACGACGCCTGAGCCTCTCATGGCCTCGAAGTCTCTCGCAGCCACAAGGTGAGCAAAGCCGGGCTTCCCCTCTCATAAAACGATCCCTGGGCCGCGCACTGGCCGATACCATGAAGAGTCTCCCCAAAGACTAACGGACAATATCCTTCTCCACTCGCAAAGCGCTCTACCACATCTAGCAAAGCGCCATCACAAATGCCAAGTGGAACCGACTGCGTAAAAGCGCCGCCATCACGCACAAGGCAAATACATCCTAAGAGACGTCACTCTCATCATCAACCATGAACCGCTCCGGCCTCGTAAATGTCGATATGACCCGAATCAAGGATCATGCCCCCGCACTTCTTCCAACGAAGCACGAAAGAAGCTTCACGCCACCGCAGACACCAATCAAAGGAAGCGAGATGGCCTCCACCTCCAATCAAAGCCCGAAAATCCTCAAAACCTATTTCTCAAAGAACAAGCATAAAACCATCGTCCTCGCAAACCTTGCTCCAAACCGCCCAAACATCGCCAAAGCCATTCCCCGCAAACAAACACTACCCACAAACACACTCTCACCACGTGGCATGTACAAAATAAAAAATAATAATAGCAACAATTTCTAGGACAATTCCCTGAATCACAAAAATGACATTACATCTTAAAATAAAATACCGTTTGCCATGCAAATACACGTGTTTTATTACAGTACCCATAAATGTCTCTGTTGCTAAACAAAAAAAGAGGGATATGAAAAGAGGGAAAGCAAATGAATACTAATCGTAATCCTCAAAGATCATCATCCTCGCCAAGGTCCTCCAAAGAAAAGTCTGGCATCCCAAATAACTCGCCCGTCACATCCTCGCCGCCGGAATACCGAGCACCCGCCCGAGGCTCCCACGAAAAGTACTCAAGGATCAAATCCGGCGAAAGGATCAAAGAAAGAAGGCTCGAGGAACCCTCACCCCGTGCGCCATGCGGAGGCATGAATCGATAAAAGGGCCGCTCCTCGAAGGCCCCGCAGCCTCCCGAAGACGCCCCGCATCCATGCTATGCCGCCCTCAAAGGCCCTCCCGCTGCGGCTCCGGCTCGGCTCTAGGCGGAGGAACGCCCACTGTAATGCCTCGAAGGCATAGGCTCGTACGCCGGCACACGACGCGAAGACCGGCAGACACCTTCGACGCCATCTTCTTAGCGAAGGAGCGCATCGCCACGTAACGGCGAGTCGCATATCGTAGGCTCTCCCCGGACTCCGCACCAACAAGAAGCCAAGGAAACGCTCATCAAATGCGCTTATACTCAACAACAAAAAGAGAAAAATGCGTAAAAGATGCCAAGATGGAAAAGAGTCAAGACACTCACCGATCTATCTGGGATCCACTGCAGATGCAGCAGAGCTCGCTCCGAACGGCATGCATACCCTCCTCTCGATCCGTCCCCGCGGACGTACGTGAAATCCGGCCCCGCATCGGAACCTCTGGGAGCTCGCGGCGCCTCTCTCTCCCGCGCACTCGCGGCGTCCCGCCTTCCTCCTCACGAAGGCCCCGTACTCCTCTCCATATAAATGAACTCCCGCACCGACACCGCCAAGGTACCTCTCGAAGTCAAGCACATCCATATCCCGGAGTCAAGCATCCCAAAGGGAGGGTCCCTCGAGCCACGGGAAGCACACCGGCCACGCCGCCGTAAGACCCGCTCCTGTGCATACATGACATCACAAGTCAAGCCCCGCAAAGATCTTCCGCCGCGCTGTCACTCCTGGGAGCCCTCAAACTCATCTCCTCATACCGAGTCCACGGAACAAGACAAACCCTCACGGCTATCTCTCCGTACGCTTCCCGCACATCCCCGTAGGCGATGGTGAGCTTCCCCTTGGCCGGGTCCTCCCTTTTCGCCGTACGAGCCCATCCCAAAGATAGCAGGTACGCAAAGAATGTACTCTGTGGATCCCTATCCCACTGGAAGCACCGGAAAACCTCATAAAACCACACCCGTGACAAAAACAGAGAAGGCTCAAGTAAAAGACAATGGAGAAATGACAAGTTGCTAAATCAAGAAAAACAAAGAATAAACTCATACCTCCAAAGCAAAGTCAAAAGCAGCCAACGAATCGCCACCCCCTCGCTAAACCGGTCCAAGGAGAAGTAGAGCTCAGCCAAGCCTCGCTCGCCCCAAGCAATGTCGCACCTATCCAGATCAAGCTCTCCAACAAAGCAAAGGGAGCCGCGGTCGCGTGGTTCGAGAACAAAGTCTCTGACAAAGGCATACCACAAGAAGGAGCGCGCCAACCGCTCCGCTGCCACCCGGCCGGTACCCCGGATGTAGGCCCCACATCCGGCCGTGATCCTCATCTCCACGCCGTCGCTATACAAGATCCCTGTGCCCTCGCGAGGACGAGGCTCAAAGCCCAAGCAGCTCTGGCCAACACATCATCGCCTATCATGTCTTCCACCGCACCGGCCCTCCTTTCAAGGAAAGCCCGCATAGCAAAGAAAATCGCTGGCGCCACCGTCACCTCGCCCCTGCCAATGTGGAAGGTGCGGGTGGTATCCCACCAATACTCGATAAACCCAGAAGACACTCTTGTTCTTCCTCGTGTCGACACTCCACCTGTGTTCTCAACGAACACACCTAGGCCGTAAGCATAAACCAGCCTCCGGACTCGCCTACCGTCCACGGAAATATCGTGCATCCGCCGCCATAGCTCCACAAATGCCTCGAGCGATCCCCGAGTCTTCATCCTCTTCGCCTTCCCGCCATAAGCTCCCGCATCCCGCAGTAAACACAAAGAAAGGTACGTCAATCACAAGATTTAATATAAAGGCACATATAACCCGTCACAAAACACGGCACATATTGCACATAATTTTCACATACATTATACATATAATTTTTCCATGTAACCCGTCACAAAACACGGCACACAATGCACATAATTTTCACATATATCATGCATATAATTTTTCCCATGCAGTCCGTCACAAAAACACGGCACACACTGTACACATTTTCTCAAAAGAAAAAAAGGGGGGGGATTAAACCCTACACGACACATTTTCAAAAGAAAATCCGTCCCAACACAGCACATATTGCACATATTTTCCCCTACGTAGTCCGTCACCCAAAACATGGCACACACGGCACGACACATATGCATAACACATTTTTCAAAAAATCCGTCCCTACACGGCACACACTTTCACATATAACCCGTCACAAAACACGGCACGTGTCACATTTTTTTCACAAAAATTATCACTACACGATAATTTTTCTCACAATGTACATACATAAATAGCATTAGGTACAAAACACCAAAGCATGCAATTCACTAGATAGGCACTTTATTTTCACAAATAAGAGCTAATCTACACATTTCTGCACAAAATACACATACCCACAATTTTTACATGTCCATTTTCAACAATTCATCAAGAATTTCACAAAAAGGCATAAAATAATAACAAAAAAAAAAATTCAAAAATGCGAAAACTAAAACCTAGTTCTAGCATTCAAAAATTCGAAAGCAGTGGAATCAAAACGGAACAGATTTCTTACCTCCCCGACGTTCATGGAGCGACGATTGTGCACCTCCGGATTCTGATACAAAACATCCGGTTCTTCGAAGATGGAACGAACGAAATCCAATTCCTTTGGAGCTCCATCCGTTGCTCAACCACTTCCCCGATCAAGGCTGACGACGACTCCTTCGAGATCCCTCCGCCATTGCAAGCAATTCAAGCTAAGAAAAATGGAAGATTTTGGACAAAAATGGAGGTTTTTCTCTCTCTCTCTCTCTCGCCCGGTTCACGAACCGGAAATGAGGAAGAAGAAGGAGCCTCGGCATTTAACCCGGTCAAAACCTGAACCGTAAAAACCAAAGTGGTCCGTACGGACCTCTTTTTGCAACTGTGTGGTCCGTACGGACCTCTTTGCAAGAGGTGGCCAAATTACTTTCCCCGCCCTTATAATCTTTGCCCCCGGTCGTCCTAAGGCCTTTTCCAAAGAAATCCAAGTGCGTAATGGTCCCTAACCCTTCAATTCAACCACCGCCGGCCGTAAGACCGGTCTCGCCACTTCAACGGCATCAACCACCGGCCATCAACGTAAGACCGGTCTCGCCACTTAACGGCAATTCAACCGTCCGTAAGACCGGTCTCGCCACTTCAACGGCACAACCACTACGTAAGACTCGCCCACTTCAACGGCAATTCAACCACCGGCCACGTCGTAAGACCGGCCTCGCCCACTTCAACGGCACAACCACCGGCCGTCAAGCCGTAAGACCGGTCTCGCCACTTCAACGGCAATTCAACCACCGCCGTCAAGCGTAAGACCGGTCTCGCCACTTCAACGGCAATTCAACCACCGCCATCAAGCGTAAGACCGGTCCTCGCCCACTTCAACGGCAATTCAACCACCGGCCGTCAAGCGTAAGACCGGTCTCGCCCACTTCAACGGCAATTCAACCACCCCGCCGTCAGCGTAAGACCGGACCTCGCCCACTTCAACGGCAATTCAACCACCGGCCATCAACGTAAGACCGGTCCTCGCCCACTCCAACGGCAATTCAACCACCGCCCGCTCAACGGCAATTCAAGAAGGAGCCAACACCTCCCAGCACGAATCCCAAGGCACAAGACGCCTTCAAACGCTCAACGGCAATTCAACCAACGCCCGCTCAACGGCAATTCAAGAAGGAGCCAACACCTCCCAAAGACGAATATCAAGGCACAAGACGCTCCAAACGCTCAACGACAACTCAACCATCGCCTCAAAGGAGGTCCGAAGTCATCTTCCCAATGTAAAAGTGGCCCCTACAAGGTCACGCATCCTCAAGAATTCAAGCACCGGCAAGCCGATGTAAGCCCGAATCTCGCCCACTTCAACGGCAACGCAAGCACCGCCATCAAAGTAAGCCCGAGCTCCTCCCCAACAAGTCAAAGTGGAAGTCATACAAGACCGCATATCCTCAAAGACCTGCCATCATCCTTGCCCACTCAACGGCAAAACAAGCACACGAAGGAGCCAACACCTCCGAGTACAAGTCCCAAGGCACGAAGCGCTCCCCAAAACGCCAAATGGGAAGCAATCACCGACCGTCATCCTTGCTCACTTCAACGGCAGCGCAAGCACCGGCAGTCATCGTAAGTCCAACCTTCTACTCAACATGCAAAAACACAAAGGCATCTACGCTCTCGAAGCACAAGGCAAGCCACGCTCCACAATCGCGGCTAGAAGACGATTCAAAGTCTCGCGCATTACATCAAATCGCGGCTAGAAGACGATTCAAAGTCCTCGCGCATAACATCAAATGTAGAAGACGATTCAAAGTCCTCCAGTATGGCATCAATCAAGTGCTAGAAGACGATTCAAAGTCTCGCGCATAACATCAACAAATGCCAAGACGATTCAAAGTCCTCCAAGTGGCACCAATCGCGGCTAGAAGACGATTCAAAGTCCTCGCGCATAACACCAACAAATGGCTAAGACGATTCAAAGTCCTCCAAATAAGGGCACCAACCGCCGCTGATGACGATTCAAAGTCCTCCACGTGGGTACCAACCGCCGCCGACGACGATTCAAAGTCTCTGGCCAGTGGCACCAACCGCATCGAAGACGATTCAAAGTCCTCGCGCGCATAACATCAACAAATGCTGCCAGACGATTCAAAGTCCTCCAAGTGGCACCAATCACGCTAGAAGACGATCTAAAGTCTCGCGCATAACACCAACAAATGCCGTAAGACGATTCAAAGTCCTCCGGGGCCGTGGCACCAACCGCCGCCGATGACGATTCAAAGTCCTCCAAACGTGGCACCAACCGCCGCTGGGACACGATTCAAAGTCCTCCAAAGCCGTGGCACCAACCGCCGCGATGACGATTCAAAGTCCTCCAGCCGTGGCACCAACCGCAATCGAAGACCGATTCAAACCTCACTCTATCTCCGCCCTAAGGCCTTAAACCACCCGATTAGGAAAATCGTAAAATTTCCATCCCAGACACCACCACGCCCTCACAATTGACCTCGGCGGTCACCACATCTCAGACACCACCACGTCCTACCACCGACCTCGGCGGTCACACAACACTTCAGGGCACCACCACGCCCACATGCACTCACAAATTCACGACCTCCGAACTACGACTGTGCTTGATTCCCGCCTGTGGATACGTAGGAATCCTATCACAGGTCCAAACCCATCGACCCATACTCTGGCCACCTAGACACCACCACGTCCTTCCCATCGACCTATGCGGTCACCCAGACACCACCACGTCCTCACCACCGACCTCGGCGGTCACACGACACTTCAGTGGCACCACCACGCCCGCATTCACAAAACACTCACCCCACACCCGAACTACGACTGTGCTTGATTCCCGCCAGTGGATACGTAGGGAATCCTATCACAGGTCCAAATTTATCGACCTAAACTGGTCACACAAAAGGACACCACCACGTCCTCACATCGACCCTCACGGCCACTTCCTCTCCCAAAGACGCGATCCAGACATTAGGACCCTTATCTTATCTGGCGACCCCACTTCTTTCATAAGTGACGCCGTCGAGGGCTTCGTAAGTACCCCAACTGATCACACCCTTTCAAACACACGGAAACACCGCAGAGCTCATCAACGCAGCCTCTGAGACCTCTCTCACTCAAAACCCTCTCAAAACCCTCTCAAACCCCCAACCAAACCAAGTGGAGGAGCCTTCCTCGGGATAAAAAGGGACAAAAGGACCTTTGGGAATTTTCAGAAATCGTAAAGTAATTAAGGTCCGTACGGACCTCTTTGTTTCAATGATTACTAAATCCCCTTAAAGTCCACAATATTCCTCAAATCCTGGGAAAATGATTACTTCCTCGCAGAGTTGGTCCGTACGACCTCTTTGCATGCAAGATGGTCCGTACGGACCTTATTGCTCAGTGGAACACCATCATTCCGTAATATTCTCCATCATTGCATTCCTCAAATCGAGGAAATCCAAAATTCTCGATAACCAAGAAGGTCCGTACGACCTCTTGCTCCGAAATTTTTACTATAAACAGAGGGCTCCCCTCCTCATTTTCACACACCTCCCTCTTCTCTCTTCCTTTCCTTAGCCTTCTCTCGCTCCCCTCTAAGTCCTCTCGAGGCACTCCCGCCCCTTTCGGATCCTTCCGAGGCCTTCCGAGCCCCTCGCGGTGCTCCGGCCTCCCCGAGCGCCTCCCGAGACGCTCCCGCGCTGCCCCGAGGCACTCTCGAGGTACTCCGAGGCCCCTCGTGGTACTCCGAGGCCTCGTCGGTCTTTCCACGGTGTCCCGCTCTTTCCGAGTCAAACCGACGATCCCAAACCACGCCGAAACTCGCCCGAGTGACTCCCGCCACCACAACGCACGCCGAACCTCTCGCCCGAGTGATCCCGACGATCCCCACGCACGCCGAACCTCTCGCCCGAACGCAGCCTACAACCTCAACTCACGCCGAAACTCGTCCGCGGACAACCGGCATCTCCCGAAGCAATCCCGATCCGTACCTAACGCTACTCCGACCTCAAACACTATTCCCTCGCCAAGACAGACACGAACCAACATTGTAAGACTTCCTTCCTACAATATTTCAATACATTTCCATACATAGCATACAATGTAGACATCCGATACAACATGCATTTTTAAAAGCACACACACACACACACAACAGTTAAAGAATGTTAGAGGTATCCGAAAGACTCGTTTTTACGAGGCGACTCGGGTGAGCTCTAAGATTCTAATATTCTCTTCCCGGGAGTCATCTCGACCTCCGAACTCAAAATCTCATCACACAAAGACAGCTTTAAAATTATCTTTAAACCGATGCCCTTTTTCAATGTTTTCGGGCTTAATAAAAACGGCGTGGCGACTCTACAAAACAAAAAGGGCGAGACCAAGCCGCTCCAACGCGAAAGATGCTGGGATGCCGTGGCCGCGAGGCCTCGCTGATCCGGGTAATTTCAGCAGTCCGGAAGCCGCCTCGAGCGCAACATCTCGAACTGGATGTATACGGAGACTCAACATTGATCATCAATCAAGTTTCCAACAAATGGAAGACGGTAGATTCTCGGCCTTCGAAGTACCACGCGTACATGGAGGATGCCTATTGCCGCCTCAAGGACATCTCTTTTCATTATTTACCAAGAGACAGGAACCGCTCGCAGATGCCCCGGCAACCCTCGCCTCTCTTGTCGAAATTTCCGATGGAAAAAAGCAAGACCCCTCGTAATAGGCCGACTGAAACACCCGCCTATTGCTGTGAGATCGAAACAACAAAAGCAATGATCGACGAACCCCGGTACAATCAAATTTACCAAGCACTCCAAAACGGAGAAGCTTCCTTCACAAATGAAGATGGAAAATACAAAGAAGGGATCAAAGCCAAAAACATGATGGCATTAAAACGCCCGGCATCCCATTTCGTCATTCCGGGGGTATATTGTACAAGAAGCGCCACTAAGGTCCACTCCTTCTGTGTAAACAAAGAAAAAGCCAAGCTAATGAACGAAGTTCACAACGGAACTCGCGGTCCGCACATACGAACGCCCGAGCATTGACACGTATCATCCTCCGTATGGGATACTATTGGATATCAATGGAAACAGACTACATCCAGTTCATCCAAAGCTGCGACAAATGTCAACGGTTCTCCAACCTCAATCACATTCCTCCACATGAACTCTATTGCATGACTACACCATGGCCTTTCGCCACACGGGGAATCGACGTCATCGGCAAGATCACTCCACCAGGGAGCAATGGTCACGAGTTCATTCTAGTCACAGTCGACTACTTCACCAAATGGGTAGAAGCCAGATCGTACAAGGTACTGAATTCTAAGAAGGTGGCCGAGTTCATCCAAGAGAACATCATATGCCGATACAGAGTACCCAACGAGATCATATCCGACAATGGGACTCACTTCGAAGGAGATTGTGACCAACTACTGACCGAATTCAGAGTCACACGTCGCAAGTCTTCTCCTTACAGAACACAAACCAATGGTGCAGTAGAGGCAGCCAACAAGACTCTCGCCATGATAATCGAAAGATGACCACTCGCAGGTCGGACCGGCCCGAAAAGCTACATTTAGCCCTCTGGGGATACCGAACATCAGTCAGAACCGACACAGGGGAGACTCCATTCGCACTTACCTATGGAATGGAAGCAATGTTACCTGTGGAATTGGAAATTCCATCCCTCCGAGTCCTCTTGGAAAACGGGATCAATGAAGTCGAATGGCTACAGAGCCATCACGACGAACTTGCTCTACTCGACGAGCGCAGATTGAAAGCCATGGAACACACTCGAGCCTACCAGAGCAGAATGGCCCTAGCATTCGACAAGAAAGTCAAGATCCGAGACATCAGAGAAGGCGACTTGGTGCTAAAGGAAAAGCCTCCTACGCAGACCAATCCCCTCGGAAAGTGGGAGCCTACCTGGATAGGATCGTTCGTGGTACAAAGAATCTTCTCAGGAGGAGCCATGAAGTTAGCAGACTTGGACGGGAACCCTTTCGTTAACCCCGTGAACGGAAGCAAGCTCCGCAGATACTTCATTTGAGGAAGAGCACGAGTCAACTATCCTTCCACATACACTACCCCTTAGTAAAATTAAAGTGCTAAAAGAGTAATACCCAACTGGATACATTCCCGCTAATGATCCAGGTAAAAAACAGGGTCGCACTTCTTTTGTCTTCGTTTTTCTCAAATTCACCTAAAGTGTCGAACTACGGTGACCTGAGCCCCTTAGTGCAATTGTAAAAGGGGAACGTAGGCAGCCATCATTGGTTCGATCTAAAAAACAAAACAAAAAAAATACAATAAGCATCAATTGCTTGTGTTTCGAAAAATTCTTTTCATTTAACCTACAAATTCATTACGGTTAAAACAATCTTTGATGAGTTCAAGCACGGTCAACTTTTGACTCGCTACACGCTAGCAAAACTACAATAAAACATTAATCAGTTAATGTGTCTACAATGACAATGGGTGGATGCTCTGGACAGCAAGGTCAACCTAGTTTCCCGAACTTGGTCCTTCATCCTTCTTCCCCTTCCCTTTCCCCCGGCGAGTGTTCTTCACCTTCACAGGGAATAATTCCAGTAGTCCTTCTACCTCGGCTCGTGGACCCTTCCCGACGCTCCGTCAAGCCCGTAGCCGGTCAACGCAGCCTCTTTCCCTAGCTCGTCTCGAGCCGCCTCGCTTCGAGCCATTATAACCGTGCTCGATTGGCCTCCCGATCGCATTGGCCTCATAGTCAGCCATGTCATTCCCAGTACGATCCCCAGGATTAGCTCTCGCTTCGGTCCTCCTCAAGGTCGAGCTGTCAAGTTGGCTAGCACCCAACAGCTCATCTCGTCTCCACAAGATAGCCATCTGTGTCTCCCCTATACATTCTTCGTACTCGCCCGATATCAAGGTCAATGTAACAAAGGCCTCTCTCCGCGAAAGAGAACCCCGGGCAGAAAGGACGTGTATTGCCACCACCGCGTGAGCGGCAATAGCGTCGAAGGATCTTCCATCGCAGAGATCCCACCTCGAAGGTAGCAAAGATGAACTAAACCCGTCAACGGACACTTCGCTCCACTCGCATCGTCGCAGTAACCAACGATGGAATGTAAAAGACGTCTCGAGACAAACTCCCCCATCACTCGACAACCAAGTGACCCTCCCGAGCGGTCCGACAAGTCTCAGAATCTCCAACGGGAACCCACCATCGCAAGTGATGCGTGCGGAGTCTCGGCCATCCGTGAGCCCAAATGTACGACGCTTGCCCCCAATCACCAGTAGGACGCCGAGAGAAGGACCAAGCGTCACAAGACATTGGCACCTCGGGCATCATCTCGCAGCCTCTCCCTTAACCACATGGTAAGCATAATGACTCCCTCCCCACATGTATCGCCACCGGCCGCCATCCGACCTACGCCCAGGAACGTCTCGCCCAAGACCAAGGGCACGATGTCTCCCCCGTTCCGGCATCGCCTCACCAGTGTCCAAGACACCGTGATGGCACACACCTGTGGACGCAACGTGAACAGAGTAGCGATCGCGCACAGAGCAAACGTGTCCCACGCAAAGACGCTCCCTCGCCTCCGGCAAATCTATCTGGGCAAATTCCGAAATGTCAACATAATCCGCATCAATATCGCATCCCGTATGCTTCTCCAAATGAGATACCAAGCAAAGACACTAGCTTCTCAACAATGCATGCCACCAAAGATACGGAAGAACTAGCTTCCGTCTCAGTCCTCCTGCACGGCCCGTAAATCTTCAAACGTAGGAGTGATCTCGTTGTACGAAAAGCCGTACACATTCCTCCGTACGTCCTGCAACCGAGACGCGGCTCTCAAAAGATCCTAATATGGCATAAGCTCCTTCAAAGCCCAAACAGATTTCATCCCGTAATGTGCCTTCGAAAACCCCTTGTTCTGCCTCGTGTGGTTCCGTACCCACGACTGAAAGTTGTCCAGATATCGCTCTTGCATCCGAGACGATAGCTTGGGAAAGGGAGCCATGAAAAATGAAGGAAACCTTAGAAATTTGAGAGAATTCAGCTAACTGATCAGAGGTGAATGCGCAGTTCTTAACAAATTACAAAGATGAAACCGCAATTTAAAAGACTCTCAAAATTGCACCTCGGTCCGGCCGATTCTCTCGCTGCTGACGGGTCAACTCGCAGCCTACCGCCCTAAATTGGAAGCAATTCCAAACAACTCCCTTTTCATACCTTGTGAATCTGCGTGCTGCCCCTAGTTTCATTTAACCAATGTCAATATCCCTTTCGCCCCGGGCACGTGCAACAGTGCAATTAATTAATTATCAGTGCATAGAGGCATAATTTTTGACCCGTTCAATTTTTTATGCATGTTTCATTTTATTTATTTTTTATTAACCTACTTCCTTATTTGCCGAAAATAACAGAAGGTGATCACAGAATAAATGTGCGAAATACAGGTTCCGCCCCACGGGCGCCTTTTCAAATACAGTTCAAGTCAAATCGTTCCAGATGATACAGACGCTACAAAAAAAAAAGAGAGAAAGCAGTAAAGGAGGACAACTCCGAGTCCTGCTCGTCATCCGAGCACTCGATGCACTGCTCCGCAGCCGCCGGATCCGTCGCAAACAAGAAGTCGCCAAATTCCTCCAGGCGGGAATACGCAAAAGGCCTCCTCGACGTCCGCAAACTCGAGGACTCTCCCCTCTCGTGCCCCGAGTGTGAAGAAGAATGAGCTCCCGCCCGCGAACTGGCCAAATCCCTGTACAAAGTCCTCCCCACCAGCCGTGGGAGCAGGCGAACCTCTCGGCCTAGACGGCCTCGGCTCACGGACATCCACGCTCCTCCAGGAACTGCACCGCATGAATGCCACGAGCCTCCTAGCGTAGGCGGCCCACCCGTCCACCAGCCTCATAACGTCGTTGTACGTACGCCGTACACCGCGAACCAGAAAGTCATCAAGACGAGCGTAAAGTACAGATGCAACATTTGCAGAATGCTACTATCAAATGCAGAAAACCAAAAAAGCACTCACCAAAGTGTTGGGGTCAACCCTATACCGTGGTCTCGGCTCATCCGGGAGCGGGATCACCAGCCGCCTGCACGAACCGTCCAGCCCCTCGTACGCCAGCCTAGCGCGTGGGAGCAGGAGATCTCGGGGATATCCAGGGCCATCGCCCTCCCTGTGCTGCACCTGTAGGCTCCTCAGCCTCATCCTCAAGAAAGTCTCATAGTCGGCCCCCGCTATGATGTACTCGGTATAGAACACGCCCTGTCTATACCTCTCCAACTCATCCATCGGCATCGACAGAGGATGCTGCATGCGCATAGGAGGATCCACCGGCACCATCGGAAGTGACCCCGGGCCATGCTGACGGGTCACCCTCTCCCCCAGATACATAACGCCGCAATGAAGCCCCACCAGGAGCTTCCGCCGCCGCGTAACCTCACTCGCAACCTGAACTGCGATAGCGTGGAACCGACTCCACAGTCACGGATCCTCTCGTAGAACTCCCGCTCAGGCCTGGGACACCTCCTCGTACGACGCCGAGTGCCCACCTCGACGAGACCACCTTCTTCACCCTCTTCTCGCCAAACCAAAGATGGCAGGGAACAGGGTCGATACGCCTCCCTAATGTCCCACTCCCGCGGACCGAACACCTCATAAAGCACTAGACCTCCGCTGTGCAAATGGAAAGTTATGTCGCCTACAGAGCGTATACATACGAGTACATAAAAGAGACAAGGAAGAGAAAAAGACGTGAACTTACATCCAGAGCATGCGAGAAACAAACTCAAGGAGTTCTCCTCTCCCCGCGAGAACATGTCCAGGGAATAGTAGAGCTCGGCCAGTCCAGCCTCCCCCCATGCATACCCCCTCACGACATCCAAATCTGTCAGCGACCCGAGCAGAGGGAAGTGACAGGATGTGTTAGAAGTCGGGAACAAAGTCGCTGACAACGCGAACCAAATGAACCCTCGAGCCAGGCGCTCCGCGGTCATCCTCAAAGACCCAAACCAAATAATCTCGTAATGCCCGCTCCGCATGCACCTCCATCGGCTCGTACCGAATGCCCAAGCCCCCGACATCGGTAATATCAAAACCCAGCAGCTTCGACAACTGCCTCGCGGTATAACCATCCACCCACACCAGCCGTGTTGCCCCGTAATGGCAACCCAAAGGATAGCGGCAAAGTCAGTGGGAGTCACCGTCGCCTCCCCCCATCTGAAATGAAAAGTGTGGGTCGTATCCCACCAGTACTCGCTCAAAGCCACTCACATGGACCTGGCCCTCTGCGTATCATCTATCGCAGCTACCGCACTGATAAATCCAGCCAACCCGGAGTCAACCACCAGCTGCCATGGACTCCTCTCTCCCTCTCGAGCATCGTCCGGGAATACCTCCCACAGCGCTCGCACTGCCTCAAAGGCACCCCGACTCTTCTGGTTGTGGGTATCAACCGTCCCTCGCCCCTGCAGGTGAACACAGCAAAATACGTTAAGCACAGAAGCAACGTCAACAGAATGCACGAACGCATGTCAAAAGGATGCAATGCAGATACGGTTCTCATTCATTTCCTAAAATATTTCCATCCTTTCGAAAACTCCGTCGAATCCGGAACTTTCAAAACATTTCGAAAACTCCGTCGAATCCGGAACTTTCAAAACATTTCAAAAACTCCGTCGAATTCGGAACTTTCAAAACCCTTCGAAAAATCCGTCGAATCCGGAACTTTCAAAATCTTTTCGAACATTTCGAAAATTTACTCCGTCCCGAATTAAAGCTACTTTAATTTTGGAAAATGCATCTAGACATGGAATTTTGCAACCAAAATTTTTATGTCATCTACCCATAGAGTCAATTGAACTACATCCTAGTCAATTTCGACAAATGTTCATAGCAAAGTCAAAAGCCCCAATCCGGGCACCAAAATCCCTAACTCATTCCTAGTCAAATTTCTAACATTTAAAGAATGCACATTCTTAAAATTAATGGAATTTGAAGGAAGTTTACCTGTCTCTCGATCCTTCCTTTGGAGTTGTGTTTATCCCTAGCCGGGTAGAACTCCGCCGGATTCAATGGATGAACATTGGTTCGAATGGTCCGAACCAACCGCGTTCTTTCGTCATCGGTCCTTCCATGACGAGCCATTGGTTCCCAATCACCTTCCATAGCAATTTTCCTTCACAAATCTGAGCAAATCTCACAATTTGGTTGAGTTTTTCTCTCTTTTTCTCTCCTTCCCGTCGGAAATAATGGAAGAAATGGATGGGTGTGCGTCGGACTTGGAGCTGATTTGAATCTGGTCAAACTCAGTCCAAGTCCGGCCGGACTTTTGCTGCAATTAAAAAGATTCCTTCCAATTCAACCCCTCAACTTTTGGGCAGTTCCAATTTTACCCCTTTTGGCCTCCAAAAGTGTAAAATTTCCCCCCAGTTAGACATTTCTAACACCTCGTCTCCAGACGTTAAATTTCCAGTTAGTTTTCACTAACGCTCGTCTCCAGACATTAAATTCCCAGTTAGTTTTCACTAACGCTCGTCTCCAGACGTTAAACTCCCAGTTAGTTTTCACTAACGCTCGTCTCCAGACGTTAAATTCCCAGTTAGTTTTCACTAACGCTCGTCTCCAGACGTTAAATTCCCAGTTAGTTTTCACTAGCGCTCGTCTCCAGACGTTAAATTCCCAGTTAGTTTTCACTAACGCTCGTCTTCAGATGTTAAATTCCCAGTTAGTTTTCACTAACGCTCGTCTCCAGACGTTAAATCCCCAGTTGACGTTTGACATTCAAACACTCAATCATGTCTCCGGACATTCCAGTTACATTTCCGTCTCCAGACGTTAAATTCGATTCCCAGTTGACGTTTGACATTCAAACGCTCAATCATGTCTCTGGACATTCCAGTTACATTTCCGTCTCCAGACGTTAAATTTAATCCTCAGTTGACGTTTGACGTTCAAACGCTCAATCCTGTCTCCGGACATTCCAGTTACATTTCCGTCTCTCGAAGTTAAAATTTCTATTAATTTTACCATCGTTCACTCTCCCCGGCCGCCAGTCGTAAGCCCGATTGTTTCACCTCTGCGGCCATCATGGTAAGCCCGTACAACAATCCCTCTTTGGCCATCAAGGTAAGCCCGAATGCTCATCCCCAGCAGGATTCTAAAGAAGAAACGTCGATCCTTCCAAGTTGTTAATAACGCCAGTTTAACACAACCGTTCCCATCATTGCCGCCCTATCCCCAGCAGGATAAACCTGGCAGTCAATGTAAGCCCAGCATCCAAGGCACGAATGCCTTCGTCTCAGGATAAACGCATCCTCGCAACTCCGGTTTGAGGCGCCACACGCCCTCGTATGATCTAGCAACTCCGGTTTGAGGCGCCACACGCCCTCGTATGATCCAGCAACTCCGGTTTGAGGCGCCACACGCCCTCATAAGTATCAGCAAATCCGGTCTGAGGCGCCACACGCCCTCGAAGGTTTCAGGAATCCCAGGTCCAGACGCCTCACAATAGTCTCCATTCAGGTTCCGGTACCTCGCAATGGTCTCATTCAGGTTTAGACGCCTCCCAACAGTCTCGCTCAGGTCAAGGTCCCCACGCGCGGCCCTTGCACCTACGAACTATGATCGGCTTGATTCCCGCTCGGGATACGTAGGAATCCTTTCGCTAAGGGTCCAGCCAGCTGACCGCCCAGGTCTCTTCCAAAGTAAGGCATCCCGATTTGGATCCTTATCTTTTTTCAATGACCCCACCTCCTTCGGAGGAGACGTCGCTGAGGGGCTAACTGTAAGTACCCAAATCCGGATCGTCAAAATCCGTCAGAAAGTTAACCGAAATCCGTTAACTGGCCCGCTCCAGGTTAATCGGAACTCGTTAAGCTCCCCGTTGCAAGCCAACGAGACGTCCCGGGACTACCCCGAGCATCCCGACATCGAAGCGTACTTAACACGTGTCATCGCACGTAAAAGTACGGCTTTCCCTGAAAAATGCACTTTCCGACACTTTTCGGGGGCGTTTCGGACATTTTCCGGACTGTTATTTAAAAAACGGACAAAACTGGGACCGGGGAACGAACTCCCATGCATTTGGTGACTCACAGGGACACTTGGCACGCATGCCACCTCCCTCTGGTCACCCTTCAATCAAATTCAAAGTGAAAAGATTAAAATACCCCTGGTATACAGTCAAAGTCCGGCCGGACTCCCTCTGCAGTCTTCAGAAATTGCCAGCAAGTCCTTCAAAATTCCAAAATACCACAAAACCCCCTGGATTTCAGTCTAAGTCCGGCGGGAATCCTACTGAAATTTCACCTATAAATAGAGAGGCTGTCAAAGCCATTTGAAACAAAAAAAAATAACCTCCCTCCACCAAAACCTCACGGCCCAAACTGATCCTCACCCCTCCCGAGCCTCGGTTTTACCTCATTTTGCGTGAAAACTCCGTATTTCGATCAAATACGCCCTCCTCCACTCCGAAACATCGTTTCAAACTACTTTCCGTATCCCGTATACGCCCCCGAGCCAAAGGAGTCGACCCTAGCCATAGGTATAACTCCCTCTCTCTGATCTCTCGTTTCGTCTCGATTTATGCGCCAGTCGCTACTACCATTTCGAACAACGTTGTTGAAATGTAGACGCCTCCGTCTAATGGGGTCCGATACGTTTTAGCCCCTCCATCCTCTTCTCTTCCCGTAAGAGAAGTAATCACGGGTTAAAATGGCGTTCCGACCCCGTTCCGTTTACTTTTTATGTCATTTACAACTCTGGATCGATCGATCCGTCGATCGTCATTTACTCTTCCGAGCCATTTTGGCTCGTCGATCGTCATTTACTCTTCCGAGCCGTTTTGGCTCGTCGATCGTCATTTACAATTCTGAGTCGTTTGGCTCGTTGATCGTCATTTACGATTCCAGATCGTTCGATTCCGTTGATACTGCTTTAAATACTGTCATTTACAAAGTCCGACCCATTTGGATCGTGATAGTATTTACTTTTTAAAGTCCGAGTCGCAACCCGATTCGTTGATTGCAAAATCATTTAATGCGCTTTTTCCTGTAAAAATCGTTAACAATGTAATGCCCGGTTCAAAACCGGAGTTCTACCTTCGAACTCTCTTTCAAAACATGCGAAATGACGTTTGGCATCCAAACGCTCATCTTCAAACTAAAAGCCGCCATTTGACACTCAAAATCATTTAATACGTTTTTTCCCGTAAAAATCGTTAACAATGACTCGCCCGGTTCAAAACCGGAGTTCGTCCTTCGAACTCCCTTTCAAAAAGCTCAAAATCGACGTTTGCCACGCAAATGCTCATTTCCATCTCAAAACCGACCTTTGTCATTCAAACGCTCGTCTTTTCAAACAAAGTCACCTAATCAACGTTTGACATTCAAACCAAGATTAAGCTTGTCATTCAAGCCCCCATTTTAAAACACACACACACACACGATTTCGAGAAAGGTAGAAAGACTCGTCATACGAGGCATTTTGGGTGATCTCGTAATACTCTTCCCGAAACGTAACATGACCTCCGAACCTAACAACCTCTGGTACTAAATAGCCTTTTACTCGTTTTTGCTACCAATAAAAATGATCCCCTGTTTTTCAAAAGCCTTTTCCTAAGTTTTTGCTACCAATAAAAATGACACCATTTTCACAAAAGCCGTTTCTCAACGTTTTGGGCTCAAAATACAAAAACCGCGTGGCGACTCCTCATTTTCCTTCCCATGAAGCGAGGTCTCAGACACCAACACCCCGCGAAAGACAACCGCCTTTCGCATCGCGCGAAATCCGGGTAATTTCAGATATGTATCCAGGCTTTATGACACTGACTGGGTCAAAAACCAACCGAGTCTGGACAGAGTATGACGCAAAAGTGCATGGTTGACACTGGCTAGGATGGAAAGTTTGGAAAGATCTCGTGCGCACTCAAAAGGCATAGGAACACCAATTGAACTGCATCTGAGACCATCCCGGGTTTGGGGTTGTAGTGTAGTGTACAGGATAAGAGTGCGCGTGCGGTCACTAAAATTCCTTTTCTAAATAAAATAGAAAGTTTTTTTGCAGAATGTATTTTAAAAGTATATACACAGATGTATTATGATGCATTTTTTTTTAATAAGCAAAAAAGTAAAGCACATGTACACACACACAACAGTCAAAGAAAGGGTAAAATGAACGTTTAACCCTCATTATTGTTTTAAAAATCTTTTTTTTTTGTTTAAAAATTTTTTAAAACAAAAAGTCCCCAGCAGAGTCCCCCACTGAAATTACCCGGATCCGGCTATGCGGGCGGCATCTCGCGTTGGGTGGTCGTTCGCTGCGTTTTCGTTTAGAGTCGCCACGCCGTTTGATTGCGCCCAAAACATTGAGAAAATGCTTGTTTTGTTTTGTTTTGTTTTGTTTTGTTGTGTGATGAGATTTTTGATTTTGGAGGTTAGGTTATGCCTCGGGAAGAGATATTTGAGCTCACCCGAGTCGCCTCGTATACACGAGTCTTTCGATACCCTTCTTTATTTAAATGTTGTGTGTGTGTGCGTGTGCTTTTAAAAATGCATTTTGAAAATAATGTCTACATTGCAAATGCTATATTTAAGCAGGAATATTTAAATACTTAAAATAGTAAAATGAGATTGGGAAGGAGATCGTACAAATATTGGTTTGTGTCTATCTTCCATGGGAGAATGTGTTTGGTTGAGGGTGAATAGGGCTTTGGAATGTAGGGAGGTCGATTAGGACGGACCGGGATTGCCTCGGGATGCTTCGGGATGGTTTCGGGACTAAAATTACCCGGATCCAGCTTGCGCGCAGGCCCGGCATCTCGCATTCTGTTTAGTTGGGAGGTGTCTCGCTGCGTTTTCGTTCGTAGAGTCGCCACGCCATTTTGATTTAGCCCAAAATATTGAGAAAAGGCATAGTTTAAAAACTGTTGTTGTGTGATGAGATTTTTGAGTTCGGAGGTCAGGTTACTCCTCGGGAAGAGAATAGTAGAGTTCACCCGAGTCGCCTCGTAAAAACGAGTCTTTCGGTACCCCTTATTCTTTTAAAGTTGTGTGTGTGTGTATGTGCTTTTTAAAAATGCATGCTGTGTATGATGTCTACATCGTACACTATGTATTAAAATGTATTGAAATAGTAATGGAAGGAAGCCTTACCAATGTTGGTTCGTGTCTGTCTTCCGCATGGGAATAGTGTTTTGAGTGTTGAATATTGTTCCAGGATGGACAGGGATTGCTTCGGGATGTACCAGTGTCTGCGAATAGAGCTTCGGCGTGCCTCAGGAGTGTCAGGTTTGTTGACTAGTCTCGGGCAGAGGTTTGTCATGCGTAGGGATCGTCGGTTGTGCTCGTGCAGAGTTTCGGCGTGCGTCAGGATCGTTGGTTGTGTTCGGAAAGGACCGGGATGCCTCGGGATGGTCTGGAATGTCTCGGGATGGACTGGCAAGGATTCAGGATGGATTGGCAGGGCTTCGGGAAGCCTAGGGGCAGCTCGAGAGCGTCTCGGGAGCGCTCGACAGGGCTTCGGAGTACCACGAGGGGCCTCGGAATTCCCCGAAGGGAACCGAAAGAGATCGGGATTGCCCCGAAGGGTCTTAGAGAGGATGCCTGAAGGCTGGGGGAGAGGGAGAAGAGAGGAGGTGTGAAAAATATGAGGGGGAGCCCTCTATTTATAGGGTCCAGATTCTGGCAAGGTATGTCACACGACATAGGCATCAATTACCATTTTTTTGGTTTTCTTGGATTTAAGGGAATATTGTGGACTTTAAGAGGATTTTGTAATTATGATGTCTAGAAGCAAAGTGGTCCGCACGGACTGATGTTGCTTTTTCAAATTTTCCAAAATTCTTAAAAAGTCTTTTTGTACTTTTTTATCCCAGAATGGCCCCCTTTAGTTTGGTTGGTGGTTTTTGGGGGGGTTTTTGAAGGCTACGGGTGTTCAAGATCACGTTTGTGTGAGTCTGCGGTATTTCCCGTGCGTCGAACGAGGAGTGATCCAGATTGGGGTACTTACAGAAGCCCCTCGACGACGTCACTTACGGAGGAAGTGGGATCGTCGATAAGATAAGGTTCTTGATCTGGATCGTGTGCTGGGATAGGAGGTGACTGTGTAGGTCGGTTTGTGAGGACGTGGTGGTGTCCTAAGGTGATGTGACCGCTAAGGTCAGCTGTGAGGACGTGGTGGTGTCTTACTGTGACCGTTTAGGTCGGTTGACTGGACGTGGTGGTGTCTTATTATGTGACTGTTTAGGTCAGTTGGCTGGACGTGGTGGTGTCCTACTGTGTGACCGTTTAGGTCAGTTGGCTGGACCCTTTGATAGGATTCCTACGTATCCCTAGCGGGAATCAAGCCTGATTGTAGTTCTCGTATGGGGTGAGGTTATTGCCGTGCATGAGGGCGTGTGATGTCCTCTGACTGAGACTTTGTGCATGGACGTGGTGGTGTCCTGTGGGTGACCGTTTAGGTCGGTTATGGGGACGTGGTGGTGTCCTAAGGTGACCGTCTAGGTCGGCTGTGAGGATGTGGTGGTGTCCTAAGGTGGCCGTCTAGGTCATTTGTGAGGACGTTGTGGTGTCCTAAGGTAACCGTCTAGGTCGGTTGTGAGGACGTGGTGGTGTCCTAAGGTGACCATCTAGGTCGGTTGGCTGGACCCTTTGATAGGATTCCTACGTATCTCAAGTGGGAATCAAGCCTGATCGTAGTTCAGAAATCGTGTAATCGTGAGTGTATGCGGACGTGGTGGTGCCCTGAGGTGACGTGGTAAGCGGACGTGTCGGTGTCCATGAAGTGAAATGGAGAATGGACGTGTCAGTGTCCACGAAGTGAAATGATGAGTGGACGTGTCGGTGTTCATGGTGGGCAGACGTGTCGATGTCCTATGGTGAGTGTTTGGCTCGTGAGTATGAACCTGGTGTTTGAGACTTAGTTCAGGAGTATGAACTTAAGTTGAGGCTTGGTTCAGGAGTATGAACCTGGTGTTTGAGACTTAGTTCAGGAGTATGAACTTAAGTTGAGGCTTGGTTCAGGAGTATGAACCTGGTGGGACTTTTTGTGAGGCGTGCTTGCTTTGTGCTTGATTTTGGGAGGCGTGATTGCCTTGTGATTTGATTTTGCTTGGGAAAGGTCGGGCTTACAATGACTGCCGGGGGAATGAATTGTTTGTGAAGGCACTTGTGCCTTAGGACTTGTGCTTGAAGGCGTTTTGTGCCTTTTGATTTGTGTGTGGAGGCATTTGGGCCTTGGGATTCGTGTTTGGAGGCGTTTGCGCCTTTTGTGTTTGTTTTACCGTTTAGTGGGCGAGATCCGGGCTTACAATGACGGCCGGTGTTTTATCTGCTGGGGATATGTGGTCTCGTACGGGTTTGCGAGAATTCCCTTTTTGACCTTTTGTCCGCTGGGGAAGGAGTTCAGGCTTACTTTGATGGCCGGGTTTTGTTTTGTTTTTTGTTTTTGTTTGCGTTTTGAAGGCTTTTCGTGCCTTGAGATTTGTGTCAGAATGCGTTCGTGCCTTGGAGTTGGTGTTTGAAGGCGTTTTATGCCTTTTGTGTTTGTCTTGCTGTTTAGTGGGCGAGATCCGGGCTTACGATGACCGCCAGTGTTTGTTTTGTTGGGTGAAGGACCAAACTGCATTGAATCTGCTGAAAAGGGCCTTTGGACGGCCAGGGGCAAAGATTATAAGGGCAAAAGGGTAATCTCGCCTGTGATGCAAAGTGGTCCGCACGGATCCACTTTCCTTGCAAAGTGGTTTGGCGGATTAGTGGGGGATTTTAATTTCCCCAAATCCAGATCAGGTTTCAACCACGTATAACAACTCCATTTTCTCCTTCTATTCAAAAGAGAGAGAGAGAGAGAGAGAGAGAGAGAGAGAGAGAGAGAGAGAGAGAGAGAGAGAGAATTGGTTTTGTCCAAAAATCTCTTGAGAAAATTCTTCCGGATTGCTTGAATTGCTATAATGGCGAAGAGAATCAGACGAGGTCGTCGCCAAAGGAGCCAAGAGGCCATGGAGAGGAGATTGGATCTCCAAAGGAATTGCTCTTCCTTTGTGCCTTCGACAAGGAATACAGATGTGTTGTATCCAAATTCGGAGGTGCACAACTTGCAGGGGAGGACCGTAAGGGAGGTAAGAAATCAATTTTTGCTTTGATTCTGGTTTGAAATGTTGTATGCTAGAACTAGATTTCAGTTGTTGCATATTTGGGACTTTTGTTGTTGCCATGCTCTTTTTGTGAAATTTATGACGAATTGTTGAAATTGAGCATGTAAGAATTGTGGGTATGTGATTTTTGTTCAAAAATGTGGAGATTAGCTCTTATTTGTAAAAATAAGGTGCCTCTCTTTGAAATGCATGCTTCAGTGATTCGTACCTTATGCTATTTCCGTATGTACATTTGTGAAAAAATTGCCGTGTAGGGGCGGACTTTGTGTGAGAAATTGCCGTGTTGAGACAGATTTCATGTGACAATTTATGTGCAATGTGTACCGTATTTTTGTGAACCGTCTTTTGTTGATAATGTGTCATGTAGGGACGGATACCTCTTTTGTGAAAATTGTGTAGTGCGTGCCTTGTTTTCGTGACGGGCTCTTGTTTACGAAATTGCCGTGTAGAGACGGACTTGATTTGAAAAGTGTAACGTGTGCCGTGTTTTTGTGACGGTTTCCGTGGGAAAATTTATGTGCAATGTGTGCCTGTGAGTACCCCAATCCAACTCGCAACCCTTTATAAGTGTCTTTTAATGTAATAAAATTGCACTAGGGGCGTTTTGGTAAATTTTCGGTCCATTCCAAGACTTTCCAAAACTTTTTATAAGTTTCTTGCGAAGGAAGTACTTTTAAGTCTTTTCTCCATGCAAAAGGACCTATAGAGAATTATTCATTTTGGACCTAGGATGAATTATCTCGAAATGTTACAAAACAGGTTGTTGGCGCCAAAAACGGTTATTGGCTCATCTAGTCGTGCGACACAACGAGCCATGGAAAACACAAGCGTTAAGTCGTGCGACTCAAGTTGCCACTCTCCAGCAGGTTATAAATAAGACCCTCCCCCTCTCATTTCTGGATCCCTTTCAGTCTCCCTAAGGTCACTCTGCCAAAATACGCCCAGAAGCTAGTCTCTCTCCTAAAACATACACAAACACACACTAATTCCCTCCAATTCTCTCATCTCTCATTCACATTCCATTCTCTCCCTCTCATACACTTCACACGCATTGGGATCCAATCCTCCCTAGTTCCTGAGCTCGAGTCCAGCTCCTGAAGCTGATTTGAAGGTTCCCTATACAGACTTGGTATAGTGAAAGTGGGTTACAAGGGTAACGAATTCCCTTCCTCCATATCTCTCTTCTATTTGCTTTTTTACTTATTCATATGCAATCTATATTCATAATTTGATAATTAGGCTCCATCTGCTCTAATTGTCAAGTTACAATCCCAATCTATATGTTTAAATCACATTGTTTTTGTATCATTTCATGCTTATGAGTTAATTTGGTGTAATTGTGGCTTGTTCATCAAGGGAATGTGGATCACCCCATATCCACACCCACTTGAATGATTGGATGGTGATTCGTGTGTTCTCTGTTTAGATCTCTAATGTAATTCGACCTGAATGGTCCTTCGTTCATTCTGCAATTCAATTCTGTAATGGTTTCTGCATGTGTCTTCCTGTGTCACGCGACACAACCTGCATATGGCTTAGTGTGTCACGCGACACGCTGGCATTACCGAGCGGATCACGTGTCACGCGACACGTTGCCACTCTGCGAAACCACTTTTCCAATCAGACTGCTCTAATTCTCAGCACTCGGGATGTGGCCCCCCTTGCATCAAGTGGCTCACAAGATGTAATTCTCTCATTTTGATCAATAAAAGCAAAGCATTAATTTGCATTTTATCACATATTATGTCTCACATATTTGCACACACTTATTGAATGATTTAGGATGTTGAACATAGAAAGACTCGTTTACGAGGCGTGTTGGGTGAATCTTGGTTCTTCCCAACACGTAATCTGACCCCGAACCCATTTTCTCTTTTCAAAAAAGGTTTTCAATGTTTTCCTTTAAAACGGCATGGCGGCTCTCATTAAATTTTTTAGCGAGCGTACATTCAGTGGTGACTCTGCTGGGGATATTTGAAACCTGTTTTCAAGAGTGGGTCAAGCTTTCGTTCACGTTCAACATCTTTCTCATTCATTTGTGTGTGCTTTGTTTGTGGCATTATATGTGTCATTTGCATCTTATGTGCTTTGTTGTCTCTTTATTCTCCTTGCTTCCCATTTTTGTTGTTATGAGGCTTAGGGAGGAGTTTTTGCATTGCTTGGAGGCTAGGGGCTGGTTCTGTTTTTTTGTTCAGATTCTGGAGATATGGCTTCCGTTGTCACGCTACAGATCTTGCATCATCAGTCCTGTGTCGCGTGACAACATTTGCCACTCTGCAGGTTTTGATCTCCTTGGTACAGGTTGTGATTGTGGGACTGTCCCATGATCAAGTTTATGATCATTTGATTATTGTATCTCTGTGGGGTGTGTGTGTGTGGTTTTCCTTCTCTCCCCCTTTTCTAAAAATAAAAAATTAAAAAAAATATTAAAAAAATAAAAAATAAATAAAAAATCATTTTCGCAAATAAAGGAATCTAGTCATTCGCACACTACACTAGATCTAGAGCCATTTTGGTGCGATTGACGGCATCACGGACGGTGATGTATGTCGCCTACGCTTGAGCGCCTAATATCAAACCTTTCCCCCTAGCGCATCATAGGTGGAACCACACTTTTCAACTTACCCAACGGTTGGTTTTTGACACAGCATTTTCAAAATATACTAAAATGAGTTGTTTCAAAATTAGTCATAAGCTCTCATACCTATCCCAAAACCTAGCACGTGTGGGCATGTTGCCATTGCAACATGGTTTCGCGTATGGACATGTCGCTCTCACGACATGTTCTAACGAGAGATCATGTCGCTTTGTCAACGTGCACTGACGAGAGGTCATGCCGAATTTTTCCTTGAAATTCTTCGGGAATACCCGTCATGCTGCCCAAATTTCCTCAGAAATTGGGATTGCTCGTCCGTCCCATAAATGCTTTGGTTTTCTTTAGTTATTATTGCCTATTATTAATTTTTAATCAATACATTTGGTATATTTTGGATGGTGTGTCCCTAGGTTCCCCCGAGGTCTAGATTGCGTGAATAAAGGCTTATCCTTTTCCAACCGTTCCTAGGATTTAAAAAACATTGATTTCTACTTGCACATTAATAAGATGCTTGCATGAGACCATCTCCTTTCATATTCTTCCCTCTCCCATACCTTCTCAAGGTTCTCTCCTCTACCACCTTATCGACCCCTTCGCCTCTACAGGCTACGACAAGTTGGGTGCGTGCTCCTGTTCCCGGCGCTCATTTGGTCCGCATTTCTGAGACGGAGACAATTATAGTATCCGAGTGGTATTCTTCTGATTTAGAATCCGAGATGTCTGGTGCAGAGAATGCGTTGACTAGCCAGTTTGGAAGTTCGTATCCCATGGGTCAGCAGAGTGAAAATGGTGTGTCCATTGAAAAGTTGCGGGTTACCCTTGAAGCCGCTTTTCCTCATAAGCGGAAGGCCTAGTTGCTTGCTCAGATTACTAAATCTAGGGAAGACGACTTGTGAATGACAGAAAGATTGAGAAGGGTCCTCACCCCATCACTGTCAACGATGCTCTTCCTTCCATTCGAGGTTGAATAAGTCAATCAGTCTTCGTAGGTTCTAGAATGTCCCTTTGGGACATGAGTCTGTTGAGTCCACTTTGGACCAGTTTTTGCTTTTGTAGTAATAAAAGTCTTTGTTTCTCTTCTTGCTAGACTCGAGACATCACTTGCACACCCACATTACACTTAATTGAAATGGTCTTATTCTATATGATCACTTGTGCTGCTTAATCACTAATGCATTGAAATGATTAATATTTAAATTAATCAGAATGAGAAAATCAAATGATATCCTTCTCAAATTGGGGCTCATCAGTTCCCCATCTCTCATTTCATATGCTCACAACTCTTCCATCATAGTCATCGTTCCGTTGCTCAATGAATTTGCATTAATCTTTCTCAAATAAGTTTAAGCAAGCAATGAAGACTTAATTTCGTTTAGGTCATCCGGTAGGGATTGCGGTTGAAGCCTTTCACCCTAGGGAAGCCATTACCTCACCCTCACCAAACAATACCCTTTCATTTCAAGATCGGCATATTTTGAAACCCTGTTTAGCCATCATCTTTGCTCCTTGCTGAGAGAAGTCCAAGCAATGCCAAGAAGTTAGCTTCGAGAATTGGCGGTGCACAAAATACTCAAGTCATGAAGGAAGGACAGATAAAATCCTCAACTCCTCAAGAGGCCTTCCAAATTCTCAAAATAAGGATTTTAAGTCCTCACAATTTCAGTAAAAGTCCTCAAATTCTCAAGAGGCCTTCCAATTCCCAAAGGATGTTGAATCCTCCCAATTCTGCAAAAGTCCTCGACATCTCAAGAGGTTCTCCAATATTCAAAAGAAGCCCGAATTCTCGCAAGTTCACAAAAGCTCTCGACAACATGGATTTCCCCTAGCCATCACCTTAACCAATCCCAAGCCATCCTCTCATTCTTAGAGGATATCCCCATTACCATTACCCTTGCCTTTGGCCAAAGTCAAAATTTTTGACTTCTCATTCTTAAAGGCATTGAAGATGCAATCACAAATTTCCTAGCCATAGAAATCCCAAACATATCCTTGAAAGCCAATCTCTCATCTTTATAGGTTTAAGTCAGCAAAAAGTCCAGTCGACCTCTCATCTTAAGAGGTCATGATGTACACAAAGACCCAAATCACCTGATGGCCGATCGAAGCCTGAAACCCAGCTACAGTTCCTATCGGATAGTAGTTTCATTCTAATATTTTCGAGACCTAAATAAAATTAATGCTTAATTGCTTGCTTAAATTGGAACCTAATCCATCTCGGTTCGAGACCATCAATCGGAGGTTATGCAAATCCAATTCATTTGACATTTCATGTGAGCATATTTCATTTCTTCTCCACAAAACACTTCCCGTGAATGCCTCACTGGGGCTCTTCATCCGTGTATTTCATTGACACTCCAAGGAGACATGTTCTTCAATTCTCCAATTCCCAAAGAAATCCTCAAAAATCCTCAAAAATCCTCAAAGGTCCTCAAAATCTCGAATTTTCGCATTCCTTCTCTTTTCAATCGGGATAAGCCCGAACTACGGCGACCTGAGCTCCTCACAATGAGGGGAACGTAGGTAACCAGAAATGATCCGGCCACAAACACATTCAAATCTCAGAAAATCCAGTCTCATCAAGGGCCGTCCCTATACACAAATCCTCTTTCCATCTCACCAAATTTGATCCGTGATATCAGTCGGGTTTCTCCTCATGATTAATCGAAATATTTGTTCATATCAGGATTAGTGTTTGAATAACCCAAACATCAATAAAGGGTTTTAAGCAGTCTTGTGATCATCATGAATAAGACAAATTTTTAAATGTCTCGGCAAGTCTTCTTTCTCTACATTCTAGGAAAATAGAGCCAAACACTGTCTTTCTGTCAGCAGGGACTTCTATACACTTTTCCACACCTTGTGATGCTTATACTCTCTCAAAAGAGTCAAACCCAAAGCGAGATTTTTTACACAAAATCGGGATTCATTCACACTTCTCGAAAGATGTGCCCCCGTACGTATATATTCCCGAGTCTTTTCCAATGACTGATTGACTAAGGTCTGAAATGATGGGTTGCCTCCTTGGCCACATGATGATTCTATCTGCAATAGGGATGTATTGAATCTTTTCAAGCTGGGGCTTTTGCTAAGCTGTTCTCTCAGGCTCTCCCGTATCGGTATTTTTGCCAGGGTATTCTCTACATTCACTTTGCTACATGATGGATGTGCTCCTTATTGGATTCACTTCGGGATTGCTTTGCATTATTAACTGGGGCTTCGCCAAGTCACCTCCTCAAAATCTAGATTTTGCCTAGTCACCTCTTCAAAGCCAGGGCATTCTCTGCACTTCCTCTGCTGCTTGCTGTCTCATACGCGCGACACACTTTGTTCTTATCAGCAACAATCAACCTGCTGCAATCTGTACTCTCAGGGCATGCCCCGACTTGCCTAGGCTCCACCATTTCTCGTCCGTCACTCATACACTCCTCAAATGCGTGGGAGAGGGTTCAAAATCCATACATCATCATACATATATACATCCATCCCATACACAATCCATCATTTGCTACATATATATCAGCTCGTCGAGCCAGGTAACGTCCTCACTTCATTCTCATCCCCAGCCGAGATGGACTCGTGCAATAAAAGATAATAATGCATAAGCAAAATTTTCAAATCAAATTCAAATCAGATAAAATGCAAGCTGCCTAGAGTGTTGTGTTCCCCCCCCCCTCACAGGGTACAATAATCAAGTTATCATAATCTGATCATGAGGACTGTTCCTCAAATCGAAACCTGGACAAAGATTTCAAATCCTATAGGTGGCATGTTCTGCCTTCATCATCTTCATCAGTCTCATTTTCTTCAGACTTATCAGCATCGTCTGAAAGAGCCTTAGCTGCCTCAGTCTCCAAGTAGTGCTCGTCAAAAAGTGTTTCAACATGCCCATGTGGCTGATTTTCCAATTTTGCCCCTGTGGCCTATTCACCCTTTCGCCCCTATGGCCTGTGTTCCCATTTTATCCATGTGGTCCATTTTATTATTTTTGTCCCTGACATTTTCAATTCTATTTTTCTCAATAATCAAAATTCCTCAGGTCCGTCCCTTTTGCCAAAAGTCCTCGGGTCCGTCCCTCTTGTCATCAAAAATCCTCGGGTCCGTCCCACTCTTCACAAAAAATTCTCGGGTCCGTCCCCCCTCGTCATAAAAATTCTCGGGTCCGTCCCCCTCGTCATAAAAATTCCCGGGTCCGTCCCACTCTTCATCAAAATCATCGGGCCCGTCCCTCTCATCACAAAAATCATAGGGTCCGTCCCTCTTGTCAAAAAGTCCTCGGGTCCATCCCTTTTGCCAAAAAATCCTCGGGTCCATCCCTCTAGTCAAAAAGTCCTCGCGTCCGTCCCTCTTGTCATCAAAAATCCTCGGGTTCGTCCCACTCTTCACAAAAAATCATAGGATCCGTCCCTTTTGCCAAAAAAATCCTCAGGTCCGTCCCTCTTGTCAAAAATCCTCGGGTCCGTCCCTTTTGCCAAAAAATCCTTGGGTCCGTCCCACTCTTCATCAAAATCATCGGGTCCGTCCCTTTTGCCAAAAAATCATCGGGTCCGTCCCTTTTGCCAAAAAATCCTCGGGTCCGTCCCTCTAGCCAAAAGATAATCGGGTCCGTCCCTCTCGTCACAAAAATTATCGGGTCCGTCCCACTCTTCATAAAAATTCTCGGGTTCGTCCCCCTCGTCACAAAAATTCTCGGGTCCGTCCCCCTCGTCACAAAAAGTCATCGGGTCCGTCCCTCTCGTAACAAAAATCATCGGGTCCGTCCTTCTCGTCGCAAAAATTCTCGGGTCCGTCCCTCTCATCACAAAAAATCATCGGGTCCGTCCCCCTCGTCACAAAAATACTCGGGTCCGTCCCTCTCGTAACAAAAATTATCGGGTCCGTCCCTCTCGTCACAAAAATTCTCGGGTCCGTCCCCCTCGTCACAAAAAATCATCGGATCCGTCCCTCTTGTCAAAAATTCTCGGGTCCGTCCCTCTTTTCAAAAAATTTCGGGTCCGTCCCACTCTTCACAAAAGTACTCGGGTCCGTCCCTCTCATCATCAAAAGCCCGTTCTGCACGGCAAATTATCAGCAAAGCCCGTTCCGCACGGCAAGTCATCAACAAAGCCTGTTCCGCACGGCAAATCATCAGCCAAGCCCGTTCCGCACGGCAAATCATCAGCAAATCCCATTCCGCACGGCACATCTTCATCAAAGTCCGTTCCACATGGCAAGTCTTCACCAAAGTCCGTTTGCACGGCAGATCTTCATCAAAGCCCGGTTCCACGGCAAATCTTCGTCAAAATCCCATTCCGCACGGCAGATCTTCATCAAAGCCCGTTCCACACGGCACATCTCCATCAAAGCCCGTTTGCACGGCACATCTTCATCCAAGCCCGTTCCACAGCGGCACATCTTCATCAAAGCCCATTCCATACGGCAAGTCTTCACCAAAGCTTGTTCCGCACGGCAAGCCTTCATCAAAGCCCGTTCCACACAGCACATCTTCATCAAAGCCCAGGTTTCACACGGCAGATCTTCATCAAAGCCCGTTCCACACGGCAAGCCTTCATCAAAGCCCGTTCCACACGACAGATCTTTATCAAAGCCCATTCCACACGGCAAGTCTTTATCACAGCTACAGGTAAGCACAACACAGGTATGAAAGTATATCTCTACCATTTTGCTCCTAGCATTTTCTTATATATCCCACAATAGTCAAAATCTCGGGTGACCCCCCTAACAGTCAAATCTTGGGTGACTCCCCCTAACAGTCAAATCTCGGGTGACTCCCCCTCTAGTCAAGTCTCGGGTGACTCCCCCTCCAGTCAAATTCCGGGCGACTTCCCCCCAATAGTCACTTCTCCGAACTACGATCCGGCTTGATTTCCTCCTAGGGATACTTAGGAATCCTTTCTCCAAAGGTCCAGCCATTTGACCGCTTCGGTCTCTCTTCGGGATGTGGCCCCCCGCACCAAGTGGCTCACTCTTTTGAACTACGATCTGGCTTGATTCCCTCTTAGGGATACGTAGGAATCCTTTCCCAAAAGGTCCAGCCATTTGACCGCTTTGGTGTCTCTTCGGGATGTGGCCCCCCGCAACAAGTGGCTCACTCATTCGAACTACTATCTGGCTTGATTCCCTCCTAGGGATACGTAGGAATCCTTTCCCAAAAAGGTCCAGCCATTCAACCACATCAATCATTTTCCTTCATCTGCCATACCCCCAGCAGGTCCGGCAATTTGATCACTCTAGTCTATCTTTCCCACCAGCCCCTCATTAGGCTTGGAATCCTTTCTTATCACAACCTCACTTCTTCCATAAGTGACGTTGCCGTGGGGCTCTGTGAGTACCCTAATCCAATTCACGACCCTTTATAAATGCCTTTAATGTAATAAAATTGTATTAGGGGCATTTTGGTAAATTTTCGGTCCATTCCAAGACTTTCGAGAACTTTTTATAAGTTTCTTGCGAAGGAAGTACTTTTAAGTCTTTACTCCATGCAAAAGGACCTATAGAGAATTATTAATTTTGGACCTAGGAGGAATTATCCCGAAATATTCCAGAACAGGTTGTTGGCGCCAGAAACAGTTATTGGCTCGTCTAGTCGTGCGACACAACGAGCCATGGAAAACACAAGTGTTAAGTCATTCGACTCAAGTTGCCACTCTCCAGAAGGTTATAAATAAGACCCTTCCCCTCTCATTTCTGGATCCCTTCCAGTCTCCCTAAGGTCACTATGCCAAAATACGCCCAGAAGCTAGTCTCTCTCCTAAAACACACGCAAACACACACCAATTCCCTCCAATTATCTCATCTCTCATTCACATTCCATTCTCTCCCTCTCATACACTTCACACGCATTGAGGATCCAATCCTCCCTAGTTCCTGAGCTCGAGTCTAGCTCCTGAAGATGATTTGAAGGTTCCCTATACCAACTTGGTATAGTGAAAATGGATCTACAAGGGTAACGAATTCCCTTCCTCCATATCTCTCTTCTATTTGCTTTTTTACTTAATTCATATGCAATCTCTATTCATAATTTGATAATTAGGCTCCATCTGCTCTAATTGTCAAGTTACAATCGCAATCTATATGTTTAAATCACATTGTTTTTGTATCATTTCATGCTTATGAGTTAATTTGGTGTAATTGTGGCTTGTTCATCAAGGGAGTGTGGATCACCCCATATCCACACCCACTTGAATGATTGGATGGTGATTCATGTATTCTCTGTTTAGATCTCTAATGTAATTCCACCTGAATGGTCCTTCGTTCATTCTGCAATTCAATTTTGTAATGGTTTATGCGTGTGTCTTTCTGTGTCACGCGACACAACCTGCATATGGCTTACTGTGTCACGCGACACAACGTACTAGGCAGATCCTGTGTCACGCGACATAGTTTGCCACTCTGCAGAAACCACTTTTCCAATTGTAATATGTTCTTAATTTTGTAATTGGGATGTGCCCCCCCTTGCATCAAGTGGCTCACAAGATGTAATTCTCTCATTTTGATCAATAAAAGAAAAGCATTAATATGCATTTTATCACATATTATGTCTCACACATTTGCACACACTTATTGAATGATTTAGGATGTTGAACATAGAAAGACTCATTTACGAGGCGTGTTGGGTGAACTCTCGATTCATCCCAACACGTAATCTGACCCCCGAACCCATTTTCTCTTTTCAAAAAAGGTTTTCAATGTTTTCCTTTAAAATAGCGTGGTGACTCTCATTAAATTTTTAAGTGAGCGTACATTCAGTGTCGTGTTTTTGTGACGGGCTTTTGAAAATGTGTCGTGTAGTGCATGCCGTGTTTTTGTGACGGGCTTTTGCATTTTGCCATGATGGAACGGACTTTTTTGTGATTTGCCGTGTTGGGACAGACTTTTGTGCTTTTGTATTTTTGTATACTCCCTCCGTCCCATACATACGTGCACATTTTGCCATTTTGGACTTCCCAAACCTACGTGCACATTTCCTAAAATGGAAAAGAATCTTTACTATTCCCTCCACTTATTCTCTCTCCTACATTATTTTTATACTCACAACACCATTATAATTTACTATTCCCTCCACTCATTATCTCTCCTTTTTTACTTTCACACTCACAACATTTTCAATATAATACTCCCTCCTTAATTTACGTGCAAAACACCAAGTGTGCACATAGGTATGGGATGGAGGGAGTATTTGTTTAGGTACTGTTATTGACGTACCTTTGATGTGTTTACCTGCAGGATGAGGTGCCTTCGTCCGGGAAGGCGAAAAAGATGAAGTCACGGGGGTCCCTTGAGGCCATAGTTGAGTTGTGGCGGAGCTTGCCCGATATTTCCCGAGATGGGAGGCCTAGTCCTCGGAGGCTAGTGATCGCTAGTGGGCTGAACGTGTTCGTTGAGAACCTTGCTGGGATAGCGGAGACGCACAAGAACAAGGGCATCTTCTTGGCTCTGTCTGAGTACTGGTGGGACACCACGCATACCTTCCACTTTAGCTGGGGAGAGGAGACGGTGACTCCTACCGATTTTGCAGCGATCACCGGGCTTTCCTTCAAGGGAGGGCCGGTGAGATGGTGGGACAGGATGTCCGATGGGATGATGGCTGAGTTGCTGGTATTTGCGCCCTATCCTCGTAAGGGCTTGGGCATGTTGTACAGCGATGTGGAGGTGCAGATCACGGCCAACATCGGGGCTTATCACCGGGGCACTGGTGTAGTGACGGCTGAGCAGCTAGCACTCTCTTTTCTGTGATTTACTCTTTCTGAGGCTCTGTTCTCGAATCACGCCTCTTCCGCTCTTTTCCCTCTGTTGGAGAGTTTGGTGGACTTGGAGAGGGTTAGTGAGAATGCTTGGGACGAGGCGGGCTTGGCCGAGCTCTACTTTGCTATGGACAGGTTTAGCCGGGGCGCGGCCAGTTCCCTGGGATGCTTTGATTCACTGGAGGTATGGGTTTATTGCTGTTTGTGGTTTAGCAGTTTATCATTTCTCCGTCTTCTTTTCCTTTTGTTTTGAGCACTATCTTCTTTTTTTTTGCAGGTCTGGTGCTATGAGATCTTTCGGTGTCAGCCGTGGGACCGGGAAGATGAGGCCATGGTAGCCTACCCTGCCATGCTGTGCTGGGCCCGCCCTTTAAGGAAGAGGAGGACGACCAGGGGGAAGATCACCATTGCATATCGGGATGTTCAGGAGTTCCTGGAGAGGGATAGCCCAGCGGGGTTTGAGCTGTACCCTTGGACTCGGTATGGCGATGACGAGTTTGAGGGTGCTCCCTGGGTGACACGGCAGAGAAAGATGCTGCGGGGCCTTACTTGGGATGTCATGTATCTGGGGGAGAGTCTTATGGCATCATGGCGCAGGCGAGCCCCCTATGGCTCCGAGGGATCCGCCCTTCGGTATGATGAGTCCTTTTGATATGGAAGTGCTGGAGTATGATAGGTACCGGGATGGCGTCAGCGCCGAGGAGTTCATCCTGTATGGCAAGGAGTATGGGGCCTTTGTTAGGCGAAATCTATGGACGCCACATGTGTTGGCGAGGGAGAGCCAGGATGGCCTGCCACGGCCACCAGATGTTCCAGTGCCTGGACCGGACTTCACGTATGTCCGCGGGGACTCTTCGAGGAGGAGGGTGTCGGTGCCCATCCCAAAGCAGGCTCCTGCTGCTTATCGGGTTGACCCGGATGCTCCGGTGAGTGTGCTTACTCTTTTCCATCTTGGCATCTTTTATGTATTATTCTCTTTTGTCGAGTAGGATTATATCTCTTTTGTTGAGCGTTTATTTGGTTGTTTGCTTGCGCAGGTCTCGGGGAGATCCTTTGATACACTGATCCGTCGGTTTATGGGGATGAGGTCTTTTGCAAAGAAGCTCGTGGGGAAGCTGTCTTGCAGATCTTCGCTGCGCGCGGCGGCGATACTCCTTCTTCATGGGCTGAGCCTGGGCCACAGCCTGAGGTGCTGGTTCAGGAACGGTACAGCTTTGATGTGGGGACGTCTTCGAGGGCCTAGAGGCCGCAGACCCTTCACCAGTTCTTTCCTCCGCCGGATGCACAGGGAGAGGGTTCGTCTGCGCATCCCTTCTTTGATCCTTCGGAGTACTTCGAGTACTTGCCCGAGGAGGGGGTCCACTACTCTGACGACGAGGGTGTGACTGACGAGTTTTCTGGGATGCCGAATTTCTCGTTCGTGGAGGTTGATGATGATGATTCGGAGTAGGGATGCCCTCTTTCCGTTGTTTTTTTTGTTTAGCAACAGATATTTTGTACCTGTAATAAAACATTTGTATTTTCACAACAAAGTATTTTATTTGAGATGTAATGACGTATTTGTGATTCCCGGGGATTGACCTAGGAATTGTTACTAGTTTTTTTTTTTTGTGCATGTCACATGAGCTGGGACTGCATTTGTGGTTAGTGTATGGTGGCCAGAAATGGCTTTGGCCAGGATTTTGAGCAGTTTGGGTAAGGTCCCGCCGAGAGCAATAGTTGTTTTGCAGTTTGCTGAAAATGTGGGGCCAGGTGGCAATGTGGTCCGCACGGGCCCATCCAGCATGTAAAGTGGTCCGTGCGGACTTACCTTGCTTTTGGGAAGGAAATAAGAGTTACAGAAGGTCTGGTTTTCCCCCACTTTCCATTTGCAGTCCCTTCGAGCTTTTTTCCCCATTTTCTCTAGAAACCTCCACATTTGCCATGGATTCTTCATCTATTCTGAGAGTTTTACCAAGGCTTTCGAAGGAGAGGCAAGCGTTCTTCCTTGAGCAGCTCAAAACGTGGATGAGGCACCACATGAGGCATAATAGAAGGGCTTTCGAGGTGAGATTTTGACTCTGCTCGGTTTGGTCCCTTAAGGAGTTAGTTCCTGATTGGGAATTGTTGCGGGCTGCCCCGAAATTCTGGGATATTAGGAGGCACGTGTATAGCTTCTCCTACAATGAGGTCACCCCCACCTTTGAGAATTTTCGAGCTTTGATTGGAGGACCGGAGGTGGAGACCATCTCGCTTCCTTTGATTGGCGGCGCAGCCGTGAGCGTGACTTGCATGCTTTCTTCGGACTTCGTTGGAAGAAGTGCATGTGTGATGACGAGAGTGACGTCTCGTGGGATGCATTTGCTTTGTGTGTGACAGCGACTCTTTTCATGGTCAGCTCCCTTGGGGTATGTGACGACGCTTTACTGGACGTAGTAGGGCACTGCCGAGCCGGGGAGGATATTGCTCTGCTGGTGCTGGGGGAAACCCTTTATGGCATTGATCGCCTGGCGACTGGGGATAGGTTCATGAGAGGGGGAAGCCCCATTTTTCTCACCTTGTGGTTGCGAGAGAGGCTTCAAGCTATGCCCTAGTCTCCGACGTCTTTTAGCCCGTGGTCGTTTGCTCGGCGGCCTCTTATATTGGATATGGATCAGTTCGCCTGGGAGAGATGGCTGGCACAGCTTGGTAGCATCAGATCCGTTGGTGGCTCCATCACTGGGGGATTGAGACTAGGAGGGCTTTTCAGGAAGGTTCCTATGTTGTCAGAGTTCCAGGCTTGTCTTAGTCCTCCTTCTATATTCTGTCGCTCGTTTCCCGACAGTTCGGGATGAGGCATGAGCCTTTGCTGGGCTGGGATGACATTGCCACTGCGGAGGTGGCTTCTTTTTTCATGGCAGCTTCAGATGCTCTTCTGTATTTTCTGAGGGTATGGAAGTATTTCGCTTTCCCTCCTGTGGTGCTCCTTCGACGTCGGGAGAGTGTTGTGTTGACCACCGAGTACCTGGATTGGTACGAGCAGCATGTCGGGCAGTCCCAAGTGGTTTTGGGAAGCAGGCGTGAAGCGATTCTGGGGCAAGGTTGCCATCCTAGCTATAGCCTTAGAAGTGCCGAAGCCTGGTCTAACCCTCAGAATGTGACAAGAGACTCTTTATTTGACTACGAGACTAGAGTTGACCGACTGACGGAGAGAGGTCCCCTTTTGCAGACTCGTAGGGAGGAAATCCGGGCTGAGGCACGGGCGAATGAAGCTCTGCGAGCTGCTGGGTTGTTTGACTCTACGGGGAGGACCCCTAATAAATGAGAGAGACAGAGTTGGCTCGCGTGGAGCGAAATAAGACTTGCCGGGAATGAGGGAAGAAAGGGAAGAATGGCGAGGGGACAAGCGCAGGTGGCGCAGAATGACCTCCTAAGTATCCATTCATTGCATTGCAGACACATTATTTGTTAAATGTATTAAGCTGTCTTTTAGCATGTTGTGAACTTGAGAGTAGACCGTGCTTGAACTCATCAAGAAATGTTGTAACCGTTAGTGATTTGTGATTTACTTTTAAAGCTTTGTCGAGACGTAAGATCTCTTGTTCGCTTTTTGTTTCTTTTGTGAGCCTTGGCGGCGTCCAATTTTGGCCCTTTCTGTTGTAGTTATGGACCAAAGCAGTCTGAGCCTTGACGGTATCCTTTTTTGTTTGGATTTTGTGTTTGGATGAGAAGGTTGGATGGTCCCTTGGCAAGTTGTTTTTGACGGTCTTTTCAACGGTTCCCTTGCTTCTTGGTTGTCGGCGTTGGGTCCTTGGCCTCATTTTTTTTTTGTGAAGCTTCTGCTTGAGCTCCTATTTTTTTTGAAAGCTTCTGCTTGAGCTCTTTTTTTGAAGCGTACGAGGGCGAAGGCAAGCCCCTAGCTTGGAGTTGACATGGGTCAGTCTTGTAATGTTGAGTGACCTTTTGTTGTCCTTTGATGTTGTCGCCGTCGTTGACTTGGTCAAGGTGATGGTGGGGACATGTTTTGAAAAAGTGTATAGTTTGGTGGAGGCTTTGATCGTCATCCAAATTTTTTTTTTATGTGTTTTTAGACCGGACCAATTAAGATTGCCTACGTTCTCCCCGGACTGGAGGGCTCAGGTCTGCATAGTTCGACACTACAAGGAGTGCCAGGAGAGGCAAAGTTGATCTTCTTTAGGCGAAGTATCTGCGGAGTTTGCTTCCGTTGACTGGATTCATGAAGGGATTGCCATCGAGGTCTGTCAGCTTCATGGCACCTCCGGAGAAGATCTCTTGAACCACGAAAGGGCCGATCCATTTTGGTTCCCATTTTCCCAGTGGGTTGGTTCGAGTGGGAGGCTTTTCTTTGAGTACTAGACCGCCTTCCCTGATGTCTCGGGACTTGACTTTCTTGTCGAAGGCTCTAGCCGTTCTGCTTTGGTAGGCTCGAATGTGCTCCATGGCCTTTAGTCGACGCTCGTCTAGCAGAGCCAGTTCGTCGTGTCGGCTTCAGAGCCATTCGACCTCGTTGATCTCATTTTCTAGCAACAATTGGAGTGAGGGAATTTCCAATTCAACGGGCGTACTGCTTCCATCCCGTATGTTAGGGCAAATGGAGTTTCTCCCGTGGCTGTTTAGACTGATGTTCGGTAGCCCCAAAGTGCTAGGTGCAGCTTCTCGGGCCAATCTCGTCCTCGTGTGGTCATTTTTCGGATGATCCTTTCGAGGGTCTTGTTTGCTGCTTCTACTGCGCCGTTAGTTTGTGGCCTGTAGGGTGAAGACTTGTGACGTGTGATCTTGAATTCGGCCAGCAGTCTGTCGCATTCTCCTTCGAAGTGAGACCCGTTGTCTGATATGACCTCGTTCAGGATGTCGTATCGACATATGATGTTTTCCTTGAGGAAATGTGCGACCTTCCTGGAAGTGAGCACTTTGTAGGACTTAGCTTTGACCCATTTTTTGAAGTAGTCGATGGCTACCAAGACGAATTCATGGTCGTTGCATCCTGGCAGAGCGATCTTCTCGATCACATCAATTCCCCAAGTGGCGAAGGGCCAGGGAGTAGTCATGCAGTAGAGATCGTGAGGAGGAAGATGATTGAGGTTGGAGAACCATTGGCACTTTTCGTAGCTTCGGACAAGGTGGATGCAGTCTGCCTCCATGGAGATCCAATAGTAGCCCATTCGAAGAATGATCTGCATTAGGGCTCTGGCGTTCATGTGGGGGCCGGAAGCCCCATTGTGGACTTCGTTCATGAGCTCGTTTGCTTCATCCTGGCTGATGCAGCGTAGGAGCGGTCCTTGGTAGCGTTTTTTATATAGCATGTCTCCAAGGATGACAAAGTGAGAGGCAAGGCATTTTAGGGCCATGATGCTCTTGGCTTTGACTCCTTCTTTGCGTTGGCCTTCCTCGTTCATGAAGGCAGTTTCCCCGTTCTTGAGGTATTGGAAGATCTGATTGACGCACTGCGCTGGTGAAGAGGCTTCTGATTTGCGTCTCTTGGGCTCTTCAGCAGTTCCCAAATTCACTGTGATTAAAACCTTCTCGGTAGCTTGGGCTAGGTTTTTCTCTCGTTTGACAATATGCTTAAATGTTTGTTTAATACATTGTTCAATTAATGTGTCTGCTTCTTTGTTAGATGAATTGTTATTAACTGTTTGTGATTTAGTTAACTCATCATTTGTTAAAGATGCAATGAAAGGATATTTTAGAAAGGTCAGACCTTTTTTTATTGAAAGCGTAGAGAAGATACATTGTTGGTCATGGACTCACAATCTTCCGGCGTAGAGCCATCGGATGACTCGAAAGACTTGAATTCACAGACAACATGACTTGAAGCTAGACTCTAGGCGACGAGGGATTGGACCAGGCTTCATTGCTCTTTGCGGGCTGTAGGTCTAGAGAGGATGGCGATGGCTTTGGTGGCCATTCTTCAGTCGATGTCGTTCCCGGAGGATGGCTTGTTTGCGGTTCGACTTCAAACTAGATCGCGAAGGTTTTAGGCTGCTCCTTTGAGGGTGTCCCTCCATTGGTGTTATTACCAGATCTCGAGGGCTCTTGACAATAGAAGTCATGGACAGCTTCCTCCAGGAGGGCGAAGCATTCGCTGATTCGGAGTTGATTCTTGCTGATGTTGATTATCTTCATAGAATCCGCTTCCCTATCTGAGATCTTTGCTTGGATGACATTAATGATATCTGAATCGAGGGGGCAAGCTATCTCTCCTTCTCTAATTAGGCTTTGAAGGAGGTCGCGCATTGTTCTTCCAGGTCAGATACCAGGATGTTGAATTGGACTATGCTGTGGTGGCTGTCCCCGTGAGATTCGAGTGTGTCGGTATGGGGGTTGTCCTGTTCCATCGTGTTGGTGATGTGCAAGCTTTCCTCAGGAGGGTTTTCGGCGAAGTATGAGTCTACTTCTCGATCGAGTTCCATCTGGGCATCCATTTCTTGATCTTCTTTCAAGCATTCTTCGCAGTCGTATATTTCAGAGTTGTCATCTTGGCTCATGAGTTCTTTGATCTCTAGCTCATCACGGCTTAGCGCGTGGATGTAGGGATCTATTTCGTAGTGGGTCATGACTGGAGACGCGTCTGCAGAGGAATATTCGGTCATGTCGGGACCTTCTTCTAGGTCATAGCTTGCTGGCCAAGCACTTTCCATCGTGCTGCTCCCGCGGATTACTTCGAGGTTCCCGTTAGCGTTGATGAATTTCACACATTGGTGAAGAGTAGATGATACTACTCTCATCTGGTGCAGCCAAGGTCATCCCAGCAGGGCAGAGAAGGTCGAGTTGATTTCCACAACTTGAAATTCTACCGACTCCAGTTGTTCGTTGAATTGGATCCTCAGATCGATTACTCCTACAACAGGGCGTGGAGTGGAGTCGTAAGCTCGGATTATCCGAGGCGAAGGTCTCATCCGGGAGCGGTCGACACAGAGTCGTTTTATTGTGCACAGGGCAATGATGTTGACGGCGGAGACATTGTCGACCAGGACGTTTGGGAGGTAGGACCTCTTTATCTTTATGAGGATGAGAAGGGCCTCGTTGTGTCTGTTTTCACATATCAGCAAGTCTACATCTGTGAAGGTTAGACCGCTTCCGGTGCTGCTGTTTGATTCAGTCTCCTCCGGGGAGCGTTCGATCCATCCATGGGTGTGTCTTGATCGTGGCAGAGATCGTAGGGAGACAGTCATCCTCGGATTTCCCTATCTAGATTCCCGGTCACGAAAGCGTTTGACTCTGGTTTCGTATTCCCAGTCATAGCGGGATAACATATTGACGGTTTCGGAGATAGCAGGGGACTTACTCTTGCATGGAGTTTTGCTGAAGGCTATCATGTTTACCCTATCATTTCGGGGGAACAGATTTCCGATTGTGTTGGGGCCACGGGGGCGTTCCAACTTTCCTTCTTCGATGAGCCCTTGGACCACTTGCTTCAGCACGAAGCAATCGTCGGTGGTGTGACCGGGGTAGTTGTGGAAGGCGCAGTGCTTGCTCCTATCCATGTTGGGTTTGAGAGTCTTTGGCTGGAAATTCTCGAGAGGTTTGAGAAGATTCTGCTTCACCAATGCTTCAAACACTTGGCCCAGGGGCATTTCGAGGTTGTCAAAATGCCGGAACTGTTGTGGGCGAGGAGGATCGTTGTTCCTCGGGGGTGCTTGATCGCGGTTTACTTGAGCTCCGTTCTGGATGTAGTGGACTGTTCCAGATACTTCCTTTCCTTTGTTTGGGACGGGTGCTGGATTTGACAGTTTTGTCCGATAGCGATAGGACGAAGCAGGAGTTGATGTTGTCTTTTGGAGATTCAAGGTCTTTTCGAACTTGGTTCCGGCGTTGACCATGGCACGGAGGTCTGGATAGAAGTGATGGCTGATCAAGGTCCTCAGAGATGGTTTGAGGCGGGAATGGAAGATGTCCATGTGCTCTTCTTTGGAAACCGGATCCATTATCTCGCTTAGCTTCCAGTTTCATCTTTTGTAGAAGTCGCCTACCGGTTCATCATCCTTTTGTTCGGTAGCTTGCAGATCATGGCGGTTTGTTTCCCACTCAAGGTTGGCGCGGTACTTCTCCGGGAAGATTTTGCTGATTTGGTCCCACGTGGAGCGGTTTTCTACCTTTACATTGAGGAACCACCTTAATGCTGTGGATTTGAGGGAATTTTGGAAGTGATCCACCATTTCCCACTCAAGATTTTGCTGTACCGTCAAACTTTTCCATTTCCGGCATTCTGAATTTCGGAGGAAGCGGGACCACCTTGTATGGATCAGTGGGCATGAGGGAGTCCTTCCGAGAGTTGGCTAGTTTGCCTTGCACGTCCTTCATCTGTTCGTTCAACCAAGCCATGTGGGGATCGGTAGGTTGAGGCAGGTTGCCATTTTCGGGGATGGAAATCGAAGATGGAGGTAGATTGGCTGATGGGATCGACATTCGGGAGTCTTGGGGAGGTAGTTGAGTGTATACCATCCCATACCCTGGGTTTTTGAAATTGAGGGCGTGATTGCCCGGGCCGCTAAGGGTTGTGTTTGGGAATTGGGGAAATGTTTCATTAGCCCCAAGTGGCAGACCAGCGGGTGGTAGGTTTGAAATGTGGGGATATCCGCTTGGTATGTCTGTCCCGGGTAAACATTGGGATTTTTGGTTATGGTTGCGAGGCTCGTATAGAGGCAAAGGGTTGGATCCCGGGGGATATCGAGATACATTGGGATCTGGCGGAGCAGGCCCGTATGTGTGCTGTTGATATTGAGCTTGGGGCTCAGGGCGGGGAATTGACTGTGCTGAGGCGGGCAGGTCGGAGCTGCTTGACTGATGCCCGAGTGAAGCTTTGAACGAGAGCTGCTTTGCGTTGCTGGATTCTCGTAGCTTGGCGGAGGTGGGACCTGCTGATAGCTTTGAGGACCCGGGGGAGCAGGTATTTCTTCGTCTTCTATGAGAATGAAGGTCCCATCAGTTTGGGGAACAGCAACGGCTCCGCGACGGCGCATGGTGTCTACGATCCAGGCTTGCTGCTCTTCTTGGCGCTTCTTGAGAGTTTTGAAGGCTCGCAGCACCTCCTCCATTGTCTGGAGGTTTCTCAGTGGCGGGGTTCCGTTTCCCTCACTGTTATCTGTTGATCCCGCCATGGGGGAGTAGCGGACTGTTCGGACCGCGGAATCGGAAGGGCTGTCGGACCTTGTAACTTCGATACTGAAAAGGCGGCTCCCGGGTACTCTCAACCACTCTCGGTTCACTGGAGGGGGTGACGGGTAAGGTTTAGACATGGGAAGGCCTTTTTGGATAAAGGGGGAAAGCATGTAACATGCAGTTTCCGTTCTTTATTTATTTATGTTTTTTATTGTTTTAATTTACTTAAAACGTGTTTTCTCATAATCCTAAGTTGGTTGGAAAAGATTGCTCTTCTTTTTCGCAACTATGCTAGATCCTGGGTCAGTGGAGACCCCTCGTTTTGCACCTGTATTTTGACATCCCGGGGTGGACAGCCCCGGGCGAGGGTCCTATAGGGCAAGCGGTTTCCACCGACCTAAAAGAAAAATCGAACCTAAGGACCGAGCCTGTCATGTTCGTTTTAATGCGTTAGCCATGTGAATAGTGAGCCGAGCCGGCACCTGAGTCAAGATCGAGTCGAGAGTTTGGCATGACCTCTCTTTACCTTTCTTGCTCAAGGGATCTGTGACATTAGGCGTTGTCTAGGTCATATTGTCATGGCTGACGTATTAAAGGCTTGATGACATGGTGTCATGTGGGCATGGATGTATATCCGGGACGGAACATCGTTTGGGTGTAGCTTTGGAAATCAAGATCGGGTCAAGATTTTAGCATGACCTTTCATCGCTTTGCTTGCGCAAGGGATCTTGAGTTCCGAGCTTCGACTCAGAAAATGGCCAGCATGGGATATGTATCCAAGCTGTATGACACGGACTGGGTAAAAACCAACCGAGTCTGGACAGAGTGTGATGCAAGCGTACATGGTTGACACTGGCTAGGATGGGATGTTTGGAATGATCCCGTGCGCATCCGAAAGGCGTCAGGAAGACCAATCGGACTACAACTGAGACCACTCCGGGTTGAGGGTTGTATTGTGCAGTGTACCGAGGCAGCAAGTGCGGTAGCGTGCGGTGTACCGAGGCAGTAGTGCGAGTAGTGTGTGGTCGCTATAATTCTTTTTCTGAGTAAAACAGAAAGTTTTTGCGGAATTTTTAAATGTATGTGCACAAATGTATTCTGATGCATTTTTTTGTATTTTTTTTTTATAAATAAAAAGTAAAGCACATGCACACACACACAACAGTTTACAGAAGGGGGGTAAAACGAAAGTTTGACCCTCATCATCGTTTTAAAAATCTTTTGTTTTTTGTTTAAAAGTTTTTAAAATAAAACGTCTCCAGCGGAGACGCCAACTGAAATTACCCGGATCCGGCTCGCGCGCGGGCCCCGGCATCTCGCAATCGCTTAGTCGAGGAGGAGGTGTCTCGCTGCATTTTTGTTTGTAGAGTCGCCACGCCGTTTTGATTAAGCCAAAACATTGAAAAAGGCTTAGTTTAAAAACTGTTGTTGTGTGATGAGATTTTTGAGTTCGGAGGTCAGGTTACACCTCGGGAAGAGAATTTTAGAGCTCACCCGAGTCGCCTCGTAAAAACGAGTCTTTTGGTACCCCTTCTTTCTTTAAAAGTTATGTGTGTGTGCATATGTGCTTTTAAAAATGCATGCTCTATATTATGTCTACATTGTATACTATGTATTGAAATGTATTGAAATAGTGTAGGAAGGAAGCCTTACCAATGTTAGTTCGTGTCTGTCTTCCGCTTAGGAATAGTGTTTGAGTGTTGAATAGTGTTTCGGGACGGACCGGGATTGCTTCGAGATGTACCGGTGTCTGCGGACAGAGCTTCGGCGTGCCTCGGGAGTGTCAGGTTTGTTGACTGGTCTCGGGCAGAGGTTTGTCGTCCATTGGGATCGTCGATTGTGCTCGTGCAGAGTTTCGGCATGCGTCGGGATCGTTGGTTGTGCTCGAAAAGGACCGGGATGGCTCGGGATGGTCTGGAATGCCTCGGGATGGACCGGCAAGGCTTTGGGATGGATTGGTAGGGCTTCGGTATGCCTCGGGAGTGCCTCGGGGATGCTCGGGAGCGTCTCGGCAGCGCTCGACAGGGCTTTGGAGTACCACGAGGGGCCTCGGAATGCCTCGGAGGGAACCGAAAGGGACCGGGATTGCCCCGAAGGGTCTTAGAGAGGATGCCTGAAGGCTGGGGGAGAGGGAGAAGAGAGAAGGTGTGAAAAATATGAGGGGGGAGCCCTTTATTTATAGGGTCCAGATTCTGGCAAGGTATGTCGCACGACAAGGGCATCCATTACCATTTTTTTGATTTTCCTGGATTTTAGGGAATATTGTGAACTTTAAGAGGATTTTGTAATTATGATGTCTGGAAGTAAAGTGGTCCGCACGGACTGATGTTGCTTTTCCAAATTTTCCAAAATTCCTAAAAAGTCATTTTGTACTTTTTATCCTAGAATGGCCCCCCTTGGTTTGGTTGGTGATTTTTGGGGGTTTTTGAAGGCTACGGGTGTTCGAGATCATGTTTGTGTGAGTATGCGGTGTTTTCCGTGCGTCAGATGAGGAGTGATCCAGATTGGGGTACTTACAGGGACGGACCGGGATTGACCAGGATTGCCTCGGGATGGCTTCGATATGGACCGGGATCGCCTCGGGGACCGGGGGGTCGACCGGAATTGCTTCGGGAGGACTTCGGAGTGCCTCTGGAGGGCTTTGGAGCACCTCGGGAAGGCTCGAAAGGCCTCGGAAAAGACCGGAAGAGGCTGAAACTGCCTAGGGAGGGCTTGGAATGCCTCGGGATGCTTCGGGATGGCTTAGGGACGGATCGGGATCGATCGGAATCGCTTCGAGAGGACTTCAGAGCGCCTCAGGAGGGCTTTGGAGCACCTTGGAAAGGCTTAGGAAGGACCGGAAGAGGTCGGGACGGTCTAGAGAATTGCCTGAAGGCTGGGGGAGATATGAGAAGATTGAGGTGTGAACAAAATGGGAGGGGGAGCCTTCTATTTATAGGCCTCAAAAAACTGTAAAGTGGTCCGTATGGACATTTGTGTCATTACCAGTTTTTTGGGTTTCCTGGATTTCAGGGAATATTGTGGACTTTGTGGAGATTTTGTAATTATTTTGGCGTGTTGACATAAGTGTCCGTACGGACACTTCTTGCTTTGCAAAGTGGTCCATACGGACCTTTATGCAAGCTGGCCATTTTTTGTTATTCCTGCAAAATCCTTGTGTTCCCTTTTATCCCTGAAAGGTCCTTCCTTGGTTTGGCTGGTCAGTCTGGACCTTTTGGGCGTTACGGGTCTTCAGGATCACGAATGCGTGAGTCCTCGGTGTTTACCGTGTGCTCGGATGGGGAGCGATCGGGATCGGGGTACTTGCAATTATGACTACTAACCTGTCTGAGGTTTTCAATGGTGTCATGAAAGGAGTCCGTGGGATGCCAATCACAACAATCGTTGAAAATGTCTTCTACCGTTGTGTTGAGTACTTTCAAGTAAGACATGAATTTTCCCTTAATGCCTTAGGAGGTAAAAATCCTAATAACCCTAACATCAATCCCCTACACCAATTCAGGCAGAAAGTTCATTGCCGATACTTGAAGAATAGCGAGAAAGGTGGGATACATCATGTAAGGAGGTTCAACAATCATGAAATGGGGGTGTATCAAGTGACAACCGCACGTCAGGGTGATAAAGGTGGAAATATCCAGATTGTCCGATTTAATGAGCGTGCCTGCACATGTGGTAAATGGGTTGCCTATCACATGCCATGTTCCCATCTTCTTGCATATTTCCATGCACAACATCTTGATGGTCGAGATTTTGTTTCTCGATTTTACACCATTAGGGAATACTACAAGACATGGAAGAGTACATTTGAACCATTACACTATGAGGACTATTGGGGTGTGGATGGTTTGGTGCCACGTTTTTTTCCCTAATCCCTACCTTCGACGTTCTGCAAAGTCCATATGACCTAGATCAAGACGCTTCCGCAATTGTATGGACTTTCAAGCAGATAAACGGAAGACTCTATGCTCATCATGCAAACAAGAAGGTCACAATCATCGTAGATGCCCGAACATTAGGGAGTAGAAGAATGTTTTCCTTGTAATTTATGTTTGAGTTCTTGGATTTACTTTGTATTTCATTTGGATTTCGTTTGAGTATGACTTAGATGTAATTTTGAATTTTTATACAGTTTGTTTTGTTTGAATATGACTTTGTTTTTCATTTGGATTTGGTTTGAAAGTTTATGTTTGGCAAAATAACAGCTATGTTAAAAATTTCAGTCCATGGCAAACTGTAATTAAAGTGTATGAAGTTTTGCCTAATATGAAGTTTCAGCCAAAAAAACCCTGTTCAAGTGAATTCGCTACATGGTGTAGCGAGTTCAGTGAAATCGCTACACTGTGCAGCGAGTTCACTTGAACAGGTTTCCATAGCAGCAGCAAACTGCCGTCAGCCCACCTGCACACAGAAAATCCAATACAAAATATATCAAACTATAAAACATGTACAATATATCATAACACACACCTACTAACCTACATACATGTACTAAATCTCAAAAAAAATATACAAATATCCTAAACACTACAAACACTTAAAAAAACCATACAACAAACATCCAAATAAAAACTTAAAAAAATATAGTTTCACTTATTACAAATAAAAACATCCAAATAACAACTAATACCACAAAGTTTTGTTAAATCTAAATAAAAAAATAGTTTCACCTATTTCTCCTCTCATAGTCGGCCGGGGTGAACTTCCTCGTCGATTGCCGCTGCCGAGACCCTCTTCTAATCAACTCCGCCTGTTGAGCAGGGGTAAAACGTACCCCACTAGATGTAGTCGCAGCCGGATCAGAGAAGGGTGGAATATCCGCTCGTGAGGATGATGAGGGAACCCTAAAGCCACTTCTCGAATATACGGGCGTGTGAAAAGTCCTAGGTAGAGGGTCAACGAAATCATCATCATCGTTAATAATCCCACTCACCTGACTCGGGTCGTGACGAGGGTAAGTACCTGAATAAATACCCTCCTCAACCTCCAATCTAATCCTCTCCTCGTGCTCCTCCACCTGAGTAGCTCCCCACTGTGAATCGGAATCGAAGAGTCCATCATACTGAGTCTCGGGCTTTGGCTGGATCTCGGGCTCTGGCTCAATTTTTCTATTGTTTGATGCCTAAATGTTTAGTTAATAAATGCATTATCACATACCCATTCAATAATAAACAACCCATTTTATCGCTTATTCACAATTATGTAAAAAAAATTCATTTGTAAAATTGATAAAATCATTTCTCAGTTATTCACATATATATACCAAAATCAATTTAAATTCCAAAAACACCAACAAGAACAAAATACCTAACATCAAAGTAAAAACTCCAACTCTCGTACCACTTCAGAAATACGATATTTAGTAGTCTTCCTAGCCAATTCCAACTCTCAAAACAAAATCCACAACAAAAATCTCAAATTAGTAAAATTGATTACAGACAGAGAACTCAAACAAAACTACAATAATCTGGAAACGAAATACAGAGTATCAAAATTGTGAGGTTCGGGAAGGGAAAATGTGTCGGACATTTACGTCGCAGAGAAACTGATGAAGTTTGTAAGGCAATAACCTAGACAAGAGAAACTCGAGATTCGAGAGCTTACATGTTTGTTGCGTCTCTTCTCCTTCGAGACCAGTGATGGAGGTTCTTCAGGCTAGACATGGTTTTGCTTGGGAGAGCTTAATCAGAGATCTCAATCGCCGTTATTAGGAGGTAATTGGAGACGACGGCTCACCGACCTAGCAATTTGGGGAGAAGAATGGTGCATAGAGAGAGAAAGGTGAATGCGAGAGAAAGGTTGGGTGAGGAGTTGTTTGTTCATTCAGAATTATTATAAAGAGTGTGAGAGACTCTACGGGGGTTTTTATTTCAACTCAGGGATCCCGAGGTAGAAAAGAAAAAATGTTTTTTTCTTATAAATTCAACCACATCTCAGAGACTTATTGATAAAACACCTCCCCCCCCCAAAATAAATAAATAAATAAATAAATATGGCCATATAATAGGCCTACTATATCAAGAAGGATCACAAATTTATTGATACCCCACCTTTTAATATTTCTTTTGCAACTCTCATTTTCCCGCCATGCCACCACCCTTCTTTATCGCCACCATTATCCTCTCCACCACCATCATCTGCTTTCACCATAATCTTCTACTATTTATCACCCTTTTATGCCCACCACATCCCCCATAATTTGATTTGCGAAAATGCAGCCACCATATTCACACAACTTGCCACGTCTTTCATAAAGACAACACCTCTCGACTAACTTCTAGAATTAAAATTTCTTTCACATGAGAGTCTCTCCATTCGACTCCATATCTATGTCGGCGAACTCTGGTCCCATCTCCGTCATCATCTTCTTCCAAACATTGGCACAATTTCGACTCCCTATCCTCTCATTTAGTTATCTTTTTCGACATTAATCATAATCTTTCTCTCTATAAGCTCGTGTCCAGTTCACCCTCAACTTCCCCTGCACCATCGGAATACACCCAACTGATTAAGACCATATCTAACACGCTCCAACTGCAACAAAGCTCAACCATATTCTCTCTTCCACCATCTTTGTCGGTCAAGTTGCAACCATCTCTGATCATCTTGCAAACACAAACACCATCTTGTGTTAGTGATAAAGGGTATCCAGATGAAATGATTGATTAGTGGTCTTAGAGTGTGTTTTGTAAATCTAATTGACTAAATTGTGAAAAATGAGTATATTTTGAATTTCAGGGATAAATAATCATATTTTCAAAAAAGCTCGTTCAATTTTTCATCCATTTTCATTTTGTTAATTTTCGTTTATTTTTTAACAATCGTCATAAATTGACCCATATCGCCACAATTTGTGAGCATGATGGACTAAATTACAAAAATTGAAACATTGAGACCAACATTGCAATTCGTGGAAAACTGGGGACATTAGTTTGCTATTTGCCCAAACAATAATCTTAGAAATAAAAAGGAGGTGATACAAATCTATATATATATATATTAAAGTTGGTGAGGAGGGTTATGGCTTCGCCATGTGGACAAGTTTAGGCAAACTCTTGATTTTGGAGAAGCCACGTCATCACTATCCCAAAATCTATATGACTTTTGATATTCTCCTTATTATCTAATACTATTAGTTAATAATAATAGTTATTATATAGGTTAACTATTACTATTAATAGTATTAGTTAACTATAATAGTTACTATATATATATGCTAACTATTACTATTAATAGTATTAGTTAACTATAATAGTTACTATATATGTTAACTATTACTATTAATAGTATTAGTTAACTATAATAGTTACTTTATATGTTAACTATTACTATTAATTGTATTAGTTAACTATAATAGTTACTATATATGTTAACTATTACTATTAATAGTATTAGTTAACTATAATAGTTACTATATATGTTAACTATTACTCTTAATTGTATTAGTTAACTATAATAGTTACTATATAAGTTAACTATTGCTATTAATAGTATTAATTAACTATAATAGTTATTATATATGCTAACTATTATTATAAATAGTATTAATTTACTATATAGGTTAAGTAATAATATTATAGTTACAATATATGTTAACTATTACTATTAATAATATTAGTTAATCATAATAGTTACTATATATATATATCAAAGTAGGTCGTTAATAATGTCAATGAGCATTTAGCTTAAAGACGTACTTTTCTCGGGAAGGTTAAGGGTTGGAACCCCCTACATTGTATTTAAAATGTTGTAATTTGAAAAGAAATATGTCGTTAGTTTTTTCATTCACTTTGTTAACGTCCATAAAAAATGTTGCATACTGACATAAATCATGACATCAAAAATAAATGACATAAAGTATGAACATCAAAAATAAAATAGCAAAAATTGCTACATTGTTAGTCATAATGTAATTTCTATTAAACTTATGTGCAACAAAGTTATTAAAATTGAACACAATTTTTCTAACTTTATAAATCATGATATTAACAAATTAGCTTTTCGTGCTAGCACGAGTTACCTACTAGTATAAATAAAGAATACTCCCTCCGTCCCGCCCGAAAGGGCACAAATTTTCTTTTTGGGCGTCCCATTTAAAAGGGCACAACCCCAAAAAGGAAAGTTTTTATTATTTTTATACTCTTCCTACCCCACTCATTCTCTCTCCTACTTTACTTTTACACTCACAACATTCTCTCTCCTAACTATTCCTCCCACTCACTCTCTCTCCTATTTAATTTTTCATACTCACAACATTTAATCTTTTTCTCTTTCTTACCACACTTTTCTTATTCATTTCTTAATCTTCGTGTTAGGAGGCAAAATTGCCCTTTCGAACGGGACGGAGGGAGTAAAGGGTAATACTAGTATGTAATAGAGCCTAAACTTTTCAATAAAGTCAATATAAAAACCCATCCACCACCCTTTCTAAATTTCAATCCAACTCCCCATCACATCATTCACCACACAAAGGACAGCCCACAGTCACACCCACAAACCACAACATTGGTGGATGCACTCACTCAGTACCATTACCAAGTTACCAACCATAGTCCGCCCACTCTCTAGGTGGCCAGTCCCAAACCTAGAGAGAGAAACCGAAAAAAAAAACAAGTTTTAGAGAGAGAAAACCCCAATTTGGTTAAGTGTTTGTGTGGTGGTAGGATTGGGTGTTGGGTGGTCCATGGTAAAAATGGGCTGACTAAGTCAAATCTCACAAGAAAGGAGTGTAAGAGTAAAGTGGTAGTAGGTATAGGAGTATGATGAGTTGGTGGTGGGGAAGTGTTATTAGGGTGGTGGATTGGTGGAGTAGTTGGGTGCACACTCCACCTCATGCGCATAATAGCATCACATCACCCCCTTATATCCATCGTCATCATTATCCTTCACCTTCCACCGTCCACAACTACGTCCGCCACCGTAGATACACGATTTTTACTCTCTTTTCTCTCTCACAACCACTTCGGCCACCGTAAAGACACGATCTTTAAGCTAACCATTTTCAACGCACACGGTTTACACTAAGATCCCTCTTGGCAGAACGTTGGTAACGTGCGCCGGCAAGATTTTTAATGGCGGATGAGAAGCCTGTCCGGAAGTTTCCGCCGCCGTGCTGGACCCAAGATGAGGCCTTGGCGTTGATTGAAGCTTACCGTGAGAGATGGTATGCACTCCGACGTGGGTATCTCCGTACGGCTGACTGGGACTCGGTCGCCGATCAAGTGGGGAATAGCTGTCCTAATGCCGTCCCGGCGAAGACCTCAGCGCAGTGCCGCCACAAGATGGAGAAGCTCCGGCAGCGTTATCGAGCGGAGAAGCAGAGATCACAGTCTTTTCCTGGGCGATTCTTTTCGTCGTGGTTTTATTTTGAAGCGATGGATGCTATGGAGCATGGTGGACCAAATGGAGAAGGTGGCGATCCGATCAACTCTATGTTAAAGACTGTTAATTCGAAAAAGAAAAATGAGGGGTCAAACCCTAACCCTAATTTTGACCAAACGGGTTTGAATCCAGGTCGTGGAATCCGGTTCAAACCGGTTGGGGATCGAGGTTTGGTTACTTTAGCAAGTAGTGGGAAGAACTCCGGCACGAAAAGTAATCTGACAGCTCCTAATTTTGGATCTAGGGTTTCGAATTCGGATTATTCGTCTCAATATTTGGATGCTGGGGAAGAAGATGATGGTGGTGGCGAGGGAGATGAATTTGATGACGGGTTTCTCATGGAAACCCCACTTGACCAGAACTCTGTAGCAGCAGGGTATAGGGGGTCAAGAAGTCATAAGAACTCCTTACAGGGCTATCCAAATCGGTTTCAATCCGGCGGCAATCTTGGCGGCGATGATGATGATGGTAGCAGCTTTCGCCGGAAAGGGTTGATTTATGAGGATTCAGAAAGATCGTCCGGTCTTCGGCCTAGGAAATTCAGCAAGGTTGAGAAGGTGGGTCCCAATTTTTGGGATGATGGTAGCAATGTTAACAATCAAGTTGATGCAGATGGTGAACTTTGGGTGAAAGTGCCTAGGGATAGGAATAGCCCGGCTGCAGGGTTTAGAGGAAAATTTAGTGGTTTGAATGGTTATCTTTCTGCCGGAAAGAAGAGCAGTGGTGGTGGAGGGGGGATTAAGAAAGAAAATGTTGCAGTATCAGATATGGTGTCGTCTATTAAGCTTTTGGGAGATGGGTTTATGAAAATGGAGAAAATGAAGATGGAAATGGCTAGGGAGATTGAGAAGATGAGAATTGAGACGGAGATGAAGCGTAATGAGTTGATACTTGAGTCGCAGAAACAGATTGTGGAAGCTTTCGTGAAGGGAATAGTTGAGAGTAAGAAGAGGAAGCAGAAGCCAGCTGCGGTGGCGACTGAGTCATAGCCGTGTGATAGTAAGATTTTCGTTTTCCTTTTTTGCCCTTTATGTTTTTTCCTAGTTTGAGATTTACGTTGAATATGATATTAATGCTTGGTTTTAGATTGTGCGACTAGTTCTTGAATGCTTGTTTTGTGGTATGTTATAATTTACTGGTGTAGAATATATGTACATGTATTGTTTAGTGACTTGATCAATAGAATGCTTTGATAAAGCCAAATGGTTGGCTTATATGTTGAAATGGTAGCATCCGGTAAAAATGTGATCGATTATGCTGAAGTTATTGTTGTTATTATTTTCGTTTTCTTGCAAAAGATGCGAATTTATCATCATTTCCTACGCCAATTTTTTGCCGTTGATTAGAGATGTGATGTATATTGTGTGGGTTCATATGTATGGTTGATTATTGATGGTTGTGACATGTGTGCTGGCTTCTTAGGCTAAAGGTTTGTATTTTGTTTGAAGAATGGGTGTTGCGAACCAAGCTTCACCCAAGATTACTTGTGATCAGCGGGCTAGTACGTGGTGGCTGCGTATTGGATTGGGTTTTTGGACTTGGAAGATTTCAATAACAGATTCTTAGTATTAAGAAAACGGAGCTCTCCCTGGTTTCCATTCCTTCTTGAAACTACACGGGTGTTCCTTCTCTCTTGTGCTTCACTCGCCGAAACTTTGACTTAACTAGGTTTTACTCGGGTTGGGCTCAACTTGGCTTGACTCGACTCCTGTTGGAGTCGGCTCAAACAAGATTTTAATCTCTCTCCCACCCCTCTCTCTCTCTCCTGAACTAAGAAATTTAGAGCTTATGAAACATGTCTGCTTGAACCACTCTGTAAACTGTTTTCTCCAAAATAAATTGTCACAATTTCCTTTTTAGTTTGTCCTAAAGTAAATGTTGCCTATCTAAATAAGGACAAACTTTTAGGGCAATTTACCATTGCACAAACAATTCACAAACAACTAAAGCGCATTACTACAAAAATGTAGACAAGTCAAATGTGACATTCATTATTATGAGACGGATAGAGTAAATCAGAGTCAGCTGACCTGCTGCTACAGCAGCACAAACATATCCTGTTGAGCTGTCAGAGAGAGCTTGTAGAACAAGAACTTTAAAAAATACAGATAAACAATATACATATGCCCCCTTCGCACAACGGAACTGCCCACAAGGCTACAATATTCGCATGCCCCCTTTGTACAACGGAACTGCCTTGTCCGGACGCCCATAGGTCTCCTAAGAAGTATTGTGTAACTTATTGGCTTCCGTATCTTGTAAGGAGGCATAGCAAGAAAGTATGAACTACAATGACAACACTTATAAGAAGGCATATGAAGAAAGTTTAGATTACAATGACAACGCTCACTGGCACAAAAACTTAAGCACAAAACCTTGTTGAAGCATAAATATTATCTGTTTAAATACATTGATGGAGTGGACGATCAATTTTCTTGCCAAAAATACCATGGCCGTATGTCGAAGAAAAGACATCTCTAAGGAGAGGGAATTGTAATGTCACAAATGAAGTGATGGGAAAACAAGATAATGCAGCCAATGGAATGAGTATCCATCCCCTTTTTTCCCCGAAAACTAGATATACTGTGGTACTGAAAGCTATGATCATTGATGTTATGGAGAGGAAGAGGGTAAGAAGGCCTAATATTAACCTTTTGGGCAAAACAATGAGAAAATCCTGCTCTGCATAGCGGGCAGTGAGGATGGACAAGAACATTAGCAAGGATGTGGTTGAGGTGAAAAGAGAAATCGCATCTGAAATAGCAAATAACCAGAATGCAGAACCGTTGGAGAAAATTGGGAGACCAGTATCCCCATTATTGCCACCAGGTACAGTAATTGCTGCTGCAAAGACAATTGTGATAATAAGTGATGCTGCAATCGTACAAGAATTTGCGGTGTCTTTCATCCATTTCTGTCCTTCAATCACCAAATCCTTGTGTTCTCGTGTGAATATCATTGCAGGAGTCTCACCGGAAGAGTTCCGTTGTTCCTTATAAAGAGGATCTACAAACTTCTCTACTTCCTGTATATAAATGAATGTCCATTTTTCATTTTGGTGAATTTAAGAAAGTCAACGTTTTGTAAATTTTATTTGTTGTAGTTGTTCTCTCAGTATGTAAGCTTTAAAGAAATAATGGAAAGATTGGTGTTACCTTAAACCATTGCAACTCTCTTTGCATTTGTAATGCTGCACCTGAAACAAGGTTGAGTTTGTGCTGCGGTGCCAACCGTCCAGCCAAGTGCAAGATGCAATTCGTCGAATTGTCTGTATGTGACATGATAGAACTAATTTCAAATTTATTCATGCGATGTATTAAGTTGAAAATCTTTTCACAACGATTCTGAACCGCAATTTGAAGAATATATCCGTCATTATCGTTGAAAGACCAAATTGCACAAGGAAGTATATCCACAATCTCTTCAATAACCTCCGGGACTCCTAACGCAGCTGCCCTTAAGATTGGTCCACGAGTGCGACGGATACAAACACTGTCATCATTTGAAGATTTTATACCTTCACACGAGCACCTAACAAGTTGAATGGCATGATGATGCTCTAATTTCTTTTGACGAATGTTCTTGATTAATGGCACTACAAAAACAAACAAGATGATGAGATAACCTTCAACTTGAGCAATTCTATTTGCATGGTTAGATGAGTCACTAACCCAAGAATTCTATGGCATCCCAAAGTTTCATATGCCATCTTCGGTAAACTGTACCAAAAAATTCACCTCCAATCAAAGGCACTCCACCATGCTCTAAGATTTTTGAGACATTAGCTGGATTCTCAATGTCGACACCATTAGTTGGCATGCCAGAACGGCTCCCACGCTTGAGAGGAACACCTTCAAGACCAACAAAAAGTTTAAGAAAGAATCAAAGATTCAATTCAATAGTAAAGTTTCTTCAATTCTTCTACTACAACCAAATAGTCTGCTAGGATGCTGCATGAACTCAAATTTGTATCACCAAAGAAACTAACATGAGTAGATGAAGCTTTCGAAGAAGTTGAAGCACATTCCACTTCGGAAGGAAGAAGCATTTCCAGCGATCCCCATTAAAGGACACATGTACTTTATACATTCTAGGCTCGCTGCATGAGGGTAATCTTTAACCAAATCCAATGCAATATCTGAAAATATAAATAAGTCAAACGTCAAGTAGTAGGAGATGCTCCAGTTGACTTGACAACGTTTTTAAGGAATGTGTTTTACTAATTTGTACATTGATAAAAATGCACTAAGTTACTTTCCGTATTTGGAAATGCAACATTTATTCTTGGGAAAGTGCGACATTTATTTCGGGACAAACAAAAAATGAAAAGTGCAATATTTATTCTGGGACAAAGGGAGTATATAGATAAAAATTGCACTCACCTAAAAATCCAGCAACAATTGTAAGAGAGAAAAGTTCAACAGCAGCTTGTCCATCATAGTCGGCATCACTGCTGACACTTTGTAAATATTTAAGTGTATCCGTCTTCCCATTACTAAGAGAATGAACCATTGGATGATTTCCCTCTTTGTCCCTGGTCGAGAGTAGAGCTGGGTTTTTCTCCCGCATGATCTTTACCGCATCAGTGTTCCCAATCAACATGGCAATGCTGAAAGCTGTCCTCCCAGCAGTCATTTTTAACATCATAGTCTCCTTTGGCAAAATTTTCACTAGCTTCTCCAGGAAATCTGTATTTCCTGTCCCAGCAGCTACATGGAGAACTGTCTGCTTCTGTGGTGCAATAATTGCTGTTTCCGCTCCTTTATTTTCTTTCAAGAATCTTTCAGCCGTCTCCCAATCACCAACAAGTGCGGCCTTGTACAACGGCAGGTAGCACTTGAGATCATTACCTCCTAGGACATCCACAGTCAATTGAAAATTTATTCAAATCAACAAGTGCGGCCTTGTGCAAAATATTCAGTACATTTAGCATTAGTCTATAAGAATTAATCAGTCTCATGTACATTGATCAGCAAACTATATGTTCCTTTTATTTTGTTGTTGTCAATCTTAACATAAAACTTGAAACATACTCCCTCCGTCCCACCCGAATTTGGACAAATTTCCTTTTTGGGCGTCCCATCGGAATTTGGACGGCCCAAAATGGAAACCTTAAATCACTATTCTCTCCACTCATTCTCTCTCCTACATTATTTTAATACTCACAACACCATTATAATTTACTATTCCCTCCACTCATTCTCTCTCCTATTTTTAAATTACACTCACAACATTTACCTTTTTCTTAATCTCCGTGTAAAGTAACTTTGTCCAAATTCGGGTGGGACGGAGGGAGTACATATTTCCTTTATATTAGTTTTTTTTTTTTTTTTTTTTTTTTGAAAAAAATAATTATGCATTGAGAGTATATCTTAATAAAAAAAAAGGGGCAAACCCCGGTGCGCCAAGCGCTCCCCGCCTTGCGGGGGTTGGGAGAGGGAACCATTTGCTAGAATAACCAAAACATCACGAAATGTAATAAATTAAGTGAATGGAGGGGACTTGACTCGTACCTTCCTCAATGGCTATTGGTGTTTTGTATAGGAAGCGTTCGTTCTCGGGAACAAAGGCTTCTTCAAGCTTGACCAAAACATCACGGGATGTATCCAAGTCTTTAACCATGTTTAGGAGATCTTTACTCAGGGAAACTAAGATCCATCCTTTAAGTAGCAAGTCTGTTTTTCTCCACAACTTGTAGTCTACATTAAGCACTTCTTGAGCGGCGGCATTGCCTTCGTTGTCTTGGTCAGGGTTAATAACAACTTCGGATGGAACCGGGCTTATAAGGAAATTAATCAAATCTTGACTTACCATTAGTGAAATTATTTGGTTTAGCCAGGACTTATAGTTGGTCCCAGTCGCAGTCAATTTGATAGAAAGAATGTCAGCAACATTAACATCGGACGGATATGGATAGTAGACCAGCTGCTGCCCTGCTGTTGTTGTCACTGCTGCTTCTTCTATTTCTTCTATTTCTTCTGATGAGATAATAGCAATTGAACATAATCTTTGGAATAACTTGTCTGATAGAAGATTAAAAGATATACTGTATATATACTATATAAATATATACCTTCCACAATGGCTATTGGCGTGTTGGATTGGAGTTGGTCGAAAGTTTCTTCAAGCTTGACATAAACATCTCGCGATGTACGCTCGTCTTTCACCAAGTCAAGGAGATCTTCACTCAAGGAATCTAAGATCCATCCTTTAAGAAGCAGGTCTGTTCTTCTCCACAACTTGTAGTCTTCATTAAGCACTTCTTGAGTGGAAATGTCTTGGCCGTTTTGGTTAACAACTTCAGATGGAGGTGGTGGGTTTGTAATGAAACCAGTCAAAGCTTGACTCACAACTAGAGAAACTAACTGCTTTACCCAAGAATTAAAGTTGGTCCAATTCGCATTCAGTTTGATAGAAAGAATGTCAGCAGGGTTAATATCAGATGGGTATGGGTAGAGGATTGCCTGCTGCCCTGTTGTTGTTGTTAATGTTGTCACTTCTTCTTTTTCTTTTTCTTCCTTTTCCTTTTCTTTTTCTTCTTCATTTTGTTCTGAAACAATAAGAATTGAACATAATCATTGTAATGAAACCAGTCAAAGCTTGACTCACAACTAGAGAAACTAATCCGGTGAAGCCCCAGTTTAGTTTACGTGTTTGTTCATTTTTTTCAGGCTATTCAAACATCCAGAATACAACATGTCGCTGAATTTGGGCCGATTCGAACGTTTTTGACATCATCATATATACATATATGCATATATATATGTATGTGTAGGGGAAATATAGGGTCTTGATCTTGATACTGAGGCCGGATATGTGATTGAATCGTGTATAATCCACTTTCCGAATAAAGTATTTCGACCCTTAATGCCTGGGTTACACAAAATCTTTATTGGGATAAGACAATCACGCAATTTGTTTCTAGGCAAAGAGAACAAATCAAAACTTGAGAATTGTTTTTGCTTTCGTTATTGTTGTATCACTCTTGTATGTTATGTGTATTTACAACTGAGATCAATCTCTGTATATATACAGATGGAGAGGTATCAGTAAAAGGGTACAATCAAAAGACATGACTTTAGCCAAGCGATGTGTCTTTTCATTTTGAACTGGTACCTGTTCAGGAACTGCTCGGCCGAGTCAAGGGACTCGCTCGGCCGAGCATAGATGTCCAAAGTCATTTTGCCCAGATGCACGACCGTGTCATATAAACTTGCACGACCGTGCCAATCATTCTGCTCGGCCGAGCAAGGATGTCCAGAAACTTGGACAATCTGCCATGCTCTGCTCGGCCGAGTCAAGGACTCTGCTCGGCCGAGCACATCAGCAAAATGTGCTACCCTTTAACTTTTACTTCTTTATCGAGGTTGACTTCGTTTTAGCTCAAACGAGTGTGTACTCCACACTTTTCCTTACTCGTATCCGAGTCTAATACGAATCACATTGATCTCTAGTAAATCACCATTACAATAAAATAGTTGATGACACTAAAATCACCAACAGTATGTATGTGAGAGAGAGAGAGAGAACACTATTTTTTTTAATTAACATGCCCAAATTCTCGACTCCATGTTGATGGTCCATATCTCGCGGGGATAATTATGTCATTTTCCTGTCCCAGTCTCACAGCATAAGGGACATCCAATATTGCACCGCGAGATTATATCTCAGCCCGTGGCTTCTGATTGCTGTATGAATATACTCCCTCCGTCCCGGACCTTGGTGCCTAGTTTGACTTTTCACGTAAATTAAGGAGAGAGTATTATATTGAAAGTGTTGTGAGTGTGAAATAAAATAGGAGAGAGAATGAGTGGAGAGAATAGTAAATTATAATGGTGTTGTGAGTATTAAAATAATGTAGGAGAGAGAATGAGTGGAGGGAATAGTAAAGATTCCTTTTCATTTTAGGAAATGTGCACGTAGGTTTGGAACGCCCAAAATGGAAAGTGTGCACGTAGGCAGTGGCAGATCTAGGGGTGTTGAGGGGGGTTCATCGACCCCCCTGACTTTTGTTATTTTTACAAAATGACCCTTTGTATTTTTCAAATTTACTATTTCGACCCCCCTGAAACAAAAAATCCAGGGGGATCTAGATCCGCCACTGCACGTAGGTATGGGACGGAGGGAGTATACTATAAGGAAGGGGAGCAACTTGGACATACCTTCCTCCATGGTTATTGGTGCATCAAATTCGTTATCGGAAACAAAGGTTTCTTCAAGCTTGCACATAATATCATGCGCTGTACGCATGTCTTTCACTGTATCAAGGAGATCTTCACTCAGGGAACCTAAGATCCATACTTTAAGAACCAAGTCCATTTTTTCCCACAACGTGTAGTCCTCATTAAGCACTTGAGATGGACCGGTGGCGTCTTGGTTGGGGTTTGTAACAAATTCAGGTGGAGGTGGGTTGAAAATGAAACCAACCAAATTTTGACTCACCACTAGTGAAATTATCTGGTTTAACCAAGCTATATAGTTGGTCCCAGTCGCAGTCAATTTGATTGGACAAATGTTAGAAGGGTATAGTAGACAGGAATGCGTTAGAGACTTCTTCCAGCTGCCCCACTGTTGTTGTCACTTTTTCATTTTCTTCTTCTTCTTCTTCTTCTTCTTCTTCTTCTTCTTCTTCTTCTTCTTCTTCTTCTTCTTCTTCTTCTTCTTCTTCTTCTTCTTCTTTCTTCTCTTTTCTTTCTTCTTCTTCTGAAACAATAACAATAACAACACAACATAATATTATTATTAAGAATGACTTTTATGACATACATATATATTTTTAGGGAGGTTCTAGGGATACTTCTTCAAGGGTATCCTAACAAGTGACCAATTTTTTTTTTTTGACAAAAAATACCATTCTTTTCTAGAATAAAGCCAAGAGATTAAATCTATCTAAATATTATATTACTAATTATTAGTACATAGTCTATCAAAGTTGAACTCTATTAGGCTTGGGCCCTGGGCAGGTATCCTTCTTTCTTCTTTCTGACACCACTTAATCTATAAAAAATTTCATTTTGTGTCACACTCAAAAACTAAAAATCCCAAAATATAAAATTTTTAATGCCAAAATCTTAAAAAAAACACATTTTTTCTTAAGCTTAGAAAAAACGTGTTTTGATTCCCCCGCTAGTACCAGTGACAAAGTGCCAGTGCATGTATTATTAAGTGCTAGTATAAAAAAGTGCCAGTATTAGTGTAACAAAGTGCAAGTGTAAAGAGTGCCAGTGCATGTATTATTAAGTGTCAGTGTTAGTGTAAAAAAGTGTCAGTGTTAATTTAACAAAGTGCCAGTGTAAGTGTCAGACCAGTGTAAAGAGTGTCAATGCATGTATTATTAAGTGTTAGTGTAAAAAAATGTCAGTGTTAGTGTTAAAAAGTTCTAGTGTTAGTGTAAACAAATGCTAGTGTGAAAAGTGCCAGTGCATATATTATTAAGTGCCAATATAAAAGAGTGCCAGTGTATGGTAAAAAAATGCCAGTGTTAATATAAAAAAGTGTCAGTTTGAAGAGTGCCTATGCATGTATTACTAAGTGTCAGTGTAAAAATGATTTTTCCTTAAGCTTATAAAAAAAACGTTTTTTATAAGACCAACTCATTTTTAATACTTTTTAAATAGTAGAACCTGCTTATCATACTCGTAACAATTATCCACTTACTATTATTTATGACGCTTTCTCTATCATACACCTCTCACAACGACCGAACGACCAACTTATACTATGCACTATCATTTTTTTTTACAATAAATGCAATATAATATCTAGTGACATCTTAATTATATGTAGTTTTGCATATTATTACATATAATCCATACTATTTTACACCCTAACGACTTTAGAAAAAAAAGTTAATAAAAGGAGATTTGCTTTTCTTTTATCTCTTTATTCTGGTTTATGCCTCGTTCTTCTCGTACAGGTCAACTTGTGTATGATCCGGAAGTTGACAAAGCAACAAAGAGATTAAGGAAAGAAGCAAAGTCACGAAAAAGACAAGCTTCTATATCATCTCCTGGTTTAAACGTGGCGTTGGACTTGTCTGGTTAGGATAGTGATACTAGTGATACTGAAACAGTTTTTGAAGAGAAGGAAGTAAAAGAAACACAAATGACACAAAGAACTCTCAAGGAGTTGGCTAATCCGGGATGTTAATCACATCCTTTGTGTATTCAAATTGCAAATAATGAAGCGCCTTTTGAACTAAAATCTGGACTAATACACTTGTTGCCTACTTTTCGTGGATTGGCAGGTGAAGATCCACATAAACATCTCAAAGAGTTTCAAGTGGTATGCTCAACAATGAAGCCACAAGCTGTTACCGTAGAACAGATTTCATTAAAGGAATTCCCCTTTTCTCTAGCCGATAAAGCAAAGGATTAGCTCTACTATCTTCCATCTGGGTCCATAACCATTTGGACTGAAATGAAGAAACAATTCCTAGAGAAGTTCTTTCCGGCTTCGAGAGCAGCTAATATCCGGAAGGACATTTGTAGGATTAGGCAACAACATGGAGAAACATTTCATAGGAAAGGTTCAAACAGTTATGTTCAAGTTGCCCTTAACATTAGATTTTGGAGCAATTGCTAGTTCAATATTTCTATGAAGGTCTTGTTGGAAAAATTGTGTGTTTTGAAGGAAATTAATGGATTAATTTCTAAAGGGTAATTTTGTCTAATTACTTAATTGGGTTTGTGTTTGTGAAATAAAATATTTAATTGTTCAAAATGGTTTTTGGATGAATTAAATATGAATGCTCAAAGTATGTGGTACAACTTTTGCTAAATAAGTTTGATTTTGTAAATAAAAAACGTGTTTGACTTTGACTGACATGCTCGGCCGATCAGAGTGATTGACTCGCCCGAGCATAGCATGGCAGAATGAAAAAGTTTCTGGAAAGTCATGCTCGGCCGAGGCATATGCCTTGCTCGGCCGAGCAGAGTCATGCTCGGCCGAGGCTTATGCCTTGCTCGGCCGAGCAGATCTGAGCAAAAGTTTCTGGACAGCCTTGCTCGGCCGAGCAAGGTACATGACTCAGCCGAGCAGATCCTGAGCATTTATGTCAGGTTGATTTTTAAAGTGTAACAGCCGTGCCATAAATGGGAAAACTGAAAATCAAAATATTTATGTTTAATATTTTGATTTAATGTTCGAAATTATTTGTAATAATTCTTGGATTAATGTTTGAAATCAGTTTTGATTCTTGGAAAATGGCTATATAATGGAGTTGCAACAATGGTTGAAACTAGCTTGAAAAACACAAGAATACAACAGAAAACATACACTTGCTCCTGCAATCTTCTTCCATTTTCTCTTTTTGCATCTTGTTGATTCATCCCTTGGCCTCCTAGCTTGCATTATAATAGAAGAGGCGATCTAGTCCAAGCACGATTCAACTCGCCGGGAACTTCAGGTGCAAAGTGCCCCCGGTTCGCACGTTCTATCCTGGGAGACAAGCGATCCAAGCAAACTCAAGCACACTCGGTGAGGGATCGAATATGTCTTAATGAGACAGTGGTTTCATTGGGCTCGTGCATCAAAATTCAACAACTTCTCCTTTGTATTTTCAGTTTTTATTAATTGTATTTTATTTATTTTTTTTGTAATTGTAACACACTTGTAACAGGTCTTACAACCTTGATAGAAACATGATAGATGCTGCTAGCGGTGGAGCTTTGGTTAGTAAAACTCCTGAGGAAGCCCGCAACTTGATCTCTAACATGGTAGCGAATGCTCAACAATTTGGAGCTCGAAATGATGGCATTGTAAAAACAGCGAGCGAATGAGGTGAGCACAAGTTCTATTGATCAGCGATTAGATGCCATTACTGCTTTGATGGAAAAATTTGTGGTGGGACAAGTTTCACAAGCTCAAGTGTGTGGAGTTTGCTCAAATGTTGGACATACTACGGATAGATGTCCTAATTTGCAAGAAGATTTTCAACATGCTAATGCAATGGGAGGATTTCCGGGTCAACCACAACCGAAATATGACCCTCATTCCAACACTTACAATCCGGGATGGAGGGACCACCCAAATTTCAGATATAGGAATCAAGGAGCATCCTAAGGGTACCAGTAGTAGAATTTTCAAAGGCAAAATTTGCGATCTCAATCTTCAAATTCAGGAATGTCATTGGAGGATATTGTGAAGGCGTTAGCGACAAACACTCGACAATTTCAACAAGAAACAAGAGCTGGAATGCATAATTTGGGTACTCAAATTAGTCAACTAGCCACAACAGTTGGGAGATTAGAAGCTCAAAACTCGGGGAAGTTACCTTCGCAACCGGAGGTCAATCCAAGAGAGAATGCAAGTGTTATCACATTGAGAAGTGGGAAAGAAATACCATTTGGGTCTGAATCACTTGGGAAGGAAGATGAGCAAGGAAATGATAATGAGGATATTGAGATTCAAGAAGAAGAACCCCAAAGCAAATAGAAGGTAAAATCTAAATCATCATTTTCTAGTACTACTAATGTGGTTGCTCCTCCCTTCCCAAGCAGGTTAGAAAAACCCAAAAAGGATAATCATGAGAAGAAAATTCTGGACACTTTCAGGAAGGTTGAAATCAGCTTCTTCTTTTGGATGGCATTAAACAAATTCCAAAATATGTAAAAAAAAATTAAAAGAGATGTGCACCAATAATTAGAGGAAGTTGAAGAATGATGAAAGAGTAAGTATGGGGGAGAAAGTCTTCGTCGTGATAAAAAGAAATTTACCAATCAAGTGCAAGGATCCAGGTATGTTCACTATGCTATGTGTGAGTGGGAGCATTGAGATAGCGGTGATGTTTGATTATGTAAATGTATATAGTTTCTTCTTCTTTATTTTGTTTATTTTATTTCAAAAAAAAAAAAAGAAAAAGAGAAAAAAAGAAAAAAAAAAAAAAGAAAAGAAAAGAAAAGAAAAGAAAAGAAAAGAAAAGAAAAGAAAAGAAAAAGTGTTTAGAACATCATTGTAGTCATGCAAAATACTCCCTCAATATATTCACTTGATTTGTTAATGGGAGTTCCAATTGAGAGATGTGAAATTTTTATGAGAATCATTTTGTGAATTGTAGTTGAGATTGGAAAAAATTATGTTGGGAAAAGAGTTTAAACGTTGGTCATTTGATTTAGATAATCCCTCGTGAATTCACTTGATATTGTTTTTCACTTATTGGAGTTAATTTTGTGATAAGAAAGGATTTCTCTTGGTTTATGGGATTATGTGGAGAATGTTCTTGTTCAAGTATATTATGAAGGATTTGGAGACTTGGTTTGTGTGAATAATTTTGGGGAATGAGGATATTTTGGGTGTAACGACCCTAAACCTAGGCACTATTTTATTATCATATTATATACTTTTATTATTAATGTTAACTTTATGTGTTTATTTTATGTCATTAAATTCTTATTTTAAGATGAGATGGTTGGGAAATAATTTTAAAACATTAGAATTTCAAGGGAAATAAAATAAAGCATCTTGGGAGAAGTATAATAATAGAAATGGATAAAAGAAATAAAATGTGGGTAGTTAGGCTTCTTTGTGTAGGAGAAAAAAGTAAAGGATTTAAATGAAAAGATGTAAAAGGCTTTAAATAAATTGGTATGGGGGGCCATTCCTTTCCCCTTAATTCCCTCCCTTCTTTTCCCCCTTAGTCAACAAGCCCCTTACTCCTCCCATACTTCCTCCATCCACTTTACTTTTCCCTCATCATTCTTCTTCTTCCTCCTCCCAATTTCCATGGAGACTTCTTCCTTGAGACCACCTCTCCCAAGTTACTAGCAAGAGCAATCCTTCTCCATTTTCCAATCCAATCGTACTTCCGTATTCGGGGTGAAGAGAGGAGCACATCAAGCTAAGAAAATCATCATTCCATCCTATCTTTACTAAGTAAGTTATTATGACTTCTTTCTAATAATTGCTCACTTTATGTGTTAATTAATCTCTTGTTGAAAGAAGATGATTTTTGGTATTTTGAATAATGTGTTTGAGTTGGAATTGATATTAAGTTGTAAATTGGTGATCTAAGTTGAAAGAAGAGTGGTATAGAGAAATTGGGGATATTAATGGTATAAGTGTAAGTGTTTAATGTGGGTTTGGCCAAGTTACTAGAGTTAGAAAGTGAATTATTAGGACCTTCCTCCTATTAATTGATCATGAATGATTTGATGTTAATGTTGTGGTTTGAAATGATATGACACTCTCTTGGATTGAGAATTGGAGTAATAAACTAGGATAAGGTTGTTGTTCATAGAAGTGATAAAGAATGTAAGAGAATGGGTGGAACTAGATTAAGAAAATAAGTGTAAAATGTGATGGTTAAATGAGTAGGAAATCCAAGTGTGAGTAGCCTAGGTTAATGGTACTTTGGGGTTTAAATGGTTTGTAATGACATTAGGAAGGTTGACAAATAATCTTATGTTCACAATTTAGAGGAAGCCTAAGTTGGATTTTTGGGTTTTCTTGACTTAGTGATTTAAGGCTGCTGTGATACCTGAATCTGGCCGTGGCACGAGTCGTGCCCCTTGGCACGAGTCGTGCCCATGGCCAACTCGTGGTTACGAGTCGTGATGTGAAAGCCAAATCGTTCTGATCAACTCATTGGGAAATTGGCACGAGTCGTGCCCTCAGACACGAGTCGTGCCATGTGAGAGTCACGAGTCGTGCTTGCCATAGAACGAATGAATCTGGGAAAGGCCAAAGGGGCACGAGTCGTGCCCTGGGGCACGAGTCGTGCCCTGGCCTGGTGACATTGAACTGTTTTTGGAGCTGTTTAAACCTATTCAACCTAGACTATGAATGAAACCTCTTTAACTTAGATTAAAGTAGAATGCTTGGGCTATACAATGAAGTTTTATTTGGTCAAAAGGAAATTTGGGAAGTATTTTAAATATTGTCCGGAAAATGGTTGATAAGCTTGGTTAGTAACTCCACCAAAGTAGTTCAAACTTGGGAAGTAGATCTTGCACCTCTATTAAGGCTATTTGAGGTTGTGTAATGATTATGTAGGAATGGTTTATGACTCATAGTGGCCTTACTTACCTCATACCCTTGGTGATTAGTTGAATAGTGTAGAGACTATAATTACACCATTGCGTTAGTTAGAAATGTTTATGTATCACGTTGTGGCATTGTTATTCCAAGTGGGGATTAGTTGATATTGTTATATTGTATCCCAAGTGGGGATTATTTGGTATTGTTTTATTGTATCCCAAGTGGGGATTATTTGGTATTGTTATATTGTATCCCAAGTGTGGATTATTTGATATATGGTTGTATTGTATCCCAGTTGTGGATTATCTAGCATGTTGATTATATTGTATCCCGGTGTGGATTATGTGGTTATATGGATACCTTACTTGAATTTATATTCGTTAATGGTATTATGCATAGTGTATTAAATTGAACTGTTTCACTATAGTATTGATTTAACATGAGTATACATTACCATGTTGTTCTTATCCCCTTTGTGGATTTTATTTCAAGTATCTATTATGTGCTTGAACGTGTTGATACTCGGGGGTATAATGGAATTCAATCAATTATGGATTTGTTCTATAAGTGATTGAAGGTTCATCATACCTGTGACCTCTCCCCTCTGCGGCCACAGAGTGGGTGTGCTAGCGACTGTATTGAGCCAGAAGCCTTACAGACCGCTGCGATTTGGTGATTAGGTGGAATGCTCTGTATGAAACCAAAAGCTTTACAGTAGCGCTGATATTATATGATACTCTGAATAAGGGTCATATAAGTATCCTATTTTCTTATATGGATCTCTGGAGTATGAGTCCTATAAGCGGTGAAGGTGCATGGGGGCAATTCACCAAAGAGAGGAGTTTTACTCCCACGTTGTACGACTTATTGTTCAGACGAGAAAGGTAAAATGAGGTAACGTAAGGTGTTTACCGCTTTCATAATGTGTTATGTGTAACCATGCTATGTGTTGCATATTATTTGTCATCTTGCTGCATTCATAATAGCTTATTGAGATTTATTCTCACCCCTTCCCTTTTACTGTTTTAGATTGTGCTGAGACAGGTGACCTGAACCAGGGAGGCCGGGGAAAGAGTTTGGACTCTTGCTTTTGGGACTTGTCAGGATAGGTATATGAGTGGGTTGTCGGGAGTCCTATTTAAGTATTACTCTCTTATAAGTTGTATGGAAAACTCTTTTGTTAAACAATGTAATTAGGGTTTTCAATGTATTTGACCAAGTTATGGTTAATGGAATCTTTAATTAAATTCCTCCGAGTGGAGATATTATTAGTTGATTTTATTTTGGAAGTTTGAGAATTGATTTTCTTTTAAAGTGAAATAAAAGTTTTAAAAATAAGATGGTTTTTCTTAGTTTGAGCTTCTCAAGCTCGGGAGACGCGTTAGGTCCCGGGTTGGGGTGCACACATTGGGTGCTACGCATTTGAACATAATACTTTTTCATATCTTCTTGGCATGTTCACCTAAATTTTCCTTCCATCATACCTTTACCCATAGTCCCATTACAACCTTGCAATGCAGGGTCCCATAAGTTCCTATTTTTATTCGTGGAGACTTTGGCATATTATCAAGCCTATGATAATGGTGCATTATGCTTTGATATGGAGTGCTTATACACGTCCCCTCAAACACTTGGAGCGAATGAATGATTTTTTTTCTCCCTTTTTGTGAGGTGTTCACTTTGTCACAATGGTATTCCATATATGGTTAAGGCTAATGGGGGGTTCCTTGTCCTATGAAGTTATTGGCTTAATCTCCAATGCATATAATAATTTTGAAAAAATTAGGGAGGGGAGTTGCAAATCAAGAGTGGAAAGAGCATGTTTTTAACCTTATGGTTGTGTTCGGAGCATACTTGGGGACAAGCATGATTTAGGTGTGGGAAAATTTGATATCTCTATAATTGTCTATAATTTATGATCATTTTCCATTTATTTAAATAATATGATGTCATTATTTATTTGATTTTATTTGCTTTTTCGGTGCAGAGACAAATTGGATGGACATGAGCAAAAATGTTGGCAAAAGATGAATTTTTGAGTTTAAAAGTCGAAATGATACAAGTCAGACCGGAGGAAGGCAAAACTAACACACTTGGATTGCAAAAGGCCACACCACAATAAATCAAGAGCAATTTTTTTTTTTTTTAGATTAATGAAACTTAAATGAGTCAATTACTTAGCTTTAATAGTTAGGAGTTATAGAATGGGAAAAGAAACGTCTTTCCCTTCTATGTAACCCCAAGTAGTATTTTTCCATCTAGCCTAGAAAATGCAGCCCACATTCTTCCCTTCCCCTAAAAAAATTACTCAGCTTTTTTATTTTTTTATCCTTTCATGAATTACAAGTAGATGATGGCTTCAACAATGCTTGGCTACAGGGGCGGAGCCAAGGGGGCATGGGGGGCACTCGCCCCCTCCCCCCAGCGGCGGAAATGCAGTGGAATTTTTTTTTTGCCCCCCCCCCATTTTTTTTAATATATGTATATATATAATTAACTTCAAGATTATCACCCGTGAGTGGTGTGGTTCAGTGGTAGAAGGGGTGAAGTTAAAGCCTTTGGTGTTTTCTTTTAAATCCATGTTCGAGCCTTGCTACCTACATTTTCAATTAATTTTATTTGTCCTCCATCTTCTACCTACATTTTCAATTAATTTTATTTGTCCTCCATCTTTGCTATTCTCTCTTTCTCTCCATCCATTTCTTTTTCTTAACAGTTTTGTTTTCTCTTTCTCCTAATTTCATAGCATTTTTCAATCTTAATTAATTAGTTAGGCATTTCCCAATTCTTAATTCTTTACATTTTTAACTAAAATACATTGTATTTCATGGATCAGGACATTTTTACTTGTCGACCCGAAAATTTTTTCGGGCGCTACGGCTTGAACCCAGTGAAATCTTGCCCCCCCCCCCCCAGGGCAATTCCTGGCTCCGCCCTTGCTTGGCTAGAGGTATTTTTCTGATTTAAGGGTTTATTTCAATTATGTAATTGTGAGGCTATTGTGCTAAATTTCTTCTTGCCTTTTATTCAAGTAATTGTTTGGTTCATTGTGAATTTTATGAAAATTGTTGACTAGTTGACTTGACAACTCAATTTAGTCAAGAATTTCCTAATGCTAACTGTTGTCCTATCATAACCAATTTAACCTAAATGAACCAACAATCTTACTCTTAATAATTTTAGCTATCTCAATTATTAGGATTATGTTCAATTGGTTCCATGAAACTTCATGCTATCGCTCGTTGATTGATATGGAACCCTAGTGTGCGTGTGCCCAATCTCATAACCCTTGAATCAGAATCTATTTTAATATTTTTATTTCTCTATTTAGTTATTTTGCGTTGCTAGTCCTAATATTTTATATTTTGTTTAGTTTGTAGTTATATAAATTTAGTAATTAGTTTAATCAAAAACTAGAATTCTCCCTATTTTATTTTATAAGTTTTATTCTCAAAAATATCAATACCATTCTCCGTGGATACGATCCCTATTATTACTATACTAAAATTCGTAAGTAGGAGAAAATTTATTTTGGCGGCTTGACAACCACCATAGGGGTTAGGACTCAGGGTTTAGATCAATTTCAGGTTATAGGATTTATAATTTAGGGTATGCGATTTAGAGTTTAGAGTTTAGTATTTATAATTTATGATTTAGTATTATTATAAACTTCATTTATTTCTTTTTTTATTTGTATTTTGCGAGAAAAAAAAAATAGAACAAGGTTTTAGTGTTAACAATTCTATTCACCAAAGGAATTACCCATGCCAATTTCATATTTTGGGGATAGGAGTAAAAATACCTTGGGAATGTGGACCTAAGGTAGACTGTAACATTGTCCAAACATCTCTGGCAGTTGATAACTCTGCATCCATGGTAGCAAGAACTTGTTCACCAAGTGAACCTAATATCCATCCTTTAACAAGCCTGTCTGATCTCTTCCACATTCGGTATTCATCATTCACCACGGCGGCTCCTTCCTCAGTGTTGCTGCCGACTGCCATTGTTTCAGGCGGCGGCAAGATTGTGCCGTCAATAAAACCAACCAATTCTTGACTCTCTATGAGACAAACCATCTGCATTTTCCATTGAGAGTAGTTGGAATTACCGGATAGCTTAACGGAAACGAAGCCTGTTGGATTGATTGTGGAGGGATATGGATACTTGGATGCCATAAGTTGGGTATGGAAATGAGGATCAGTATGAGTTCAATATTATGCAATTTCTTGTCTATTTGTCATACTTATATATACGAATTAATTTCACTGTCTACCCTTTAATGTTTGGATATTTGTTACTGTGTACCCCCAAGGTTTAATTTTGTCACATTGCTCCTTTTTCTTTGTTTATAAATTTATTTACAAGAATTGATTATTTTATTCCTAACTCCTCCCAATGTATATTTCAAAGATACTTTAAATATTAAGAGGGGCTAAATATTCCCTTTGCATAAATAAAGTTGATATAAGGGCACTGAGATATGAAAACATGTGTAACTTTTGACTTTGGAAGAACCACGAACGCACATTATATCAAATCGAAGTTTTTTTTGAGTCAGACAAAAATTATCGGGCATAACCCCATGACACAAGTATTTTAAGTCATAAAGCCCGAATCTTGGCAATCATACAGACTTTTGAACTTTTATCAGTTTTTTTGGGTATTTCGTAACTTTTACTTAATTAATTAGGGTTATTTTCGTTTTAGGGTTTTGAGATATATAAATACTATGTTTCTAGGTTTTTGAAGACAGATTTTGCCGTTTGATATTAAATTTTATTTTCAATTTTCGGTATTCTTTAGAGGCAACGGATGTTGAATATCAATTACCGATAATCGCGAGTATCAAATACCGATAATCGCGAACGATTCAAAAATATCGATTTTATTCTTAAATCTTCAGCTACGACAATTTTGCCAACGTGTGTATAACTAGTTCAGTTGACTTTCATCCGGTGACGAAAGCCATGTTCAATCTTTTAGCTCTTTACAACCATCAACATCCAAATAATTAAGCTTTCAAAAAGAAAGAAAAAAACCAAATAATTAAAGAGAATTATAAGCCGTTGACTTTACAAAGTAGCCAGTTTCAGAAACATTTTAATTTTCTACACCGGTTGACTTCACAAATGGTATTTTTTATTTCTCATTTTTAGGTCTTTACTATGTCATGAAGAGACGGCAGAATATAAAAAAAGACGGTAGAATATAAAAAAATTTGATTATTTATTTTGAGATAGCGTGTACAAATTAAAATCAAGACTATGGAACTATATACTCCCTCCGTTTTGAAGAAATGCGCACAAAATGAGATGACACAAGAATTAAAGTAAAAGGTGATGTGTTGTGAGTGTAGATGGTTGGGTAGAAGAGAGAAAGTAGAGTAAGTGGGTAATTGTTATGAGTTGAGACAAGTGAATCTCATTTTCATTTTGGGACTTTGCAGATTATTGTGTAACGTCCAAAAAATATCTTTTTATATATTATTTTGGAACGGAGAGAGTATATGGGAATTAACTTGCCACTGGTGGTAACGTATTTTACAAATGACGCTCATTGCTTGTAGATAGGGTTGTCCACAAAATTGTACTTAGTTATTTGAACATAAAAAATAAAATAAAAAATGTTGTAGTTACGTTTATGGGGTGCTACCGGTAAGCTCTGAATTTACAGCTTTTACAAAATACTCCCACCATAATAATAAGGTTTTTATTTTTCTTTTTTGATTTGTATCTGAATAAGGTTTTTAGTTTGTTTTATATCTAAAATAAATGAGACTCACTTGCTATATTTATAATAACAACTCATTTGCTATTTCCTACCAACTTTCTCTCTTCTACTTTACTTTTCATACTCACAACATTGTTTTAATAACCGTATATAGTCAAACTAAAAACTTCATTGTGAAACGGAGAAAGTAATTGATAACGGTACATCTACAGTTGACTCGTATTTAAGGGAGGACAATGTCAGTTCAGATGAAGACAAGGGTGTTGAATGTAAATTGTAGATATTTTGTTAGTCAGTTTGTTAGTCAGTTAGACTTTCAGTTAGACAGTTCAATGTCTGTTATGTATATAAACATGTAGAGCTAATGTGATTAATGAGAAATTACACAATATGAAGTTTCTCTTGTTAACTTTCAGTAATAGAAATTCAATTTTTTTTAGACGAGAATTCCAGCACTATACTGTACGAAGTATATTACAAAAAAAAAACTATTATCCTGTCTAATTTTTCTACTTGCTTTAACAATGGACAATTATATCCTCAACTTATTACTATTTTGATTTTTGACCCAATTTTGCATTTGTTCCTTAGGATGAGTTTGGGAGTGCTTTTTGTGGCTTATAATCACTTTTGAAGCTCAAAATCACTTTTAATAGCGTTTGGATAACAATAGTAATTATGATTTTAAGCTGTTAAAACGCAAAAAACTGTGTTTCGTAGAAGCAACTATGACCCAGCTTTTCCTAAAAGTGATTCTTAGAAGTTGTTATTTGTATTGTTTTTACAATAATAACTTCTATCTCTTTTGTGCATTTATTATATTGAGATACATATCATAAAGGTCATTTTTGGTATTTATCTTTCATAATCAGTTTTGAACATATACTATTCAAACATATTTATAAATTTTAATATTTATTACAAATAATCAATTTTTCTAAAATCACTTTTGAAAAATTACTTTCAGGAAATCAGAAGCAACGTCAAACTCACCCTTAATAAGCGTACAATGTCAAACTAAAATCTTTAAACCGAGACAGAGGTAGAGAGTATTATTTTTGTAAGGATTTGTTTTTTTAATTAAGGTATGCTTTCTGCTTCTTCGTCAGTGTCGCTGACGACTGCCATTGTTTCAGGCGGCGGCAAGATTGTGCCGTCAATAAAACCAACCAATTCTTGACTTTCAATGAGACAAACCATCTATCCGGTGAGGAAGTAGTCCGTTTCAGAAACATTTTCATTTTCTAAACCGGTTGACTTCACAAATGGTCTTTTTTTTATTTCTCAATTTTAGGTCTTTTTGGTGTCATGAAGACACGTCAGGATATGTTTATTCCCATTTGGATAAAAAAACTGCACAATTTGAAATTAAACTAATGAAACTATTCGATTGGAGCCTTTGTTTTTGAAGTATGAATTTTTCAAATAAAAATAATAATAGAACAATCAGTACAAAATTAGTGAATATAAATATTTCGTTTCAACTAAAACACAAAATATTTTATAATATACTCCCTCTATCTCTATCTCTATCTCTATCTCAAAAACATAGTCTCACTTGACATTTGACAATCACCTCAAGTAAATTTTGACTAACAATTAATGTCAATATAATAATCTATGCTAGAACAGAGTTTATGTAAAAAAATATTATTATCTTCTGAAAATCAACATATTACAATCTCTAATCTAGTGCACGAATTATTGGCAAAAAAATCATGTCTGTGCAAACCCTAGATTTAGAGAAAAAGATGAGCAAGCGAACTACAAATATGGTCCAGGGTAGGCTCTATTTATATGCCTACTCTAAACCCTGCAGGGTTTTCAACCCTGGGCCAAAATCTGTCGCTGAATGGCCTTTTCCAGACTGAGGGCGCGATCGCCCCACTCCTGAGCGCGATCACTCCCTTTCGACAGAAACTTGAGGCGGTCGCTCCCTTGTGTGCCACATGAATTCCGAGTTTTGCTTGTTTAATCCCCTAATTTAGGCGTCCCCAACTTAGATGACACCAAACCCAGAAAATCTCCACCTTGACATCTAAACTCCAGATCATAACCAGAACTCCCCATCTGCCCCAGATGCTATCTTATAGCTACAAACATTCAGTAAGTCCAAGCAATGTTGGAACGAACTTCGTGAACATGTCAGCGTGATTGTCTGTAATACCCATTTTTTTCACCTTGATCCGCTTCTCACTCCTCAGAAAATGATACCTCACATCTATGTGCTTGATCCTCTTGCGATGAACTTGATACTTGGCCAAATAAATTGCACTCAAGCTGTCACAAAATATTGTAGCCTGATCCTGATGTAATCCAAGGTCGATGATCAAATCCTTTAGCTATATTTCCTCTTTAGCAGCTTCTGTCAATGTCATGTACTCCGCCTCCGTATTAGACAACGTCACTGTAAATTGTAGAGTAGTCTTTCAACTGACAACTAATCCATCAAGAGTGAACACATATCCGATCATAGATCTCCTCGTGTCAACTTCCCCAGAGTAGTCCGAATCACAATAACCCTCAACTGCACATTCTGTACCACCTCCATAAATGAGCCCAACATCTGATATACCCCTAAGGTACCTAAAAATCCTCTTCACTGCTTTCCAATGTTCCTTACTAGGATTTCCCATGAACCTACTAACAACACTAATAGCATGAGCAAGATCCGGCCTCGTGCAAACCATAGCATACATCAAACTACCAACTGTGCTAGCATAGGGTACTCGAGCCATATACTTTTTCTCCTCATCCGACTTAGGTGCAAAAGCAACCGACAGACGTGCATTTGCTGCACTCGAAGAATATAAAGGCTTTGCTATAGACATGCCAAACCTCTCTAAACTTTTTTGATGTAACCTTTCTGGGATAAGAACAATTTTCGTTGGCTTCTATCCCTATAGATCTCTGATGGATGTGGTTTTACCCATCCAAAAGATATGTTCCTAGCTTATTTTTTGTTCAAAACCTTGAGAATTTAATGTATTTTTATAGTGTTTTATAAGTACATGGTTGAAGTGAAATTTACCCGAAAATGGAGGTTACAAGCTTATTTTGGAAGTTCAGGGACGACTAAACTGCAATTATGAAAAATTGGAAAGGAAATGATATTATAAAGTTCAGGAGCCAAACTGTAAATCTGAAAACTTCAAGGACTAAAATGCAAAGCTGAAAAGTATAGGGACCAAAGCGCAAATGGAATCGAATCCAAGAGAATTATGGACCAAGAATTGTCACGACTCGTGCTTCCTTTCAGCACGAGTGATATTTGTGTCACGAGTCGTGTCACGAGTGCTAGGTTGACCGGCCGCTTTTGCATTATTTTAGAAATCTTTTTCTTTTATATTTTCTTTTTCTTTTTTATTTAGGTTTTTAGGGTGGAGTATAAATACTTTCCTTTAGAATAATATTTAGACTATCCTCATCAGTGACCCATGCCAACCCAACCCAACCCAACATCAAATAAAATATTAATTTTTCTCACTTTCATATACACAACTCCCAACCTTATATAATTTATACTCCCATCAGTGACCCAACCCAACCCAACCTTTTAATATAATATTTATTTCTCTTTACTCCAACTTACCTAAAATACTTATCATTTTATTTTTTTAAATAATGTATTAGTAATAATGTTTCTAAAATTACCCGTAAAATTATTAAAAATAATTATCCATACAATTATAATTTTTTTTATGAATTTTGAAATATTTTTTAATTTTTAATTTTATATAATTATATAAAATATATTTATATAAACACATGCCACCCAATGAAAGGGTGATATCTGTACAAAATATGAGAACAATTTGGTGACCCAACCTGGGGGGTTTGACTGACCGCCCTAGGTTGCCCATTTCCATGACTTTATCTTTTTTTTTTGTTGACTCCCTAGTGGTGACCCTGGGAGTCACCGATGTGAATAGTCTTAGGGTTTCGACTTTTTGAACTTTTCTTAGGGAGAATTCAAGGTTTTATTTATTTATTTTAATGACCATTCGAGGCTAATTTATTTGATTCGTGGATTGAAGTAAGTAACAATTGAATCTTTATGCTAGGATTTTAATTCTTTCTATCTTTCTCTCGTTCTTGATCTCTCAACATTCTTCAAGATCATTCATAGACTTCAATTGAATGTTAAGATACTTTTAGCCTATGAATCTATTTAGATATAAATCGTTTCAGTAACATGGATGATTTATATATTGATCATTGTTGAGAATAATAGATTTAATTGAGGACGTAACTGAAATCAATAAATCTAGGTTCTTATGTTTTTATGTTCTTAAATTGAATCTCTAAAATATTTATATTGACGTAACTGAATATATAAACAAGATAGAGATATTAGGGTTTTAATGTTCTTATCGACGTAACTGAATCTATATTTTTGTGACCGAACCCAAGAATGAAATTGAATTCTTTTTACATTATTTAAATAGCATAAAGTGATAATTGTTATGATCCCCAATTCATGAATCCCTTGTTTCTCGATTTCTTTGCTTGCTTTTATTTATAGTTTTCTTAGATTAATATTTCAACCAATCAAACCTCTTTTCTTGGCTACTCTTTGATGCATTAATAAAATATACTTATTCCACTTTAGTCTCTGTGGATTCGACCCTTGCTTTGTGCATGTTACTACATTGGTAACTAGTACACTTGCTAGGTATTTATAATAAGAGGGAGATTTCTTCCATCAAGTTTTTGACGCCGTTGCCGGGGACTTGTGTAGCGAACAAGTTAATTTTATTAATGTATGCTTGGTCGGCGTTCTTTGATTCCTACCTTGGAGCCATTGAACGACGACATTGATAAATTAGGTCGACCTTTGAAAGAACTTAAATTAAAAGAGGGCAATCCCTTCGAAAGTGACCTAAACCCTTTTACCACCGGGGTAGAAGAGGAAAAAGCCGCGATAGCAATCCCACCGACTCAAACTATGCAGGACTTTTATCGTCCTAAAAACGATGCCTCCATATCTTGTATTGTGCTAACGGAGGAGGCAAAGAACTTTGAAATCAAGGGTCAATATTTTAACATGTTGCCCATTTATCAAGGCCTATTGACCGAAGACCCTTTGACATTCTTGCGTGAGTATATGATGATAGTATCTCACTTTCCGGGCAAAATAGGTGTAACCGATGAGCAAATAAAATTAAAGTGCTTCCCCTACACTCTGAAAGGGGAGGCCAAGACATGGTTTATGATGTAACACCTAGAAGCATAAGCATGTGGGATCAATTGCATAATGTGTTTTTCAAAAGTATTATACCCATCCCACATTAGCTAATATGAGGCAAAAGATTATTGGATTTGCCCAAGAAGTAGGAGAGCCTTTTTATGAGGATTAGGACCAATTTAAAATGATGTTAGTGCAATGTTCCCATCACAATTTTCCCTTGCCATTGTTAAATCAAACTTTTTATGATAGCTTGAATCATGTTAATTAAGCCATGGTTGATAATGCGGCGAGGGGCACACTAGGAGCCAAAACTCCCCAAGAGACTCATGCTTTATTTGAGATGTTGGGTGCTAATTCTCAACAAAAGAGTACAAGGGTTAAGACAAGGGGAATGCATAAGTTAGAGGGTAATGATAATTTGGCCAAACAAGTATCTCAATTAATTGCTATGTTAAATGCTAAAGGCACCTCTCTTGGTGCTAATGTTGTGCAAGATGCTTGTTCTATTTGTGGTCTCCATACTCATGCTACTAACTTTTGTCCTAGTGGTGCACAGTTTATTTCTAATGATGAGCAGGTACATGCACTCAATGGATACAACCCAAGGCCTCCACAAAATAATCCATATAGCAACACCTACAATTCGGGGAGGAGGAATCATCCTAACTTTTCATGGGGAGGAAATCAAGGTAATCAAAATAAACCCCTACACACTTCACCACCCCAAGGGCAATTTGAGACTAGGAAAGAGCCTTGGGAAGAGGCATTGGAGAGAATGAGGTTGGAGCAACAACAAGAATCAAGGCAGCAAAGTGCCGCCATTAAAAAGCTTGAAACTCAAATAGGGCAAATTGCTGAAGCTCTTCAAAGTCACAAGCCCGGAACTTTTCCGAGCCAAGGACATCAAGCAATGACCATATACACACTACGAAATGGCAAAGTGGTAAGTCAAGAGGTTAGTTCTCCTTCATCTTCTTCTTTTCCTCCTCCTATTTCGAAAGAAGATGCTGAAAATAGTACATGTGGATTGGGAAAAAAAATCCAAAGACACTTATATACCCCCAAGCCATTGTACCACCGGTGCCCTTTCCCGGTCGATTGATGAGACATAAGTTAGAGCATCAAATGAAAGAATTGATGGAGATGTTCTCCAAAGTTAGCATAAACCTCCCACTACTTAATGTGATTAAAAACATTTCGGCCTATGCTAAATTTTTCAAAGAATTAAACTCTAAAAATCATAGGTATGGAAAGAATGAGATGTTGATCATGGGAGAGAGTGCTAGTGCCATAGTCCGACAAGACCTCACACCTAAACTAAAGGACCCCAGAAGTTTCACAATTTCTATTACCATGGGGGATTCTAGTGAGGTGAAGGAGATGTTAGACCTTGGTGCTAGCATTAATTTATTACCAGACTCCACATACTTGAAATTGGGCTTGTCCGAGTTGAAGACCACCACAATGACCCTCTGTTTAGCGGACCGTTCTATTAGGAGACCGGTAGGCATTAAGGAGGATGTATTAGTTCAAGTGGGGACCTTGATAGTCCCCGTTGGCTTTGTGGTTATGGATATGGTTAATGGACGAAGTACGTGTAGAGACCCTCCTATTTTGCTAGGACGTCCCTTCATGGCCACAACTAACACAATAATAAATGTGGGGAATGGGAAATTGTCACTACAAGAAAGGAGGCTATTTACGGCGCTCACATACGGCGGTGGACACGCGTCCGCCGTATATATTATATATACGGCTGAAATTACCCGATCTTTTTCGCGCGCGGGGCGGCGGAAAAGGCGGTTGTCTTTCGCGGGGGGTTGGTGTCTGAGACCTCGCTTCACGGGAAGGAGCAGAATGAGGAGTCGCCACGCGGTTTTTGTATTCTGAGCCCAAACGTTGAGAAACGGCTTATGAAAATGGTGTCGTTTTTATTGGTAGCAAAAACTTAGGAAAAGGCTTTGAAAACAGGGGATCATTTTTATTGGTAGCAAAAACGAGTAAAAAGCTTTTTTTTTAGTACCAGAGATTGTTAGGTTCGGAGGTCAGGTTACGTTTCGGGTAGAGTATTACGAGATCGCCCGAAACGCCTCGCATGACGAGTCTTTCTACCTTTCTCGAAATCGTGTGTGTGTGTGTGTGTGTCTTTTGAAATGGGGGCTTGAATGACAAGCTTAATCTTGGTTTGAATGACAAACGTTGATTAGGTGACTTTTGAAAAGACGAACGTTTGAATGACAAACGTCGGTTTTGAGTTGAAATGAGCGTTTGCGTGGCAAACGTCGATTTTGAGTTTGAAATGAGCGTTTGCGTGGCAAACGTCGATTTTGAGTTTGAAATGAGCGTTTGCGTGGCAAACGTCGACTTTGAGCTTGAAATGAGCGTTTGCGTGGCAAACGTCGACTTTGAGCTATACGAGTCATTGTTAACGATTTTTACGGGAAAAATGCGTATTAAATGATTTTAAGTGTCAAATGGCGGCTTTGACTTTGAGTTTGAAGATGAGCATTCGGAGGCCGAACGTCATTTCGCGCGTTTTGAAAGGGAGTTCGACGGACGAACTCCGGTTTTGAACCGGGCATTACATTGTTAACGATTTTTACGGGAAAAATGCGTATTAAATGATATGCGATCAACGAATTGGGTTGCGACTCGGACTTTTGAAAGGTAAATACTATCACAATCCAAACGGATCGGACTTGTAAATGACAGTATTTAAAGCGGTGTCAACGGAATCAAACGATCCGGATTCGTAAATGACGATCGACGAGGCCAAACGGCTCGGAATTGTAAATGACGATCAACGAGGCCAAACGGCTCGGAATTGTAAATGACGATCAACGAGGCCAAACGGCTCGGAATTGTAAATGACGATCAACGGATCGATCGATCCGGAATGGTAAATGACATAAAAAGTAAACGGAACGGGGTCGGAATGCCGTTTTAACCCGTGATTACTTCTCTTACGGAAAGAGAAGAGGATCGAGGGGCTAAAACGTATCGGACCCCCGTTAGGACGGAAGGCGTCTACATTTTGATAACGACGTTCGAAACGGTTATAGCGGCGGCGCATAAAGCGAGACGGAACGGAAGATTCAGAGAGAGGGAGTTATACCTATGGCTAGGGTCGACTCCTTTGGCTCGAAAGGTGTGTACGGGACACGGAAAGTGATTCGAAAGGTTGTTTCGAAGTTGTAGGGTGCGTATTTGATCGAAATACGAAGGTTTCATGCGAATCGAGATAAAACGGGAGCTCGGGAAGGGTGAAAACCAGTTTGGACCGTGGGGTGGTGATTTTTTGGTATGAAATCCTTCTTTTTTGCCTTTGTGACAACTTCTATTTATAGGGTGAAAATTGCGGTAGGAGTCCGTGGGACTTGGGACCGAATTTCGGGGTTTTGGGAATTTTGGAAATCTGGGGACTTGCTTGGCAATTTCGGGAAAAGTGCACGGTGAGTCCGGCCGGACTTGGCTTGCAAACCGGGGGCATTTTGGTCTTTTCCCTACGAAATTGATTGAAGGGTGATGTGTGGGCGATGGCATGGCTGCCACATGCCCTCGAGTCACCGGCCATGTGGGATTTTGTCCCCGGTCCGGTTTTGTCCGTTTTTAAAATAACGATCAGGAAATGTCCGAAACGCCCACGAAAGTGCCGGAAAATGCGTTTTTCGGGGAAAGCCATACTTTTACGTTAGATGTCACGTGCTAAGTACGGTTCGACGTCGGGATGCACAGGCGATCCGGGATGTCTCGTTGGCACAGCAGGGGAGTTTAACGAGTTCCGGTTAACCTGGAGCGGGCCGGTTAACGGATTTCGGTTAACTTTCGACGGATTTGGACGATCCGGATTTGGGTACTTACATTAGCCCCTCGGCGTCTCCTCCGAAGGAGGTGGGGTCGATTGAAAAAGATAAGGATCCAAATCGGGATGCCTTACTTTGAAGGAGACACAGGCGGTCGAGTGGTGGACCCTTAGCGAAAAGGATTCCTACGTATCCCGAGCGGGAATCAAGCCGATCGTAGTTCGAAAAGGGGCAAGGGCCGCGCATGGGGACCTTGACACCGAGCGAGACCGTTAGGAGGCGTCTAACCTGGATGAGACCATTCGCGCGGTACACATGCTGAATGGAGGCTGTTGGGAGGCGTCGAACACAGGACTTCAAACCTTCGAGGGCGTGTGGCGCCTCAAACCGGAGTTGCGATGTTGACGAGGGCTTTCGTGCCTTGGAGTCTTTGGGCTTATTCTTGTTGCCGGTTTATCTGCTTTGGGGATGAGCGTTCGGGCTTACTTGGATGGCCGAAGAGGGATTGTTGCAAGGCATTCGTACCTTGGGGTTCGGGCTTATTGCTGTTGCCAGTGAGATGACTGTTTGCAAGGCATTCGTACCTTGGGGTTCGGGCTTATTCTTTGTTCTTGGAGAGATGACCATTTGCAAGGCGTTCGTACCTTGGGGTTCGGGCTTATTCTTTGTTGGAGAGATGACCATTTGCAAGGCATTCGTACCTTGGGGTTCGGGCTTATTGCTGTTGCCGGTGAGATGACTGTTTGCAAGGCGTTCGTACCTTGGGGTTCGGGCTTATTGCTGTTGCCGGAGAGATGACCATTTGCAAGGCGTTCGTACCTTGGGGTTCGGGCTTATTGCTGTTGCCGGTGAGATGACCATTTGCAAGGCGTTCGTACCTTGGGGTTCGGGCTTATTGCTGTTGCCGGAGAGATGACCATTTGCAAGGCGTTCGTACCTTGGGGTTCGGGCTTATTGCTGTTGCCGGAGAGATGACCATTTGCAAGGCGTTCGTACCTTGGGGTTCGGGCTTATTGCTGTTGCCGGAGAGATGACCATTTGCAAGGCGTTCGTACCTTGGGGTTCGGGCTTATTGCTGTTGCCGGAGAGATGACCGCGAAGGTCTTGATAAGAGGGTGGAGGTCGGACCGCGAAGGTCGGATTGACTGTTTGAGATCGGACCATGAAAGGTCGCGATTGAGGATTGAAATCGGACCGTGAAAGGTCGCGATTGGGGATTGAAATCGGACCGTGAAAGGTCGCGATTGGGGATTGAGATCGGACCGCGAAGGTCGCGATTGAGGATTTGGAATCGGACCGTGAAAGGTCGCGATTGGGGATTGAAATCGGACCGCGAAGGTCGCGATTGAAATCGGACCGTGAAAGGTCGCGATTGAGGATTTGGAATCGGACCGCGGAGGTCGCGATTGAGAGTTTAATGGTGAGGACCATTTAAATTTTAACGTCGGGAGACGGAATCGTAACTGAAATGTCCGGAGACATGGTTGAACGTTTGAATGTCAAACGTCAACTGGACTGAATTTAACGTCTGGAGATGAACGTTAGTGAGGACTAACTGGGAATTTAACGTCTGGAGACGAGCGTTAGTGAGGACTAACTGAGAATTTAACGTCTGGAGACGAGCGTTAGTGAGAACTAACTGAGAATTTAACGTCTGGAGACGAGCGTTAGTGAGGACTAACTGGGAATTTAACGTCTGGAGACGAGCGTTAGTGAGAACTAACTTTGATTTATCCTCGGGGGATAGGGCGTTAGAAATGTCTAACTGGGGGAAATTTTACACTTTCGGGGGCCAAAAGTGGTAAAATTGGAATTGCCAAAAGCTGAGGGGCAAAAGGGGCAAAAATTATTCTGGTGCAGTAAGAGTCCGGTCGGACTTTTACTGTTTTTCCAGAAACTTTTAAAATGCCGAGGCTGGGGAAGAAAATGGCCATTTCTTCCATTATTGCCGGCGAGAGAGAGAGAGAGGAGAGAAAATTTTCCACCCCAAATTGCAAGGTTTGCTCGAATTTGTGAGGGAAAATCGCTATGGAGGGTGAAGGAGGACCAATGGCTAGCCATGGAAGGACCGACAACGAAAGAACTCGATTGGTTCGGACCATTCGAACCACCACTCTTCCATTGAATCCGGCGGAGTTTTATCCGGCGAGGGACCGCCACAACTCCAAGGGAGGGATCGAAAGACACGTAAGTTCCCTACAAATTCCATTAATTTCAAGAATGTGCATTCTTTAAATGTTAGAAATTTGTTAGGAATTTACTTAGGGATTTTGGTGCCCGATTTGGGGCTTTTGACTTTGCTATGAATCGTTGTCGAAATTGACTAGGACGTAGTTCAATTGACATCATGGGTAGATGACATAAAAATTTTGGTTGCAAAATTCCATGTCTAAATGCATTTTCCAAAATTAAAGTAGCTTTAATTCGGGACGGAGCGAAATTTTCGAAAAATTCGAAAGAATTTGAAAGTTCCGGATTCGACGGAGTTTTCGAAAGATTTTGAAAGTTCCGGATTCGACGGAGTTTTCGAAAGATTTTGAAAGTTCCGGATTCGACGGAGTTTTCGAAAGACTTTGAATATACGCAGGAAATGAATGAGAACCGTATCTGCATTGCATCCTTTTGACATGCGTTGTTGCATTTTGTTGACGTTGCTTGTCTTGTTTGTCTGCGGGGGACGGGGATGGTTGATACGCACAACCAGAAGAGTCGGGGTGCCTTTGAGGCAGTGCAGGCATTGTGGGGCCTTATCCCGGACGTGGCCCGAGAGGGAGAGAGTAGGCCACGACAGCTGGTGATTGACTCCGGGTGTTTGGGTTTATCGATCTTTGTAGCTGCACAGTGATACGCCGAGGGCGAGTCCATGTATGTCGCGCGGCGAGTACCGGTGGGATACGACCCACACTTTCCATTTCGAGATGGGGAGGCGACGGTGACTCCCACGGATTTTGCCGCTATCACCGGGTTGCCGACTTATGGCAACGCGCTAGTGTGGGTTGATGGTTACACCCGGAGCGGTTATGCAGGCTGCTGGGTTTTGATATTACCGATGCCGGGGCTTAGGCATTCGGTACGAGCCGATGGAGCATCACTTGAGGGCGGGCGTTGCGATTATCTGGGTGGGTCCTTGAGGATGACCGCGGAGCGTCAGCTCGAGGGTTCCTTTGGTTTGCGCGCTATCGCGACTTTGTTCCCGACTTCCGACACGTCTTGTCACTTCCCTCTGCTCGGGTCGGTAGACTTGGATGCCGTAAGGGGGTTTGCGTGGGGGAGGCTGGGTGGCCGAGCTCTACCACTCTTTGGACGGAGTTCTCGCGGGGAGAGGAGCACACATTTAGTTGCTTCACGCTGTCTTGGATGTAAGTTTACGTGCTTTTTCTCTTTCTTGCCTCTTTTATGTACTCGTATGTATACGCTTTGTAGGCGACATAACTTTCCATTCTCTTGGCAGTGCGGGTGCTACGAGGTGTTCGATCCGCATGCTTGGGACGTCAAGGAGCCGTACCGTCCCTGTTCCACTGCCTTCTTGGTTTGGCGAAGAAGGCGAAGAGGGCGGTCTCTTCGAGGGTTGGCACTCGAGTGTCGTACGAGGAGATATCTCTGGCGGCGAACACAGAGTTCTCAGAGAGGATCCAGTGACACAGTGGAGCGGGTTTGATCATGTCGAGGTGCGGTGCCGGTGAGACTACGCGGCGGCGGAAGCTCTGGTGGGACTTCACTGCGATGCCATGTATGCAGGGGAGAGGGTGACTCGTCGGCGTAGGCGGGGTCCCTTCCTTTGGTGCAGGTGGATCCTCCTTTGCACATGCGGCATCCCAGGGAGATGCCGATGGATGAGCTGGAGGGATACCTTCGGGGTGTGTACTTCACCGAGTACATCATAGCGGGGGCCGCTTATGATGTTTTCTTGAGGATGAGGTGAGGAGCCCGCGAGGTGCGGCATAGGGAGGGCGAGGTTCTGGAGGTCCTCGACATTTTCCTGTCCCGCGAGCTAGGCTAGCGTACGAGGGCTGGACGGTTCGCGCAGCGACTTGTGATCCCGCTCCCGGCGGAGCCGAGACCACGATACAGGCGGACCCCAATGCTTCGGTGAGCACCTTTTTGATTTTACGCATTTGATAGTAGCATTACGCACATGATGCATCTGTACTTTCTGTTCGCTTTCGATGATTTTTCTGGTTCGCAGTATCCGGCCGTACGTACAATGAGGCCATGAGGTTGGTGGACGGGTGGTCCGCTACGCCGGGAGGCTCGTGGAGTTCATGCGGTGCGGTTCCGGAGGAGCGTGGACGTCCGCGATCGGGGCCGTCTAGGCCGAGGGTTCGCCTGCTCCCACGGTGGTGGGGAGGACTTCACACGGGGTTTGGCCGGTTCGCGGGCGGAACGGCTGGATTTGGAGCTCCTTCTTACGCTCACTCGGGCGCGAGAGGGGAGTCCTCGAGTTCGCGTACTCAGGAGGCCCTTTGCCTATTCCCATTTGGAGGAGTTCGGCGAAGTTCTGTTTGCGACAGAATCCGGCGGCGGCGGAAGCGGTATGTCGAGTGTACGGATGACGAGCGGGACTCAGAGTAGTCCCCTTTTCTTGCTTTCTTTCTTTATTATTTTGTTTAGACAAAATGCATGTATTTGTCGGGAACAAATTTTGATTTGAAATGTATTTGCAAAAAGGCGCCCGTGGGGCGGGAACACATGCTTCGCATATTTATTACGTGATCACCTTGATTATTTTCGGCAAATAAGCAAATAGGTTAATCAAAAATAAATAAAAAGGAGAAATGCATTAAAAATTGAACGGGTCAAAAATTAAGCATGTATGCACTAATTTTTAATTATTTGTTGTTGCACGAGCAGGGGCGGAAGGGATATTGACATTGGTTAAATGAAATCGGGGGCGAGCACGCGAGATTTCATAAGAGTGAACAGGCATGGTTTGGAAATGTTTCCAACTTTTAAGGCGGTAGGCTGCAGAAGTTGACCAAGTCAAGCTGCGAGAGAATCCCGGCGGACTAGGATTGAATTTCCGGATTCTTTAAATTGCGGTTTCGGCTTTGCAATTTGTAAGAAGCTACATTGCTTTGCTCATTACAGTGAGTTCTTTTCCATTTCTTTAAGGTTTTCTTCACCTTCGACATGGCTCCTTTTCCCAAGTTATCGTCTCGGATGCAAGAGCGATATTTGGACAACTTTCGATCGTGGGTACGGAACCACACGAGGCGAGAACAAAAAGGTTTTCGAAGGCATTACGGGATTAAATCTGTTTGGGCTTTGAAGGAGCTCATGCAGATTGGGATCTTTTGAGAGCCGCGTCTCGGTTACAGGACGTAAGGAGGAATGTGTACGGCTTTTCGTACAACGAAGTCACTCCTACGTTTGAAGATTTTCGGGCCGTGCAGGAGGACTGAGGACGGAGCGGCCCCTAGTTCTTCCGTATCTTTGGTGGCATGGCCACCGTTGAGAAGCTAGTGTCCTTATTGGGTATCTCGGTTTGGAGAAGCATACGGGATGCTTGATCTGAGATTCCGACTACGTTGACATTTCGGGGTTTGCCCAGAAAGATTTGCCGGAGGCGAGGAGCGTCTTTGCGTGGGACGCGTTTGCTCTGTGTGTGATTGCTACTCTGTTCACATTCACGTCTCTGGGTGTGTGCCATCACGGTGTCTTGGACACTGGTGAGCGATGCGGAGTGGAGGAGACATCGTGCCATTGGTCTTGGGCGAGACGTTCACAGGCATAGGCCGGATGGCGGCCGTGTCGATACATGTGGGGAGGGAGTCCCGCTATGCGGACCGTGTGGTTGAGGAGAGAGGCTGAGATGATGCACGAGGTGCCAATGTCTGTGACGCTTGGTCTTTCTCGCGACGTCCTACGGTGATAGGGGGTAATCGAGTGGCTGGAGCTCACGGATGGCCGAGACTTGGCACGCATCACTTGCGATGGTGGGTTCCCATTGGAAATTCTGAGACTTGTAGGACCGCTCGGGAGGGTGCATTGATCGTCGAGTGCCGGGGCATCTCGAGACGTCTTTCTATATTCCATCATTGGTTACTGCGGCGGTACGGGCTGGAGCGAGTGCCAGCGGCCCGATCGAGTTATCTTTGCTACCTTTGAGGTGGGATCTGCCGGATGGAGGATCCTTCGACGCTATTGCTGGTCACCGGTGGTGGCAATACACGTCACTTTCTGCCCGGGGTTCTCTTTCACGGAGAGAGAGGCCTTTGTTACGTCGACTTGATATACGGGTAGTACGAAGAGTGTATGGGGGAGACACGAGATGGCTATCTTGTGGAGACGGAGTGAGTGTTGGAGTGCGATCACACAGACGGCTCGACATTGAGGAGGCCGAGGCGAGACTAACCACAGGAATCGTGCGCGATGCCGTGGCCGATTATGTGGCAAGTGCTGATCGGGAGGCCAATCAAAGCCTTTGCGATGATGGCTCAAAGCGAGGCGGCTCGAGACGAGCTAGAGAAAGGGCTGTATTGACGGCCGCGGGATTGACGGAGGCGTCGGGAAGAGTCACACGAGCCGGGTAGAAGGCCTACGGGAATATTTCCTGCGAAGGTGAAGAACACTCGCCAGGAAAAGGGAAGGGGAAGAAGGATGAAGGACCTAGTACGGGAAACTAGGTTGACCTTCTTTGTCGAGTATCCATCCATTGTCATTGCGGACACATTAATTGATTAATGTTTTATTGTAGTTTTGCTAGCGTGTAGCGAGTCAAGAGTTGGCCGTGCTTGAACTCATCAAAGAATGTTTTAACCGTTATGAATTTGTAGGTTAAATGAAAAGAGTTTTTGAAACACGAAGCAATTGATGCTTATTGTATTTTTTGTTTTTAGACCGAACCAATGATGGTGCCTACGTTCCCCTTTTACAATTGGACTAAGGGGCTCGGGTCACCGTAGTTCGACACTTTAGGTGAATTTGAGAAAAACAAAGACAAAAGAAGTGCGACCACTGTTTTTACACGGATCATTAGCGGGAATGTATCCGGTTGGGTATTACTCTTTTAGCACTTTAATTTGCGAGGGCACGGTGTATGGGGAAGGTGAGTTGACTCGTGCTCTTCCTCAAACGAAGTATCTGCGAAGTTTGCTTCCGTTCACGGGGTTAACGAAAGGGGTTCCGTCCAAGTCTGCTAGCCGTGGCTCCTCAGGAGAAGATTCTTTGTACCACGAACGGTCCTATCCGAGGTAGGCTCCCACTTTCCGAGGGGATTGGTACGCGTAGGAGGCTTTTCCTTTAGCACCAAGTCACCTTCTACGATGTCTCGGATCTTGACTTTCTTGTCGAATGCTCGTGCCATTACGCTTTGGTAGGCTCGGGTGTGTTCCATGGCTTTCAATCTGCGCTGGTTGAGTAGAGCAAGTTCGTCGTGACGGCTCTGTAGCCATTCGACTTCATTGATCCCGTTTTCCAAGAGGACTCGGCGAGATGGAATTTCCAATTCCACGGGTAACATTGCTTCCATTCCGTAGGTAAGTGCGAACGGAGTCTCCCTGTGGCGGTTCGGCGATGTTCGGTATCCCCGAGAGGAGCTAGATATAGCTTTTCGGGCCGGTCCCGAGCCTGCGAGTGGTCATCTTTCGATTATCATGGCGAGAGTCTTGTTGGTGCCTCTCTTGCACCATTGGTTTGTGGTGCGTAAGGAGAAGACCTGTGACGTGTGACTACGAATTCGGTCGGTAGTTGGTCACAATTTCCTTCGAAGTGAGTCCCATTGTCGGAGATGATCTCATTGGGCACTCCATATCGGCACATGATGTTCTCTCGGATGAACTCGGCCACCTTTTTAGAATTCAGTACCTTGTACGATCTGGCTTCTACCCATTTGGTGAAGTAGTCGACTGCGACTAAAATGAACTCGTGACCATTGCTCCCTGGAGGAGTGAGTTTGCCGATGACGTCGATTCCCCTTGTGGCGAAAGGCCATGGCGTAGTCATGCAGTAGAGTTCATGAGGAGGGATGTGATTGAGGTTGGAAAACCGTTGACATTTGTCGCAGCTTCGGACGAACTGGATGCGATGCATTTCCATTGATATCCAATAGTATCCCATACGGAGAATGATCTGTGTCAATGCTCGGGCGTTCATGTGCGGACCGCATGTTCCGTTGTGAACTTCGTTCATTAGCTCGCTGGCTTTTTCTTTGTTTACACACCGAAGGAGTGGTCCTTGGTGGCGCTTCTTGTACAACATACCCCCCAGAATGACGAAATGGGATGCCAGGCGTTTTAATGCCATCATGTTTTTGGCTTTGATCCCCTCTTTGTATTTTCCATCTTCATTTGTAAAGGAAGCTTCTCCGCTTTGGAGTGCTTGGTAAATTTGATTGTACCGGGGGTTCGTCGATCGTTTCTTTTTCTTTTTCGATCTCACGGCAATAGGCGGGTGTTTCCCGTCTGCCTATTACGAGGGGTTTCTTTGCTTTCCCTTCGGGAATTTCGACAAGAGGCGAGGTTGCCGGGCGTCTGCGAAGCGGTTTCTGTCTCTTGGCAAATAGTGAAAAGAGATGTCCTTGGGCTGAGCAATGAGCTCTTCCATGTACGCGTGGTACTTCGAAGGCGAGAATCTACCGTCTTCCATTTGTTGGATACTTGATTGATGATCAATCTTTGAGTCTCCATATACATCCGGCTCTAAGATGTTGCGCTCGAGGCGGCTTCCAAACCTGCCGCACGAGGCTTCGTATTCTGCTGCATTGTTGGTTGCTTCAAAATTGACTTGATGGCTATGGGAGTATGCTCGTCCTTGGGATCGACAAGGAGCATTCCAATGCCATTCCCCTTCTTGTTGGCTGCCCCATCGAAGAAGAGTTGCCGGCGGTTTGCGGCTGTCAAGTGAGAAGATTCCGTCGTCCAGGAAATTGCGGATCGGGACCCTTAGGTTCACTTGCTCGGGAAGTCGGCAAGTTGATGCGCCATTACTCGCCCTTTGTCGATTTTCGACCATGTACTTGATGTCGAACTCGGCGGGAAGAATGACCACTTGGCTAGCCGCATTGACGGGGATGGCTTGTCAAAGAGATATCGGACGGGGTCCACTTTGGAGACCGGGAGCACCGAATGCGGCGCATGTAGTGTTTCGGTTTCCCGACTACCCATACCAAGGCGGTACAGTTTTCTCACGATCTTTGAGTAGCCGAGTTCACTTCCTTGAAGCTTTCGGCTTACGAAGTAGATTGCATGCTCAACCTTGGAATCTTTACTGTTCTTGTGCCAAAGCATTGCTCCGATAGATGTGTCTTATCGTCGGATATAGGAGTAGTGGCTTGTCTTCATGTGGCGGGCACTGCAATTGGGGATTAACCAAGTAGGTCTTGATCTTCTCGAAAGCCGTTTGGCACTCGGAGTCCCATTTGATGCTCGGCATTCTTTTTCATCGACTTGAACATGGGCTCGCAGAGAGATGTCAACTGGTTGATGAAGCGACCGATGTACCGAAGTCTTCCCATGAAGCTTTTCACTGTCAGTGGTTTGAGGCGGCTTCATGTCGATGATGGCCTTGATTTTTCCTGGGATCGGCTTCGATACCTCTTTCTCGTAACCATGTACCCCAAGCACCTTGCCGCGCTTGACGCCGAAGGTGCACTTTGCCGGGTTCAACCTCATGGAGTGTTTTCTCGAGTCTGTTGAAGAACTTCCTCAGCATCCGTCATGTGCCGCATGTCTCGATCCCTCGAGTGGATGATCATGTCGTCGACATATACTTCGATTTCTTTGTGAATCATGTCATGGAAGAGGGCGCTGCAGCTCGCCGTAAGTAGCCCCAAAGGTTCTTTAGACCGAACGGCATGACCGTGTAACAAGACGTCCCCATGGCGTGGTGAAGGCGATCTTGGCCTCGATCCTCCTGGACATCTTGATCTGGTTGTATCCAAGAAACCCGTCCACGAAGGACTTTACTTCGAAATTTGCCGTGGTATCGACCAAAGCATGTCGATGTTAGGTAGTGGGAAATCATCTTTAGGGCTGGCCTTGTTGAGATCCCTGAAATCCACGCAAAGATCCGACCTTTCCGTTGGCCTTGGTGACCGTCACGATGTTGGAGAGCCAAGTCGGGTACTCAATCACTCGATGAAACCAACTCGAGCATTTTCTCAATTTCTTCTTTAACTTGCAAGGACCACTCGCTTGATCTTGCGCAGCCTTCGTTTGACAGGCTCGATTCGGGATCCAGGGAATTCTCGTGCTCCACGATTGAGGGATCGAGTCCTCGGCATGTCCCGATATGACCAGGCGAACACATCAACATACTCCCTGAGGAGGCTTATCGTGGCTTCCTTTTCTCGCATCGGCAAAGAAACCGCCCACTTGTGTTTCTTTAGGCTCTTGCACCGACCCCAGTTCACTTTGGTCATAACCTCTTCGGCGGCTTGGGCCCGTTGTCCTCTTGGTCAACTACACGCTCGAGAACTTCTCTAATGTATTTGTTCGTTTAATGTGTCTGCTTCTTTATCAATTGAATTATTAACGTCTTTTAAGTTGTTTGTTAACTTATCGGCTGTTAAAGTGGCAATGAGAGGATACTCCGAAAGGTCGGACTTTTCATTACACAAGAACGGGAATACATGATTGGCTACAACATTATAGTCCTCCTGCCGTAAGGCCGCTGGATGACTCGCAGGACCGGACTCGACAAGGACTCGACTCAAAGGGTTTGAGACCGGGTTTAGGGAGATGTGGGTGCGGGCCCGCCTTGTCTTCCACTCCCGCCCGGCTTGCCCTCGTCCGGTGAAAGTTACCCAATTCTTCAAATGGCATTGCTGGATGCTTCGAGGAGGGTGCGGGATCGAGAGGCTTGGCTCCCGCTGTCCCTATCATGGCGATCATGCCGTTGTCTGAGCCCCGCCGATCAAGTTGGGCAACTCCATGACTTCTTCAAACAGACTCAGAGCCGGTCCACCGAGAGCGTCTTCTATGAATTCTCGGTTCCTTCGCTTTGGATTTACTGTCTCGAATGTGGCCTCGGCGGCTGATCCGAACAACTTGTTTCCCATGGAGAGTACCTTGAGTTGCTCCTCCAAGTCTGGGATTCCCTTCAATGTGTACTCATGCCGGACCGTGGTGGTAGTTGGTCCAGGTAGAGCCGTGATGTCGAGGAATGCTCCCCTTATCGGATTAGCCTTGAGTCCTCCGAAACGCTTGAGGTCCCGTGCTAGCCGTTCCATCCTTTCGTAGTCTTGGCGTTGACTATCCCCGCTTCTTTCTCATCTTCATCGGGCTTCCACCTGTCGGTCCCATCGGGCCTGGCCGCTGTGCCGCCGCTTGGTCCCCTCGCTTCCGATGCCGGTTCCTTGTCGGCCCCTCGCTTCGCTCGGTTCCTCGCGAAGTAATGAGCGAGGTCAAAGCCGTAAGGTCGGAGATTGGGTGTGCCGTCTGAGGTTCCCTTTATGGGCCGCCGCTCGTGCGGGCGAGCCTTTTGTCTTCCTTGATGTCACCGGTGTTGGCACGTAGCCAAGCCCCCGGACCGTGGTGTGGTCCTCGACTTCACAACTTGGTGCCGGCCTTGCAGCCTCTTGCCGAGCCCCGCCCCGGGATGAAGTTCATGAGTTTCATCATCCTCATGGCGGGAGGAATCTGATCGTGAGACAAAGTGGAAGGTCCACGTTGCATATTTGGATCTTGGAGGTCTCCAGAGTGAATCCAGCTTAATGGCATGTCATCATTATGCTTGATTTCCAAGACTCGGAATGTCGTTGGTGCCGGTCCCCTCGGTGGTGACACCGTCGCCGTAGACCGTGGTTAGCTCGCCTCGCATGAACTTGAGGCACCGGTGAAGGGTGGATGCCACGCCATTGATTTGATGCAGCTGTGGACGCCCAGATGGCCGTGAAAGTGATTGGAATGTCCAACACTTGGAATTCGGTGGGGATCACCCGCTTGCCGAACTGCATGTTAAGGGTAGCAACCCCGAGAACCGTACGGGAAGTAGAGTCATAGGCCTCGACAGCTGTGGATCGAAGGCTTAAGATCCGCGGGCTTGATGTCAAGCAGTCCATCATCTTGGCCGGCAAGACATTCATTCCTAACCTCCGTCTACCAACACGCGGAAGGCGACGCCGTCCACTGGATCGTGATGTAGAGCGGCTCATTGTGATCAGCCCCCAAATTTTGGAAGGTCCAAATCGTGAAGGTGATAATGTTGCCATAGTGGATGTTACCAATCATCCGAATGACTTCATCCTGGGTCATGGCCCACTGGGACCATGGTACGGGCTGCTTTCCTCTAGCTTGAGCTTGTGAGGATAAGAGGAGGTGAGCAGAGACCAAAGGGAAATGTTCGCCCGAGTCCGCTTGAGCCGAGCGAGGATCGGGTCCTCTTTCAAGGAACTTGTGTCTTCGGGCCGGCCGGATCGCAGCTGCTCCGTCGGCTTTTTGGTGGCCTTAGGTGGTAATGCATGGATTTGACCCGATCGGGTTAGAACGCCGACATCAGTTTGGTCCCTTCGAACAGCCGCTCCGAGTTGAGCCATAGTTAGAGGAGGATTCCTCGTAGCATAGGGCCATATGTCTTCCCTCAACTCATTGATTGTGGATGAATTCCTGAGCTTCTGCCAGCCTTGACGGATTCTCGTCCTGTGATACCGGCTTAGGTGCCTCCGAGGGGAGGTAGCCTGCGCTTGACGTAGCCGTTCGAATGTCGCGCACAAACAGCTGATTGCCTCGGATCGAACCGTGCGTTGCCGACTCCTCCTGGAGGTTGGAGAGTTCTCGGCTCAAACGAACGGTCTCCTTGATCTCTTCACGGTATATCGCGTTCCTTTCCTTCTTGCCGAGCATACTGTGGGCCTGAGTCGGGTCCGGCGATACTCGTGGTTGGCTAGTTTTCCTCCACTCGGGGCCTGCATCAACCTTCTTGCAATGAGCTCGCGTCGAGAGTTAATGCCTCGCGTTTCTTCCCATGTGAGAATAGCCAAGCTTTTCAACCGCGTGCGGCGCCTAGGTAAACCTCCATCGGGAGAGTTTTCTTCTCGCTTTATCTCGAGTGGCGGGTATGTCGGAAGGTGAGTATACGGCTTCCCGAACATCGGCCCATGTGACCGGTTGCCGTCCCAGCTGATTGTTTCGTAAATGAAGTCCGTAGACCGTGGAATTTCCCCGAGTAGTTGCTCGAGACGAATTTCCATCCTCCTCCCGTTTTTAAATAGACCTTCCTCCCCGAGTTGGCCTTTCAATTTGAGTGCGGTAATGATCCGTTCCCATCCTCCCAGACCCTCGGGAGTCCGGCTTTGTTGACTTCATGCCCGGCTTGGAAGAGAATGGTTTCATCGTCTTCATCGTCGCTTTCAGAGAACTTGCTTTCCTCGGGAAGGTAAGCGCCGGGATTCGTTCGCCGTGTCGTTCCATCTCCTAGGTCATCGGGACCGTTGACCACCTCGCTCGGCGCAGGGGGTTGGATGAGAACAGACGGTAGTCCGGGAAATTGCCATGGGCAAAACTCCCGAGGTCGAACCGGTCTAGAGTGGCCTCTAGCTTTCTGTCCGAAGCCGCCCGTGACACTTTAAGGGCTTGGTCCCCGTAGGTCTTTCGAGCTTGGTCTTCGTCCCAAAGACGACTTTCTTGAGCGGCTAGCTCCATGAGAGCTTTCCTTGCGAGACCTAGGCAGCCTCCGTAGGCGCGCATCGTCCGGCTAGTGTCCGTAACCGTGATTACATTCAAATCGCCGAATGGCGGGAACACTTGGATTACATTGACGAAGGAAGTCGGATCGGGACATTCCATGCGTCCTTCCTTAATCTCGATCACCAAGAAGTTTGCCCATATCTCGCTTGATTGACCCCCACTGGGTATTGAATTCTCGCAATGTTGACGGTCTCGTGATCTCGCTCGATCGCCAAGTCTATCAAAGCTAGCAATGATCGCGTGATGTCTCAATCCGGGCCGCGACGGCCGGGAGTAGAATCGAACCGAAGCATGTTGATGCCGAGGTGGTCATTTCCCGTGTCGGAGCCGACTCGCCTTACGGGAAGACTTTCACGTATGTTTTCTGGGTGGCCGCCCGAAGCATTCCCGAGGTCGATCCGACTTGTAGCAGGTGAGGAGCTTGGTCTCCTTTGCCGTTGCCCTTGGCCTCGCGGCGCTGAGGGTATAAGCTTGACCGACGGCACGGGCCTATGCCGCCGGGCCGGTACTGGAAGTAGTGATGAGCTCGAGCTCGCTGGCCAAGGCCTCGTTTACCATGAGCAAAGCCATCGAGGGTGACCTTGGTGTTGCAGACCGATAACAAGGACGGGATCCTCGCTTCATCAGATACCTGAATAGATGATATCGACGAAGTCGTCGTCCTTCACTTGATCGAGGGATTCCTCGTCGCGTGAATCACGTGCTTCCAATTATCGATAGCCGTCAGACCGGACGTTGAGCTTGACAATTTCCATGGTATTGGAACCTTGGTCGTAAGTGACCCGATCGGAAGGAGTTCCGTCCTCAAAACCGAGCATGTGAATGCGGAGGTCTCGCTATGCGGGTCCGCCGCGTCCTCGACTCCGGAGAGTCCAGATTCATCGTCATCTCGATCGCTCAATCCAGGTGTAGGGACGTATTGTGTCAGTTGCGTTGCCGGAGCAAATAGAAAACATCATGCTCTTCGTTGGAGAAGAGGGGTGCAGGGTAGTTCCTCGTGGAGGACGTCCCATACAACTTCCATGCATTCATCACGAGAATGACGGTGTTTGTTGACCTTTATCACAAAAACCTCTTCACTGGGCGGCCGTAGAGTTGGTTTGGAGAATGCCGACGAACCTCCGATTGGAGATCGGGGGTTTATGTGCCCGCATCATGGCGATATTCAGCCGTTTCCTTCCACCCGCTCCAAATGTTGGAAACGACAGCTGAACTTGATGTATCTGACCGTCTGTGGTCCGCCCGCTCGAGTACGTTTACATAGTTAGCATCTCCGGACTCGAGGGATTCTCGATGAGATTTGCCCCGTAGTCCCTCGTTGATTCGAAGGAGGTAACCCCGTGCTCGAGTGCGACACGCTGCCATCGTCTCGCTTCGTTTCCTATGAGGAAACCGTCCCTGATGACTTCGAGGTCTCCCCGTCGGTTAATGAACTTGACGCACCGATGGAGAGTGGAAGCTATGGCCTTCATGTGGTGTAGCCAAGTGGCGTCCCAAAAGAGCCGTGAACTCGGATGGAATGTCCATCACGTGGAATTTTGCCGGCACCATTCGGGGTTTCGAACCAAAGTTCCAGAGTCACCGTCCCCTGTGATGGGACGAGACGAGTTGTCGTAGGCCTTGATAGTCCGAGTAGACGGTATCAAATGGCTTTCATGGATGCGGAGAGCTCGCATCATGCCGAGAGGGAGGACATTAACGGCCGACCCGTTATCTACCAATACTCCGGGAGTGATATGGTGTCGAGTTTGAGAGTGATGTACAGAGCTTCGTTGTGCCCCGAGGTGTCTCTCGGTAAGTCTTCGTCGCGTAACGTGATCATGCCGCCATATAGGCGGGAGTCGTAGATCTCGTCTCTATCCGTAGAAGGAGAGTCATCCAGCCCATCCGTTTCCTCGTTTTCCTCTTGCGAGGTAAAGCCTTTGGCCGGAACCTCGTGAGTATGTTGAGGCCGCCCGTGGCGGTTGCCGCCCTTGGTTAGCACATTGATCGAGTGCGATTGCCAAGCCGACCTTGGTCTTCCTTTACCGGTCCGGGCTCTAAGCCGGACAAGTTGAATCTTGGCCGATCCCGCTGAGGGTTAGCTTCTCGACCGGCAAGAGGACTACCAAGATCCGAGGTATTCCTGTTCCGTGGTCTCGACTCGGTTTCACCGGGCTTTTCGGCTTTCCCACCCCCGTCTCGCTCTAGAGCCGCATGGCCCGGAGGCAAAGAGGACTCGGGCCGGAGTACAAGACGTAGTAGTCGAACCTCCCGAGGGTTCTCCAAGTGTACCTACGCCGGTATCTCCGGCCGTATCTTTCTCTCGCCTGCCGTTGAGAGGATTTCTTCTTCTCGTTTTCTGAGGATTGCTCCTGACAGCTTTCGAGACTCGTACTGTGCAAAGTGAGCGGCCACAAACATCGTAGCCGATGTGGACATTAGAGGAGGATCCACCCGGAAGAGGCGGAGAAACCGGTTCGGTGGCACTCTTCTGGGCACCCACTCAATGGAATTCACGCCGTTATTATTCTGGAAAGGGATTCCCGATCAGTATTGGGCCCACTGGGGCGCTCTAACTTGCCTTCTTCTATCAAGTTCGGATTTCGTATCGCAACCCCAAACAGCTTGTCGCGGTATGGCCGTGATACCGATGGAAGGCGCAAGATTTGCTCTTGTCCGCATTGGCTACGGAACTTTGGGTTTGTAATTGGCCACGGCTTAAGGAGACCCTCCTTGATTAACCCTTCCAAAGATCTTGCTTAGTGGCATGTCCAACTTGTCGAAGTGTACGACAGCCGCTTCGAGTAGAACCGTTGCTTTGTGGGACCGGGTTTCGTTACCCGACCGTTGTCCCCGATGGACGTAGCCGATGCACGTATCTTCCCTTTCACGGGGCCTGCAGATTGAATGCAGCTGCTGAGCGGTATTCGTATGGCCGTGGCAAAGAGCCAACTTTTCCTTGAGATCCTTCTCGAACCGTGAGCCGGCATTGACCATGGCCCGAGATCCGGGAAGAAATTGTGATCTGATGAGAGTTCTCGATGGACGGTCTCAAGCAAGACTTCAAGATCCGCATCTGTTCGTCTCGAGAGTGGCTCCATGATTTCTGAGAGTTTCCACTCTCCATCTCTTGTAGAATTCCCCAACACTTTCATCCGCTCGCTCAAAGGGTGATTAAGTCCTCGCGACTTGTTTCCCACTCTAAGTTGGATCTCGTATCGCTCCAGAAGATGTTACCGATCCGTTCCTGTGTGTGGCGATCCGCAGCTTGACCCTCGAAACCATCGTAACGCCGAACTTTTGAGCGTATGCCGGAAGTGGTCGGCCATTTGCCGGAGGGTTGCTCCTTTTGCTCTCATGCCGAGAACGTAAGTGTCGACGTGCGTTTGAGGACATTCGGTTCCATCGAATCGGTCCATCTCCCGCATTCTCGAACTCGGGCAGGAGAGGCGTGACCATTCCCTGACGGTGGATTTGAACGTTTCGCTTTGAGCCGCTCATGGTGGCTTTCTGTGTCTTTCATCCGCTCGACCATCCAGCTAAGGTCGGGTCCAGCGTGGACTCGTGAGGCTCGGCTACGGTGCTACCACGTGAGCGGTAGTGATTGGAGGCGGGACGCTGTATATGAGAATATACGGAGCCTTTTCTCGAACCGTATCGGGGTTTGTCCCCTGTTTAGGGATTCGTGTATAGGCAACGGGACGAACCCGGAGGGTATTGAGGGATATTGGCATCCTGAGATGGTCCAAATGGTGCGCCGGTGATATTGAGTGACGGGTGTAGCACCGGGCCGACCAAAATTGACAGTGGTTGCCCCGAGAGGTGGCAACATGGAGCCTAGGTCGGCCGCTTCCTTGGTTGGAAGGCATCCCGTAAGTTGGCGGGGAGGAACCCGATTGAAGGTTTGGTGAACTGGTTTCGGGAATCGTCATCCTCGACTGTGACAAAAGTACCGTCTCGACCGGGGATAGCCGCTATACCACGCTCATTCGTAAGCCGTACCACGAAATTCTCGCCGATCTTCTTTCGCCTCTTGTGAACCTCACAAGCCCTGGATGGCTTCTTCCAATGTCATATCTCGTTACGGTGGCGGGGTCCTTCCCCGTCACGATTTCTCGGTGAGCTAGACATGTCGGAAATACCGGGCCGAGGGAACCGAGGGAACCGAAGAACCGCTCGACGCCGCCGTTATCGTGATCCCGGCAAGGCGCTCGACCCGGAAATCCGAACCACTTTCTCGTCGCCGCAGTGGAACGAAAGGAAGGGTTTAGGCTTCTAAAAGGGTATTTGGCTCAAGGTTTTCGGGCTTGTGCAATGTGCGCTACCGATTAAAGTTTACTTAAAGCGCGTTTTCTCGTAGTCCTAATTGGTTGGAAAAGAGCGTGTCTTCTTTTTCGCAACTAATCCTAGAGCTCTAATCGCGGATCTCGTCACTACGCTTATAAGCCCCTCGTTTCCATCAGATCATCTTTCTCAGTGACGGACTATCCCGAGCGAGGTCCGATAAGGCAAGCGAGTTCCACCGACAAAGGAAAAAGTGAACTTAAGGCTAGCCGATCACGCAAACTTTCGACGTGTGCGGCGTACGGGCCACCTGGGCCGAGGTCAACGTCCTTAAGTTAAGGCGGAGTCGTGCCAAAATTTGGGCATGACCTCTCCCGACTCGCTTGTGCGAGAGACCTTTAGCTTTTAGCGTTGGCCAAGTTGTGGCCGGCACGGCACATACGGCGAGGTTTGGTGACACGGTGTCACATTGAACCTTCGGGTATATTTTTCGGCAGAGCTCCGTCAAAGTCAAGGCCGAAAAGCTCAAGACTTCGGGTCGGGAACGACCTTCGGTCTAAAACTCTCGAGCTTGACTCTGAGCGGGCCCGGCGTGAAAAACATACACTTAGGCTTTATGACACGAGCTAAGCCAAAACCAACCGGGTCTTGGACAAAGTGTGACACAAAGAGTGCATGGCTTACACGGGCTAGGATGGGATGTTTGGGACGACCCCGTGCGCCCGAAAGGTGTCTCGCGCACCAATCGAAGTGCAACCGATAAGGCCATCCCGGTTAGGGGGTTGTAGTGTGCAGTGTACCGAGGCGCAAGTGCACGTGAAGTGCGGTGTTCCGAGGCAAAGAAGCGCGTAGTGTGCGGTCACTAAAATTCTTTTTTTTTTTTTTCCGAGTAAAACAGAGATTTTTCGTAATGTGTCTTAAAGAATTTATGATGCACAGCTCAAAAGACAAAGAATGAAAATCAAACATGAATGGGGATGCACAAACATGGTAAGATTTTGAAAAGTTGACAATGTAATGCCTTTTGAAAAACCGTTCGAGGTTTAAAGTAACACACACACGAAAACGAGGAAGGGTAAACGAAAGTTTGACCCACTAAGGCTTTTTAGAAAACAACGATAGTTTTGAAAAAGTATCTTATCCCCACGGAGTCGCTAACCGAAATTACCCGATCTTTTCGCGCGGGCGGCGGAAAAGGCGGTTGTCTTTCGCGGGTTGGTGTCTCGAGACCTCGCTTCACGGGAAGGAGCAGAATGAGGAGTCGCCACGCGGTTTTTGTATTCTGAGCCCAAACGTTGAGAAACGGCTTTTGAAAATGGTGTCGTTTTTATTGGTAGCAAAAACTTAGGAAAAGGCTTTGAAAACAGGGGATCATTTTTATTGGTAGCAAAAACGAGTAAAAAGCTTTTTTTTTTAGTACCAGAGATTGTTAGGTTCGGAGGTCAGGTTACGTTTCGGGTAGAGTATTACGAGATCGCCCGAAACGCCTCGCATGACGAGTCTTTCTACCTTTCTCGAAATCGTGTGTGTGTGTGTGTGTGTTTTGAAATGGGGGCTTGAATGACAAGCTTAATCTTGGTTTGAATGACAAACGTTGATTAGGTGACTTTTGAAAAGACGAACGTTTGAATGACAAACGTCGGTTTTGAGTTGAAATGAGCGTTTGCGTGGCAAACATCGATTTTGAGTTTGAAATGAGCGTTTGCGTGGAAAACGTCGATTTTGAGTTTGAAATGAGCGTTTGCGTGGCAAACGTCGACTTTGAGCTTGAAATGAGCGTTTGCGTGGCAAACGTCGACTTTGAGCTATACGAGTCATTGTTAACGATTTTTACGGGAAAAATGCGTATTAAATGATTTTAAGTGTCAAATGGCGGCTTTGACTTTGAGTTTGAAGATGAGCATTCGGAGGCCGAACGTCATTTCGCGCGTTTTGAAAGAGAGTTCGACGGACGAACTCCGGTTTTGAACCGGGCATTACATTGTTAACGATTTTTACGGGAAAAATGCGTATTAAATGATATGCGATCAACGAATCGGGTTGCGACTCGGACTTTTGAAAAGTAAATACTATCACAATCCAAACGGATCGGACTTGTAAATGACAGTATTTAAAGCGGTGTCAACGGAATCAAACGATCCGGATTCGTAAATGACGATCGACGAGGCCAAACGGCTCGGAATTGTAAATGACGATCAACGAGGCCAAACGGCTCGGAATTGTAAATGACGATCAACGAGGCCAAACGGCTCGGAATTGTAAATGACGATCAACGAGGCCAAACGACTCGGAATTGTAAATGACATGAAAGTAAACGGAACGGGGTCGAAATGCCGTTTTAACTCGTGATTACTTCTCTTACGGAAAGAGAAGAGGATCGAGGGGCTAAAACGTATCGGACCCCGTTAGACGGAGGCGTCTACATTTTGATAACGACGTTCGAAACGGTTATAGCGACTGGCGCGTAAACCGAGACGGAACGGAAGATTCAGAGAGAGGGAGTTATACCTATGGCTAGGGTCGACTCCTTTGGCTCGAAAGGTGTGTACGGGACACGGAAAGTGATTCGAAAGGTTGTTTCGAAGTTGTAGGGTGCGTATTTGATCGAAATACGAAGGTTTCACGCGAATCGAGACAAAACGGAGCTCGGGAAGGGTGAAAACCAGCTTTGGACCGTGGGGTGGTGATTTTTGGTATGAAATCAATCCTTCTTTTTTTGCCTTTGACAAAGAACTTCTATTTATAGGGTGAAAATTGCGTAGGAGTCCCACGACTTGACCGAATTTTAGGGGTTTTGGGAATTTTGGAAACTGAGGACTTGCGGGCAATTTCAGAAAAGTGCACAAAGGAGTCCCACTGACTTGGCTTGCAAACCAGGGGCATTTTGGTCTTTTCCCTCCGAAATTGATTGAAGGGTGATGTGTGGGCGGTGGCATGGCTGCCACGTGCCCCTCTCGAGTCACCACCATGTGGGATTTTGTCCCCGGTCCCGCTTTGTCCGTTTTTTAAAATAACAACCGGAAAATGTCCGAAACGCCCCCGGAAAGTGCCGGAAAATGCGTTTTCAGTGAAAGCCATACTTTTACGTGAGATGTCACGTGCTAAGTACGGCTCGACGTCGGGATGCACGGGCAGTCCCGGACGCCTCGCTGGCACAAAGAACGGGAGTTTAACGAGTTCCGGTTAACCTGGAGCGGGCCAGTTAACGGATTTCGGTTAACTTTCTGACGGATTTGGACGATCCGGATTTGGGTACTTATAACGGCGGTTGTGCATACCGCTGTATATAACTAATATATACGGCGGACGCTGCCGACGTAAATAAGTAATGTACGTACATTTGGCATGTACGTATACGAGATCGAGTTATATACGGCGGTATATCAAGAACCGCCGTATATAGGTAATTATTATCGGCGGTTGATACGCGTCCGCCCTAAATTGGTACTTATTCTCGGCGGTTGATACGAGTCCGCCGTAAATGTTATTAAATACCGGAAACCAAATTTCCCTATTCGGGCCACAGAATCAAGGATCTGTCTCTCTTTCTCTCCTCCATTCTAGGGCACGATTTTCCGACCGCCGGTGACCCAATCAGCAGGTAGGTATACGTATTTACTTTTAATTTTTTATTTTTGTTGTTCTTGGTGTAACGGTTTAGATTTAGACAAGCTGATTTAAACAGCTTTGGATTGTACAATTGAACCGCATAGATCCGGATCCAACAATACACCGGCACCTTGATCTTCTTGCTTGCTTGTTAGCCAACTCTCGAGGTACCATAATATCAGAAATTTAGTTTTTTTTTTTTTTTTTTTTTGTTGTAAGTGCCTATACATGATTTGTCTACCGTTGTACCGTAAATAGTTAGTACCAGTAATTACACGTAGTGAGCTATAGATCTGTTTAACCAAAACTGCATTGTCGTCGACTAATTATTTGTTGAGAATCAATGTATCTAATTGTAGTGTTACTATTTTGACCAATTTTTTATTTATTTTTTATTTATTTTTTGTTGGTAAACTATTGAAAATATTTTATAATAAGCAGTTGTGCAAGATACATTGCATATGTTATTATCTGTTATTTTTCTCAACTGTAAGCATTTGTCTTTCTTGCAATCCATTCTTGAGCTACTTGCCTCCTTCTGTATGTCCAGTTATTATTTCCAATACTAAGTTATTTAATATCTTTATTTTTATACAAAAAAACGAATGATAGGTAATGGAAACGTAGTCTAGAAAAGACCTCCATATCTCAAGCTGAGAGGGTCACTCCTAACTAATAGGCTTTAAACACCCAGCGAGTGGTACACATATTTGTCATAGGGTTATAATATATCATGGGCCCAAGTTCGACTAATAGGCTAGGCTCCAACAATGTGTATTATCTATATTTGGACAAAAGTTGTACATATTTAGACTATGTTTGTTTATGAGTTTATTTTTATTCTAAAATTTGTGTCTCTCGGTCTTATATATAGGTTGTATTTTAACGTTAATGATGCAATTGATGAGCTGCCAGAGGAGCAACAAAACTCTCCCACGGCTCGTGAAAAGATTTTTGTTGGTATGATGGGCACTGATGGCCACGGGAGAGTGCGATGTATGGGAGGCGGTGTTAACAAAACTAAGGTGTTTGGTAAATCCCCAACTACTCAGACAACTGTATTGGAGGCGGTGGCATCCGTCAGAGCAGATTTAGAAAGGCAACTTCAGGAGGAACGCCGACAAAATGAGGAGCAACGACAACAGTTACAACAACAGTTACAACAACAAATTGATGATTTGAAACGTTATTTGATTGAACGTGGAAAAGACGGTAATCAATAGGTGGTGAATTTGGTTTTTGTGATACATTCAACATTAATGGTTATTATGTTTGGAAACCACAAACGTTATTTGTATAATGATTATTATGTTTAGATACATTCAACATTAATTTTGTGTTAATATGTAGATTGTAAAGATTGATTGCATTTTTGTATTTTTGGTTATATACAAGTTGCATTTGTGTGTGTACAGGTTGAATTTGGTTTTTGTGAACGTATTTTTGGGGAAAGTGAATTATACAGGCCTGGTGGAAAAAAAATAGGCTTATTTACGGCGGAACCCTTCATCCGCCGTAAATAAGCCTAGATGACTCGTGCCAAAAGGGGGGACGAGGGAACCATGAGGGGGTGCAAATGGGACGACTCGTGCAATGGTGGACGACTCGTCCCTATTAAGTCATTTACGGCGGTTAGAAACATCCGCCGTATAAAATGGCATGGACGACTCGTCTTCTATGGGGGGACGAGGGAACCTGGTGGGGGTGCAATTGGGACGACTCGTTACGTAATGGACGACTCGTCTCTTATTTACGGCGGTCACATCTACTGCCGTATAAAGATTACTCAAATATGCCATAAAATACGTATGGTATTACATTTATATACGGCGGTGGTCTTTCCGCCGTATATAGTATTTACGGCGGTGGTATTTCCGCCGTATATAATATTTACGGCGGGATAACCGCCGTATATAGTATTTACGGCGAGGTTTTATACGTTGGAATTTTTACGGCGGAATGTCCGCCGTATATACTATTTACGGCGGGGCGCGTTTTATATACGGCGGATTTTAACCGCCGTAAATAGTCCTTTTTCTTGTAGTGTGTCCATGATGGTAGCGGATGAGAAGATAGAAATCTCGGTTAATGATGTGATGAAACACCCCATGGACGATGATGGGCAAGATTGTAAGTCCTTAGATGACATAGAAGAGGATGAGTGTGCCAAATTAGATAAGAGTGACGGTGAAAATTGTAGGGATAAAGCGGACGTCCATGATATGGATAGTAACAACAAGGTCGACAAACACTCTTTGAGTGACGAACCGTATCACCCCCTAGACTGACCCCATAAGGAGTCAGTGTCAAAATTAAAATATTTTTTTCCTCTAAAAGCTGAAAGTGAAAATTCATGTGCACAAATAGAAGAATGCTATTTTCTTGATATATCTGATTCTTTTATTGCTAAGATTAATGATCGAGATAGCTCCTCTTATGATGAGGTGCTTGATGTCCGTGGGACCAAGGCACCAAATAAGTTTGGGAGAGACACTACAAGAAAACAGGCAGATACCGACGGATTTTTCCATCGGTAAATACACAAAATTCGTCGCTAAATTGAATTAGCGATGGATTTTCGACGAAAATAATCCGATGTTAAAAAGTGCGTCGGTAAATCTTTCGACGGAATACCGACGATTTTCCATTTGATTACCGACTGATATTTCCGTCGCTGTTGTTTTAAAATCCGTCGGCAATTTCATAAAATAATCGACCAATTCAAAGCATATTGCGACGGATTAGCGACGGATTTTCCGTCTCTATTTAAATGGTCATTTTATTTTTGAACAATTTTAGCGACGGATTAGTGACGAATTATTTCATCACTATTGTTTATGATGTTGTAATTATTATTTTTATTATTAATATTACTGACGGATTATTCCGTCGCTATTTTTTATTCTGCTGTATTATTTTTGTTTAATATTACTGACGAATTATTTTGTCACTAAAATATATGAATATTTTAATCATTTTTTTGTTTCGGGACGGGGATACCTGCTTCATATATCGATGCATCATTAATTCCAAAACGCCGTCACACTAACATGATATAAAACAACCAAAAATATTAAATATTTCAAATTAAACATGCTAACCAATCATGTTATAACATTCCTTCATAAAACATAATACTTGAACAGACTAAAAGTGTCGATCTAGGCCCAGCGAGTAAAGCCCAGTCCTCAGCCTATTATTGCCACCACGTTCTCGGTGGGCTAGGCCCAATTATTACAAAGCCCAAGGCCCATCATCTCGATCAGTCGACTTAAAGCTCATTGTCCGACCTACGAGGTCCCGACCTATCTTGGTCCGAATCTACGATCCAGGTTCTATTTCGGGTACGGTCCAGCCCTAGCCATCAGTCAGGTCGACCTAGTCCCAACAGGCGACCTCGACCAACCAAGCAAGCGATGACCTATTGAATCCAGGTGTACGCACGACTCTTTCCATAATTGACTCCCTACAAATTAGGAGTTATTCACGGACACGATCTATAGACACGTACCTGTCCCACAAATTACGGGATTCATGCAGTCCTACCACAAATACCACACTCATCAAACCACTATAAATACATGACAACTACAACGGTTTTGAGGTAACTGCAATTTTGTTATTTGAATACCTCTGTTCATTACAATATTTGCTCTCCGAAACACCATACTTACTCTCACGCCCGAGGGTCTAAGCCGGAGACCATCCGGCTAGTCGTGGGTTCTGATTTCAGGTCAAGGAGCCAGGTGATTGGTCTTGCCACGTGGACGGAGATTGATAACGGCACGATTCTTGCTGCATCAGTTTGGTTCCATTGCCGGGAATCGTGCATACTTGACCTCGAAAGCTTTTTCAACCTGTAATCATGGTAACTTCGGATGGACACGTTTCTGAAGCCTCACTTGAGCACAATGAAGGCAACAACGGTGCTAACACGAACGCTGGCTCCGGGAACCGCAATACTAATCTGCCTCCTCCCCCTCCACCTCGTCATCACCAAAGGGCGACTCGATCTAATAGCGTTGCTGATGGCAGAGGCTTGCCTGATGGTAGAAGAGACAAACGGCCTATGGACAGGTAGGGAGTGCCGCCTCCTCCAAAGCGTCAAACGGGGTGAATGGCTGCAGGAGACAGGGTAGGTCCCTCAACCAATCCCCTTAGCAAAAAGGAGATGCTGTTAGAGCGAGCTCAAATTCTAGCGAAGCTGATAGCAATGGAGGAGGAGTCGAAGCAGACCGACAGGAGATCGGAAAGGGCAGCTCCCTCCCAAGTTTCTAACAGGCAGCATGACAGGAGTGTTCGGCAGAATGGAAACGCTATGACGAATGAGGAGCGCCGAATTGTGGAGCGATCTATTCGTACGCACATGCCTATCCCTAATGACGACTTGAGAAGTCAACTCAACACAAACAGAGAGCAGGAGGCTGAGTCGGAGCTGAGACGCAAAGGGAGACCGAGAGGAACAGGCTTGCCAGGACTGAGAGGTCGCAGTCCCACAGAGATAGGAATGGGCGCAGGTCGCCTATAAGAGAAGGAAGGCGCAGGTCTCCAGTTAGAGATGAAAGGCGCAGGTCGCCAGTTCATTTAGTGAGGTTGCCCTCTCAAAGAGATAGGAGAAGCAGAGAGATAACCCCCCTAGGAGTGATAGGCACAGAGCCCACTCAAGGAGGGAACCCCACCGTGAAGAAAGGCAAAAGTCGAACGATGTCTCCCATGCTAGGGACGACAGGTCTGATGCTAGGGAATGGCTATTGTGGAAGAAAAAGTTTGAACAGTGGGAGGCATATAAGAAAGAGGATGCTGGAAAGGGCAAACAAAATGATTTTGCTCTTCGTCCCTTGTCCAAGGAGTTGCTCGATCGTTGACCTCCTCCAGGTTTTAGATTACCCATCCTGTAAAAATATTCGGGTGCAACCAATGCCAAAAGCCATATACAGCATCTAGAGGCTACTATGTGCTTTGTCTCCAACGAGGACGACATGATGTGTAAGGCACTTACTAGCACTCTCACTGGGGCAGACCTTACTTGGTTCAATGGCTTGGCACCAGGTTGCATCTCGACTTGGACTTATATGAGAAAGAAATTTTTGGATCGCTTCTCGACAGCCGAAGCTCGAAAGATGACAGTCACCGACTTGAATAACTTGGTACAAGGAAAGAATGAAAGCTCGATGAGCTATTATACCAAATTCAAGGAAATGGTCGACAAGATTTAGGAAGACCTCACGGACAGGGAGGTAATCAACTGTTTCAGGAATGGGATTGCTTCTACAGATTTGGACTACGAACTGACAGTCCGGACTGTGACTACTCGACAAGAGTTGTTCGAGAAGGCCTACAATGTAGCACTAGCTGAAGAAAGAAAAGAGAAGAAAAATGGAAAAGGTCCCAAGGCTGAGGTTGCTGACACAGATAAGAAGGACTCAGCCAAGAATGGGGGGAACAACAAAAATCGCAAGAACAGAACTAGGGCGACTTAGAAAGTGCCCGAAGCTTTCACTCCTTTAACAGTGAGTCGAACCGAGATCATGAATACAGTCGAGCTAAGCCGACCTGCCCCTATGAACCCAGGAAATAAGTTCAGATGGGATAACAGCAAGTACTGTGAATATCACAAAGATACAGGACACACTACGGAGGATTGTATGAGCCTAAAGCGCATCATTCAGAGGTGGGTCGACCAGGGAAGGCTCGTCATGTATGTGAAAAGACCACAGGCAGGCGGTGCTGAACGAGCTGCTGCTGGACCACAAAAGCAGAGACAACCTAGATTGAATTTGGGCATTATTACTGAACAAGCCAGCAACACAGCCATAAAACACAAGATATTCCAGCTCAACAAGGCGCCTCATATGCCACCTAGAAGCTACATCAGGGACGAGATGATCAGTTTCTATCCGGACGAGCTGGCAACCAATGTAGCAGCTAGAGAGCAAGTTCTCGTTATCCCAGGATTAATTGATGGGTGTACGACGAGAAGACTCTTGATAGACACGGGGGCCTGCAAGAATATCCTGTTTTACAAGACGTTCAAGGAGATGGGACTCTCAAAGGAGCAACGTTATGATGGTAGATTGGAAGGCTTCACCAACCACAAGGTCGATGCCAAAGGACAGATCGAGTTTGACGTTGACATAGGCCAACATCCTTACAGGGTCATCTCCAAGGTAAAATTTATTGTCATTGATGTGAATAGTTATTATGCTGCTATTCTTGGTATCCCTGGCCAGGTCGCACTTGGAATGGTGGCCTCAATTCCCCACCAGCGAGTTAAATTCCCTACGCTAGCTGGAATCGGCTGTGTACAAAGCACAGATCGAGCATACCTTGATCATGTCCTTCGAGAAAGAAAGAAGAGGGAGCTAGAGATTGAAACAGCGAAGGGATACTTGAAGCTATCTAAGTCTGTCACCAAAACTACTCGACTATCTACGATCACCTGCGTAGAAGAGGAGACCTATCACTCACATGACGAGGTCATGACTGAGCCGACACGTCCCTCTACAATCACAACGGTCGATTCAGATTACAATTATGGTCGACCAAGTCTGCATAGGCGAGCTATGCCTCCAGATCGACAATAACTCAGGGGCCACCACCAGTGAGATCGCAGATGAGCTAGATGACATGATCGTCGAGGAAGATCCACACTTGGGGGCCAAGGAAAGACAGAGGGTTCGAGAGATCATTATCGAGACCCTGCAATTCAGAGATGGTCTGGAGCTGGAAGTTGTGGACGAGTTGGAAGCAGTGATAACAAATTCTTCCTACCCCGAGCAAAAAATTCAGATTGGAAAGCAGTTGTCACCTGAGGAAAGATTGGAGATTGTCGAGCTACTCAAGGAAAGCAACGAAGTTTTTGCTTGGCGAGTAGAGGATATGAAAGGGATCAAGGAAGAGGTCGTTGTTCACAGGCTGGAGGTCAACCTGACCATAAAACCCAAACCTCAGAAGCTGAGAAGCTTTGCTCACGACAAAGAGGAGGCTATAAAACTCGAGGTACAAAAACTTTTAAGTGCAGGTATCATAAAGGAAGCTACTCATACCACCTGGCTAGCTAACGTGGTCATGGTGAAGAAATCTAATGGCAAGTGGAAAATGTGCGTCGACTTCACCAACCTTAATCTTGCCTGCCCAAAAGACAGCTATCCTCTACCTCAGATTGAAAAGCTCGTTGATTCTATTGCTGGACATTCCACACTCAGCTTTCTCGATGCCTATTCAGGATATCATCAGATCAAAATGCATGAAGATGATATTGTGAGGACGGCGTTTCAAGCTGCTGGAGGCATTTACTGCTACAATATGATGACATTCGGATTAAAGAATGCAGGAGCAACCTACCAAATGATGGTGAACAAGGTCTTTGCTTCACAGATTGGCCGAAACATAGAGGCTTACGTCGACGACATGGTCATCAAAACAAAGGCCGGACGTCACGTGGTCGACCTAAAGGAAATGTTCGCCAATCTACGAGCACACGACATGAAGCTTAATCCGAGCAAATGTGTATTTGGAGTAGCAGATGGCAAATTCCTTGGTTTTATAGTGTCACAACGAGGTATTGAAGCCAATCCAGAAAAGATCAAGGCTCTGGTCGACATGCAAGAGCCCACAAATATAAAGGAGATGCAGCGACTTAATGGTAGGGTGGCAGCCCTAGGTCGCTTTATAGCCAAGTCGGCGGAAAGATCTCTCCCCTTCTTTAAATCTTTGAGGGGGACGAAAATTTTTGAGTGGACGGCCGAATGTCATTCGTCATTCCAACAGCTCAAGGAGTATCTCGCTACTCCACCTCTATTGAGCAGCCCGACTATTGGTGAGACTTTGTTCGTATATCTATCTGTGGGTGACCAATCAGTTGCAGCTGTACTGGTTCGAGAGGAAGAGGGGCTTCAGAAGCCCGTGTATTATGTTAGGAAGGCTCTATCTGATGTTGAAGGCAGATATTACAATGCAGAGAAGGTTGCATATGCCTTGGTCGTAGCTTCAAGGAAGCTATTAGCCTACTTTCTAGCTCACCCTATTATTGTGCTCACAAATGCACCCCTGAGAAAAATTTTACACAAGTCGGAAAGTTCGGGTCGCTTACTCAATTGGTCAATTGCTCTCACAGAATTCGACATCAAGTATCGACCTCGAAAAGCCTTGAAGGCTCAATCCTTGGCAGATTCTTGGTCGAGCTGACATTTACCAAGGAAGATAGCGAGGTGCGAGCTCAGAAAGAGAAAGCTAAGGGAAAAGAGCTAGAGGCCCAGCCCGTCACTAGTCTATCCGACGACTGCTGGAAGGTGTACTCAGACGGGTCAGCAACGAAGAATGTTAGTGGAGCTGGGATAGTATTGATCGAGCCAGAATCAGAAACGGTGTATGAGGAATCATTGAGGTTCAAGTTTGAAGCCTCCAATAACCAGGCAGAGTACGAAGCGTTGGTCACAACCATCGAGTACGCCAAATGTTTTGGGGCGACCAAAATTATAGCATATTGTGATTCCCAGCTGATAGTCAACGAGGTCAGAGGAGAGTACGAGGTGCTAATCTCTACTTTAATCAAATACTGTGACCTGGTAAAGAAATTGTTAAAAGACTTGGAGTTTTGGGAAATTCAGAGGATTGGTCGAGAGGACAACGAATTGGCCGACCTACTCTCGAAACTGGCTACTTCAGACGAGCCACATGAGGAACCAATCTCCTACCTCGAGCACCCAGCATACAAAATGGTTCAAATTCAGTGTGTGGAAGACACGTCGAGAAACTGGGTTTACGACAAGTGTTGGATCGAGGAAATGAGAGCATACTTGGAGACAGGCGAGCTCCCTGAGGACGAGAAAGCAGCTCGAGCCATCAAGAAGAAGGCTCCGAGATACGTTATTCAAGGAGACATGCTATTCAGAAGGTCATACACTAAGCCATTGTTGAAATGCATTCACCCCCAAGAGATCACTCAGTTAATGCACGAGGTGCATAGTGGGGTTTGTGGTGGACACCCGGGGGCCAGAACTTTGGCAGACAAGCTGATTACGTTGGGATATTACTGACCACACATGAGAGCTGACGCTCACGACTTCGTTCAGCAATGTGACCAGTGTCAAAGGTTTGCCAACCTGCCTCATCTGCCTACGACGGAGCAAACTCCGATGATCGCTACTTGGCCGTTTGATATGTGGGGCGTCGACTTGATTGGACCCTTCCCTCCCGCCCGTGGAAATTGTAAGTACGTGATCGTGGCCATTGATTATTTTATGAAGTGGGTCAAAGCCAAGCCTTTGGCCAGAATCACAGAGGAAAACGCCATCAATTTCATTCATGACTTCATCTGGTGTCGATTTGGGATTCCTCGAGCTATAGTGTCGGACAACGGGCTACAATTCTCCCGGGCTTTCGAAGAAGAAATGAATCGAGTAGGGATCAAACATTGGCAGTCATCTGTCGCCTATCCTCAAGGCAATGGGCAAGCTGAAGCAGCGAATAAGCTCGTCCTATCTGCACTTAAGACGGGCTTAGTTGGTCGACGTAGCAACTGGTTGGACGAACTCCCCCTTGCTCTTTGGGCAGTTCGCACAACCATTCGGGGGCCTACGGGGGAAACCCCATTCGCTCTTACATATGGGTCGGAGGCCATGGCACCAGCCAAGCTGCAATTTCCTACAGCCAGAGTGGTTTTCTTCAATTACGAGTAGAACGACACAAACAGATTGATCGACTTGGATTTGATTGACGAGAAGCGAGATACGGCTTACTTACGAATGGTCAACTACAAGCAGAGGACAAAGAATTACCATGATAAGAAGGTGAAGACGAGATCATTCCAAGTAGGCGATCACGTGCTAAGAAAGATCGAGGCAACAGGAAGGAGAACTCAGCAGAACAAGTTATCTCCCAACTGGGAAGGTCCCTACATTGTTACTCGAATTATCAAGGAGGGAACTTACATGATTGCCCACCCAGGAGGTGAAGAGTTGAAGCACCCATGGCATGCTACTCACCTTATCAAATACTACTTCTAGTTCAGCTTTCTAGTTCAGCGTCAAAGATTAGTTCAGTTTTCAAAATTTGAGTTTGTTATAGTTCTAGGTCTCCACATTTGATGTAAGCATGCTCCTACTTCAATAAAAAGTTGCAGTTCTATTCAATCCAACATTGTGTTACACTTTACACTAATTTCAATAGACTCGATTTTTAATCAGTCTCGTTCTTCCAACAAGCTCGATTCTTAATCAGCTTCGTTCATTTAACAAGTCCGACTCTTAGTCGACTTCGTTCTAACAAGCTCGATTCTTAATCAGCTTCGTTCATTTAACAAGTCCGACTCTTAGTCGACTTTGTTCTAACAAGTTCAATTCTTAATCAGCTTCGTTCATTTAACAAGTTCGACTCTTAGTCGACTTCATTCTAACCAGCTCGATTCTTAATCAGCTCCATTCCTTTAATAGATTCGACATCTAGGTCGATCTCGTTCTGACAAGCTCGACATACAATCATGCTGAATTCAAAAGCATAGAACTCAAAAAAGTCAGCTACGATTAAATCAAGGTCCAATCCCCCAAAACGGGCCAGGACTAGGACTAGCAAAAAGTTATAAGTTAAGATGCCTCCCAAAAACCGGGCCAAGGCATAAGCATTTACAAAGCAAAAAATAAAAATTGTTTGGGACTTGTTCATTACACAACCATTCAAATTAATTTTTAACTAGTTGGATTGACTTCAACTTGACCACTGGTGGTGGCTGGGTCCAAATCAACTTGGTTGCTTGCAGGAGTTAACTCATCCACACCCTTCTCTTGTTGATCAGGATAGGCTATCTTTCTCGAGTCAGAGATGTTATACTTGGGAGTATCCTCTTCAAAGGCCAGCTCATCAGGCTCCTCAAGTTCTTGCAGTACGGTATTGAAATTGACAAGTTCGATGGGAGGAGGTACCCAGGGTTCGGCCTCTGCTTCTTTATCATCTTGGGCAATAGTGGCCAATTCATTTTCAGTGTAAGGCACTAAGTGATGACCTTGACGAGCTGCTGTATTATACGGATCCTCTGATGCCCATTTAGCCAACTGTTCTATTGATATGTCGACAGATGGGTCCACTACAATACGTCGAGCCATATGGCTCCGACCCACATCAAAAAAGGATCTCGCCTTCTCAGTGACGTAGTTATGAAGCTCGTCGCTCTCCTTATAGGCTTCCACTACCTCCTTGCTAGCGGCTTCTTTGGCGGCATTGACATCAACAGTTAGCTCGGCCTCCCACTCTTGGCGAGCTGCCTTCAGGTCCTCAATTTGTTTGTTCAGCGTTAGATTGTTCTCCTCCATGGTTTGGGTCGCCACCTCCAGGTCTTGGTCGACCTTCGCCTTGTCTTCTTTAAGAGCAGCTAACTTCTTCTGGACCTTCCCTAGTTTGCCCCAGGTCACCTCCTTGTCCTTCAGAGCAGCGTCCTTCACAATCTTCATGGCCTCGTACGCTGAGTCCAGATCAGAGTGATCCTCCTTCAGTTTGTCGTGGCCCTCCTTCAGTTTAGTATGGTCCTCCTCCAACTTCTTCAACTCTTCATTTTTGCGAGCCAGCATGGACTTGGCCAGCTTCTCTTGTTCTTCAGCAGCTTTCCAGTAGCTTGTGGATAATTCAATCATAGCAAGGGACTGCAACGACGAATAAAGACAGGGGATCAGGTCAACCAAAATTGGGTCGAGGGTCTTAGACAAGCAAAAGAAAAGAAAGACAGTAATATAAAAAAGATTACAAGTATTACCTCGGAATGAGCCAACCCAGACCTAGCACGGCAGGTGTTCGGTCGAAACCTAACGGTTTATTTTATATCCGCAAGCGCACGGGCTATTGTAATATAGCGGGTGCAAGTACGAGTCGATCCCACAGAGACAGGGTTTACTTAAGGGATATTTTTGTCTTTTAGAAAATATAGAAAGGATTGGGGGGTAGATAAAATTTGTTTTTAGAATAATAGAGAGATCATAAACAGAAAATACTTTTAATTTAAATCTTATAAAACGAAGCATTCTTGGGATTGGAAATCATACACATATTCTTATTCATCAAATTGTCATTGTCTTAGAAATAAAAGGTTTTCGTAAAAAGCAAGGATGGTATGTTAGGCCTACGCTATTTCGGGCTAGGACAATAGCGTTTGTATTCTTCACTAATTATGTCCTAACTGTTTGAGAAATCCGTTTATGTTTGCCCCCGCCCTGTCACAAACGGGCATTCCGGCTTATCTCTAGCTGACCATAATTAGTAAGAATCCATTAAGGACGGAAGTCAACATACTTTCCATTAAAGGAACATCCCTAGGCCATTGAACTACTCTCGTGATCAATAAACCTAGTTTCTTTATATGGTTCCGTCAATTGAGATTCTCCGCTAGGTACTTCTCTCAATTGACCGAATCATACAAATTGGATATCGCCAATAAGTAAGGCATTTAGAGAATAATATAAAGAGATTGTTTTAGATGAAGAAAGAAGACAAGACTAATCATTTTTAGATGATGAATAAGCATGCTTTTGAAGTTTCCAACCCCAAGAATATGGGGGATTACTCACAAGCCATTTATAATATATAAGCAATTAAAATAAGAGATTGAGTAAGAAAGACTTATGATGAACAAATGCTGGAAATAATGCTTCACTTTTATTGCTCTTCTTCCAAAGTGACTTCAAGAACAAAATAATGACTTGATCTTCAAATCTCCTTGGAAATTGTTATCACAAGTATTTGTGTTTTCTATCTATCTAATATCAGTAGTTTCTCTCTCTAATAATTCGTGTTTAAGACTGATCACTAGGGTCCTATTTATAAAAAGGAGGGAACTCTTCAATCAGGTGCAACCAAAAGGTGCCTTTACGTCTGCAGTCGCGTTTTGCACGGCCGCGTCAAGGAAGTTGCACGGCCGTGTGACCCTTGGCGCCAGATTTGAATTTAAGTCTTGACACTTCGCACGGCCGCTCCTGTATAAGCTGCACGGCCGCTCCATAAGGTGACACGGGCGCTCCCTATTCAAGACACGGCCACTCTATAATTTAGGGCCAAAAATGGCCTGAAAAAGGCCAAGTGCACGGCCGCTCCATCTTTGCTGCACGGCCGCTCTGTCTGAATTTTAACTTTGTGTGCTTGATTTGGTTGGTGCTCTCCCAAGTCTTTTGCCTTGAAGTGTCCAAGTATCCTTTTGATAAAAATGAACTAAAAACCTGTCTTAAAAAGCAAGAAAAATACCAAAAGCGTAAAATCTAGAAAATAAGGAAAAGGAACTAAAAAGTATATGAAATGAAATGAGAAATGATGATTTATGCAATAAAAAGTATATAAAAATAAGGATAAATGACTATATAATAGTCACTTATCAAACTCCCCCACAAACCTTTGCTTGTCCCCAAGCAAACTTAGAATGAAATATGGAGAGGGAGAAAAATATGATTGATCCCTCAGAAATAAAGTAGCAAGCCCTTGAATGCCTTGTAGATAATGCCTTTTATCTATCTAATCATATTTTGAATACCTTTAAAAATTTATTTTAGGAAGAAATATTTTAGGGATATTTTAAAGAGATAAAATGCAAGACAATAACCTAGTATAGCATATATAGAATTTTGACCAAGTAAAGCATGCTAGAAGGAAGAATCTTCTTGGTAGGAAAAGCTATCACTTTTTAGAGTGATTTTTTAGAAAAGATGAATTTTATTTCTTTAAGATGTACAAGAGAAGGTATAGACATTTTATTCACAATTTAGAAGTTCCGAAGAATTGTATTACATTCTTGAATCACAAGGGTGAAGAATGGGTGATGGTAGTGGAAAAATCTCGTCAAAGTCAAACAAATTTATCTTATTTTTGTACGTGTTATATTTTTGCAAAAGACCTAAGTTATTCTTGATCCTTTCAAGTAGGAGACATTGTGGTCGCGAGCCCCATGTTCCTAATACTTAGATCAAGAATACTTTTGGATATTATTTCCGTTTTGGCAAGGAAGCATCGTCGCAGCGAACGCCGTGCCCGAGTTACTTAGGAGATAATAGGTTTCTTTTGCTTTTAAGGTTTGGTGACCATTGTCACTCTTTTATTAATAAGATAGAAGTGTTTTTCTTTGACTTGATTTGAAAATGGAAGGATGGAATTTATGAAAGGGTGTGATTCAAGGGATGCAAACAAAAAGGTGCTTCTAAAAAGGGAATAAATATCTAATAAAGATAAAAAATGTACAATCTTAAAAGAATATATTCAAAATTTGCATATATAACCAAGCATAAAAGAATTCCTTTCTAATCAAATGCATTTTCCTTGATGAGATTCTATATTGTGCTATACCAACTTATGAGGCTTTCAATTATTTCCTAAAAAGATCCCTTATACTTTTCCTTTTTATAGATTTCCAAGTGTATAGAAAATATGAGAGGAAAGATAAAGGCATTTATACTAGGGCAAATGGCAAGCATAAAGATAATGATTTTTGATCATCATAGGGATTTTTTTTTTTTTTTTATATACTATTATACATGCATAAAAGAAAAAAAAAATGCAACTAAGTTAAAAAAAAAAAATTATACTAGAAAGCAGTTAAATCTATACTAGAAAGCGAGTAAATTTTAAAAACTAGAAAGCGAAAAATAAAAGGATAGATTTACCCCCCCACACTTGAAATGAACATTGTCCTCAATGTTTCAAGAAACAATGCCAAATCCCGGGAGGGTAAAGGGAAAAACTTACTAAAATGGATCACGGGTAGGTTCGCCCAAAGTAATACATGAAACCACTCCAATTGGATCTCCGGTCATGTAGTGTTTCAGTCTTTGCCCGTTTACTTTAAATTCTCCGCGTGTTTCGTTCCAAATTTCGATGGCTCCGTATGGATATACCTTACGTACTTGATATGGGCCTGTCCATCTTGATTTTAATTTTCCTGGAAAAAGCTTTAAACGAGAATTAAAAAGTAATACCATGTCCCCTTCTTTAAAATCCCTTCTCATTATATGAGCATCATGCCATTTTTTTGTTTTCCCCTTGTATAATCTGGCACTTTCGTAAGCTTCAAAACGGAGTTCTTCAAGCTCTTGTAACTGTAGTCTCCTCTTTTCACCGGCTTCTTTCAAGTCATAGTTTAGGGCTTTGATTGCCCAATAAGCCTTATGCTCGAGTTCTACTGGTAAATGACATGGCTTCCCATAAACTAATCGAAAAGGAGTGGTTCCGATAGGCGTTTTAAAAGCGGTGCGATAAGCCCACAAAGCATCGTTCAATTTAATTGACCAATCCTTTCTTGAACTTATTACCGTTTTCTCCAAGATCCACTTTATTTCTCGATTTGATATTTCCACTTGCCCACTTGTTTGAGGATGATACGCGGTGCTGTTTTATGATAGACTCCGTACTTTTTAGTAAAGCATCAAGCGGCGGTGCGAAAAGTGTGATCCTCCATCGCTTATGACGACTTTTGGAACCCCAAATCTTGGAAAAATTGTATCCTTGAAAAGCTTCATGACGACTTTTGAGTCGTTTGTTGGAGATGCTATAGCTTCCACCCATTTTGAGACGTAGTCTACTGCTACCAAAATGTAATTATTGTTGAAAGATGCGGGGAAAGGTCCCATGAAATCAATACCCCAAACGTCAAAAATCTCAACTTCCAGAATATTATTGAGAGGCATCTCATTCCTCCTTGAAATGTTGCCGGTTCGTTGGCAACGGTCACAAGAGATGACAAAATTTCGAGCATCTTTGAAGAGCGTGGGCCGGAAAAACCCGATTGAAGAACCTTGGCGGCGGTTTTGGCGTGCTTGCATGACCGCCATAAGGAGATGAATGACAATGATACAGAATGTCCTTTATCTCTTCATTAGGTACACACCGCCTAATGATTCCGTCCGCGCAATGTCTAAAAAGGAGCGGATCTTCCCAAAAGTATTTTTTTATTTATGATAAAAATCTCTTCTTTTGTTGATGACTCATTTACGGAGGAAGAATCTTGCATGCTAGATAGTTAACAATGTCTAAACCAAGGAATTTCGACATTGCTTATAGCAAGAAGATGATCATCCGAAACGAATCATCAATGGGAAGGTCATAATTATCGGAAATTTCTAACTCTTTAGGAAGGCGGGATAAATGATCTGCGACCAAATTTTCCGTCCCCTTTTTATCACGGATTTCCAAATCGAATTCTTGGAGGAGAAGGATCCATCTTATTAACCTTGGCTTTGCATCCTTCTTTGTCAACAAGTATCTAATTGCGGCGTGATCCGTGTATATGATTACCTTTGATCCCACCAAATATGACCGAAATTTTTCCATAGCAAATATTACGGCCAAAAGCTCTTTTACGTGGTGGCATAATTCATTTGTGCTTCATCTAGTGTTCGGGTGGCATAATATATTGCGTGCGTTTTCTTGTTTTTTCGCTGTCCCCGGGACGGCTCCGACCGCGAAATCACTTGCATCGCACATTATTTCGAAAGGGAGATCCCAATCGGGTGGTTGTACGATAGGAGCGGAGATCAAAGCTTCCTTCAACCTATTGAAAGCTTCAAGACAAGGGCTATCAAACACAAATGGAGCATCTTTCATTAGTAGATTAGTTAAAGGTTTAGAAATTTTTGAGAAATCTTTTATAAAACGTCGGTAAAATCCGGCGTGACCAAGAAAACTTCTTATACCTTTAACATTAGTAGGCGGAGGTAATTTTTAAATAATTTCGATTTTTGCCTTATCTACTTCTATTCCTTTTCGGACACCATGTGTCCTAACACTATCCCTTCATTTACCATAAAATGGCATTTTTCCCAATTTAGAACAAGATTGACCTCTTCACAACGTTGCGGGACCTTAGATAAATTCTTCAAACATTCGTCAAAAGAATATCCGTAAAGAGAGAAATCATCCATAAAAACTTCCATAATATTTTCTATGTATTCGGAAAAAATGGACATCATACAACGCTGAAAAGTGGCGGGAGCATTACAAAGTCCAAAAGGCATTCTTCTATAAGCGAAGGTACCATAAGGACAAGTAAAAGTAGTTTTTCTTGATCGTGCGGATGGATAGGGATTTGGAAAAATCCTGAATATCCGTCCAAATAACGAAATGGGAATGTTTGGCCAATCTTTCTAGCATTTGGTCTATAAAGGGAAGGGGAAAGTGATCTTTTCGGGTGGCTTTATTTAATTTTACGTAATCTATACACATGCGCCAACCCGTGACAGTCTTTGTGGGGATTAATTCATCCTTATCATTTCGAATGACTGTCATTCCTCCCTTCTTAGGGACAACTTGAACTGGGCTCACCCATTTGCTATACGAAATTGGGTAGATGATGCCTGAGTCAAGTAATTTAAGGACTTCCTTTTTGACTACTTCCTTCATGTTAGGATTGAGTCTTCTTTGATGTTCAATGGAAGGTTTATGATCTTCCTCTAAATCAATCCTATGCATGCAAATTTTTGGATGAATTCCTTTTAAGTCATCTATCGTATATCCTATGGCTTTTGATGCAACCTAAGCTCATCTAACAATTTTTACGTTTCTAGAGGACCTAGGTTAGCATTTATAATCACGGGATAAGTGGAGTCGGGTCCCAAATTCATACCTTAGATTTGCGGGAAGAGGTTTTAACTCGACTTGAGGTGCCTTAACTACCTCTTTTTCCTCTTTGTTGGATGGTTCTGCAGTAGCCTCCAACTTTTCGAAGTTATTGTCCTCAATAGGCTTTCTTTGTGTCTAAAAGCATGGTATAATTTGCAATTTCTTCATCGTCATTATCATGCAAAGTTCTCTTCCAATCTATAAGACTTTTTCTAGCGGATCCTTAGATTGGGGACTCTCTAATTCCTTGCTAATTGATTCTAACATGTTAATGTTCAAGCAAGGGTTCTCAAGATCAGGATTTCTCATGAATTTAGACAAGTTAAACTCTATTTTATCATCTCCTACATTCAAAGTTAGGTTGCCATGTTTAACGTCTATAAGCGCCCTCTACTGTGGCAAGGAAAGGTCTACCTAGAATTACGGGAATATGACTATCTTCTTCCATCTCGAGAACAACAAAATCTACGGGATGATTATCTTCCCGATTTGGCAAGGGACATCTTCCATAATACCCACGGGATATTTAATGGAACGATCCGCCAATTGCAGGGATATGGTTGTAGGTTTCAATTCTCCTACACCAATCTTCTTGCTTACAGAAAGCGGGATGAGGCTTACACTAGCTCCTAGATCTAGCATAGCATTATCAACATCAAATTTACCTATATTACAAGGGATAGAGAAAGTACCGGGATCTTTTAGTTTTGGGGGTAACCTTTTTGTAAAACGGCACTCACTTCCTCTGTTAAAGCAACAGTTTCATTTTCTTCTAGCTTCCTTTTGTTAGAAAGAATATCTTTGAGAAATTTAGCATAAGAAGGCATTTGTTGCAAAGCATCCGTGAAAGGTATATTAATGTAGATAGATTTTAAAACTTCTAAAAATTTTGAAAATTGTTTATCGAGCTTTGCCTTTACCAACCTTTGAGGGTAAGGTATAGGTGGATCAAAATTTCTAGTTATTTTAGGGGATCCCGTCCCCTTATCATCCTCATCATTAGTCTCGACCACGGGTGGGTTTTGACTAATACTTTCTTCAATGGGGCTACTCTCTTTAGGTGGACAATCAATAAGTTCTCTCCCACTTCTAGTAACTACTGCTTTAGCATGCTCATTTAATATTTTATTACGGGTGGCTAATTCATCAAATTTATCATTAAATAACTTAAAGCATTCCCTAAATTCAGCATTAGTCTTTTCTTGCTCATTCTTACTCTCAACTATGAAATCCATTAAAAGATCTAATTTTGATTTAGGGGGAGAAAAAATATTTGAAGTATTTTTGAAATTTCCAAATGTAAGACCTTGATATTGTGTAAATGATTGCGGGTTAAGAACGTTGTTATTCTTGTAGGAAAAATTGGGGTGATTCCTCCACTCGGGATTGTATGTATTAGAATACATCCCCCCTTTTTGCCCAAAAGAATTAACGAAGTTCACTTGATCGATTAGAGGTAACGTCAAGTAACTCGCGGATTATCCGTACTATGTGAGTTAGACCCACATAGTTCGCATACCACATTTACACTAGCAATGGGATTGACATTAAGATTTTCAAACTTTTTCAAAAGCATGTCAACTTTAGAGGAGAGAAGAGTAAGCTGCATCAACATTATATTTACCGGGCGTACCTTGTTCTTTGCTCCCTCTCGCTTGACCATTGGTAATGGTTCAATGCAATGTTTTCGATAAGGTCGTACGCCTCATCGACTCCTTTGTTCATCAACGCTCCTCTGCGGCGGCATCAATGGTCTCTCTTGTTTTGAAAATGAGACCGTTGTAGAAGGTGTGAACAATCAACCACTTTTCAAGCCCGTGGTGGAGGGCACATTACGAGAAGTTCCTTGAACCGTTCCCATGCATCATACAAAGTCTCACTATCTGTTTGACGTGAAGTTAGTGATCTTTGTTCGTATCTGCGATCTTGCTTGGTGGGAAAAATCGACCAAGGAATGCTTCTTGAATTTGGTCCCATGTTGTCAATGAATTACGGGGACCGAATTCAACCATTGTTTCGCCTTATCCTTGAGTGAAAATGGAAAAAGGCGCATCCGGATTGCTTCCACCGTAACACCTTGAATACGTGTAGTATCACAATATTCAAGAAATGTTTGGATGTGCAGATGGGGATCTTCGAAGGCAGTGCCGCTGTATTGGTTATTCATAACCATGTGCAATAATTGCGGCTTTATTTCGAAGTTTGCCGCTCCGGCATTCGGCACAACAATAGGGGATCTAGTTCCCGGGGTACTTGGGTTAACGAAGTCCCGTAGGGTCCTAGCAGGTGTTTGCGGTTCTCCGTCCATGTGTTTATCCAAAGTTTCTCTAAATCTTCTTAATCTTTCGTGAAAGCTTCTTTCGGGTTCCGGATCAAAGTTATCAACAAATGTCCGAGACCGTTTCATAAACTACAAGAAAAACACTTGAAGAAAAATTAAACGTAACAGTTATAGGACAGAAAGCAAAATAGTAAAAGCAAAATAAAAACTAAAAATTTGTAGTAAAGACAAAAATAAAAAGTAAACCGTTGTCCCGCAACGGCGCCAAACTTGTTCGGTCGAAACCTAACGGTTTATTTTATATCCGCAAGCGCACGGGCTATTGTAATATAGCGGGTGCAAGTACGAGTCGATCCCACAGAGACAGGGTTTACTTAAGGGATATTTTTGTCTTTTAGAAAATATAGAAAGGATTGGGGGGTAGATAAAATTTGTTTTTAGAATAATAGAGAGATCATAAACAGAAAATACTTTTAATTTAAATCTTATAAAACGAAGCATTCTTGGGATTGGAAATCATACACATATTCTTATTCATCAAATTGTCATTGTCTTAGAAATAAAAGGTTTTCATAAAAAGCAAGGATGGTATGTTAGGCCTACGCTATTTCGGGCTAGGACAATAGCGTTTGTATTCTTCACTAATTATGTCCTAACTGTTTGAGAAATCCGTTTATGTTTGCCCCCGCCCTGTCACAAACGGGCATTCCGGCTTATCTCTAGCTGACCATAATTAGTAAGAATCCATTAAGGACGGAAGTCAACATACTTTCCATTAAAGGAACATCCCTAGGCCATTGAACTACTCTCGTGATCAATAAACCTAGTTTCTTTATATGGTTCCGTCAATTGAGATTCTCCGCTAGGTACTTCTCTCAATTGACTGAATCATACAAATTGGATATCGCCAATAAGTAAGGCATTTAGAGAATAATATAAAGAGATTGTTTTAGATGAAGAAAGAAGACAAGACTAATCATTTTTAGATGATGAATAAGCATGCTTTTGAGTTTCCAACCCCAAGAATATGGGGGATTACTCACAAGCCATTTATAATATATAAGCAATTAAAATAAGAGATTGAGTAAGAAAGACTTATGATGAACAAATGCTGGAAATAATGCTTCACTTTTATTGCTCTTCTTCCAAAGTGACTTCAAGAACAAAATAATGACTTGATCTTCAAATCTCCTTGGAAATTGTTATCACAAGTATTTGTGTTTTCTATCTATCTAATATCAGTAGTTTCTCTCTCTAATAATTCGTGTTTAAGACTGATCACTAGGGTCCTATTTATAAAAAGGAGGGAACTCTTCAATCAGGTGCAACCAAAAGGTGCCTTTACGTCTGCAGTCGCGTTTTGCACGGCCGCGTCAAGGAAGTTGCACGGCCGTGTGACCCTTGGCGTCAGATTTGAATTTAAGTCTTGACACTTCGCACGGCCGCTCCTGTATAAGCTGCACGGCCGCTCCATAAGGTGACACGGGCGCTCCCTATTCAAGACACGGCCACTCTATAATTTAGGGCCAAAAATGGCCTGAAAAAGGCCAAGTGCACGGCCGCTCCATCTTTGCTGCACGGCCGCTCTGTCTGAATTTTAACTTTGTGTGCTTGATTTGGTTGGTGCTCTCCCAAGTCTTTTGCCTTGAAGTGTCCAAGTATCCTTTTGATAAAAATGAACTAAAAACCTGTCTTAAAAAGCAAGAAAAATACCAAAAGCGTAAAATCTAGAAAATAAGGAAAAGGAACTAAAAAGTATATGAAATGAAATGAGAAATAATGATTTATGCAATAAAAAGTATATAAAAATAAGGATAAATGACTATATAATAGTCACTTATCAGCAGGCTTCTGGAGTCAGGGCTCTATCAGTAAATTTCTTGACCAAGTCTTGGTCAGCTGCCCTCCTTACAACCACTTGGCCATACTCCAGCTCGGGGTACTCTCTAGCCAAGCAGTTCACGTCGGTAAGAGGAGCAACGTCACTCAACTTATCCACTCGAGCCTGAACCATCTCAGAATATGAGACCTGGAGAGGAGGAGGTAAGGGGCCACTAACAGACGCATCCACCTGTTCAGATGACGGGTTGGATTTGGACCTCTTCTTCCTGCTTTCATTGTTGAGGGGAACATCATCTTCTTCCTCCTCCTCATCCACATCAATGACGGGCCACCTGGTCTTAGATTTAGCCTTGGACTTGGTTTTAGTTTGAGCCCGGGACCTGGTTTGGATAACCTCCCTCACCGGCTCCAGAGTTTGTTCAGACCGGTCGATCTCAGCAGCATCAACCTCCTGGGCCTCTTGGGCGTCATCCCCAGCTTGATCCTCCTCCTCCAACTGCTCGAGCTCATCCTCCACTGGGATCATCTTGTCAGTCTCCCTATCAGTTAACTTCAAGAGCTCTTGGCGCCCAGAGTCCTCTCTCTCCCGGTGTTCTCGAGCATTGGCAGCCCCACAACTCTTCTTGTTTTTTCTTATATCAATAGCTCGGCCCATGTTAGCCTCTTTTTCAGGGGTCAAAACTGCACAAAATCAAAATAGCAAAGGGTTAGATCGACAATTAAAAGTCCTACATACGAGCTACCAGTTCTATGTACGTGCAAAATATATACGAGCTAAAAGTTCTACATATGAGTAAGTTATCTACGAGCTAAAGTACATACGAATCAAGAAAAAGTTCTATGTACGAGCTAGCAGTTCTACATACGAGCAATTAATGGACAAGTTAAGAGGCAAGAAAGGGTATAACTCTTACCCCCAAAGTGCTCTCTCTGATCCTTACAATAATTGGGCGTCTTCTTGCAGAAATGACACTCTCTCTCAAACCTAAATCGAGCCCCCTCATGGGTGACCCAATCCGGATACCTTTGGCATCTAACAATGGGGACAAGGGGCACCACATCCCCATCACTAATCATCATCCCAGCTCAGATATAATTGTTTTTGGTGGTTCCCAGAGCTTCCCAACTAATGGGTCCCTTACCTGCAAGCTCAACCAATTTCTTGTACAAATCAGCATGCCAGTATGGCTCCCAATAATCCCCCCCTCTCACTACCTTGGATTCAATACTGGGTAAAGGGAACTCCTACCCTCTCCTGCTCTCCACTACTACTACATGGGAGTTCCAACCACTCACCTTACTAGGGAGGTTGATAAATAACTTGGGGGAATTCGGCTTGGAGGGGGTGCTAATCCAGGAGTCAACCTTATCAGTCTCACTACAAGAAAGCAGTTTTTTTACGGCGCTCATATACGGCAGTGAACACGCGTCCTCCGTATATATATTATATATACGGCGGTATGTACAGCCGCCGTAAATAACTAATATATACGGCGGACGCGTCCGCCGTAAATAAGTAATGTACATATATTTAACGTGTACGTATACGAGATCGAGGTTATATACGGCGGTATATCAGTAGCCGCCGTATATAGGTACTTATTATCGGCGGTTGATACGCGTCCGCCGTAAATAATGCCTTTATTTACGGCGGTGTACAATATCCGCCGTAAATGTTATTAAATATCGGGAAAACCAAATTTCCCTATTCAGTTTCGCGGTAATCTCCATCTCCCTCTCTCTCCTACAGAGCTTCTCTCCTCCATAGCTAGGGCTTGGAAATCCGACGCCGGTGACCAAAATCAGGTAGGTATAGCGTATTTAATTACTTTTAATTTTTGGTTTTTGTTTATTTCTTCGATCTGTATCTCAGTCTCTCTTTCTCTCCTCCATAGCTTCTCTCCTCCATAGCTAGGGCAAGAAAATCCGACGCCTTCGACCAAATCAGCAGGTAGATATAGCGTAATTAGTTTTAATTTTTTGGTTTTTGTTCTATGTTCATGGCTCATACTCGCTTGGATTTATTTTGTTTAAATCGTGATTTAGTTTGTGCTAAAACTTAAATTTATGATTTTGTGGTTATCTAGTGAGATATAATTGTGTTCCTTCAACATATAATGTGCCTTTATAACATTCTCTCCCCGTCCAAAATGGTCATTGTTTTAGGACAAACATTTTGATTCAAAATAATTATCGCTGCTTTGGATTATAATCATTTAAATTTTAAGGGTAAATTTAGTACTTTCTTCATTAATTTATGAAAATAATTGTTTTTCTTGCATCTATTGAAAAAAAAAGGCTTAAAAGCATTTGGTTACACTATTGTACTTGGGCCAATTATTGTGCTCGACCGATGAGATAAATTTAATAGGACCCACAGATAGCAAATTGATATCAACCGCATAAAGTGGAAACGGGAGGCGTGGAGGGGACGAGCACTGCTCGTTGGATAGGACTCCTCGGCTTGAGCAGTGATAGATAGTGTCATAGTTCCAAAGTACTCTCTATGCCCGGCAGTGTTTAATCCAAATTTCCATTGTTGTTTGTTCCAAAATAATGTTAGTTCTATTTCCTAAATTGAATGATTAAAAAATCAATGAAGTTCCAAAACCACCCACTCAAACTAGTCTAAGTAATGAGTAGCAACAAGAAACAGGATAAGCTTCATCCAAATTCGCTTATATTACCATCGCTCTCCTAAGATAGTACCCTTCGTAGACCCTACACAAAAAATAATGTTGCGCACTTCAACCTAGTTCCTAAAAATAGTTCCAAATCTTTTGTTGCATGTGCATATTCTTTTGCACATCAACCTAGTTCCTTAAATTAGCTTCTCAATTAGGGGGGGGGCTTGTGAGAGAGAGAACGAATGAATGTTGTCATAGGGTTATACTATATCATGGGCCCAAGTTCGACTAATAGGCTAGGCTCCAACAATGTATATTATCTATATCGAGCCAAAAGTTGTACATATTTAGACTATGTTTGTTTATGAGTTTATTTTTATTCTAAAATTTGTGTCTCTCGGTCTTATATATAGGTTGTATTTTAACGTTAAAAATATCAAGTCAAGTCATATATGGACAAAAGTTGGATTGATTTGGATAATCGAATTTCAAATGAGTATTTGTCTGGGGTTGACAACTTTCTCGATTTTGCATTCTCAAAAAAGTCTGTTGGTGTTAAAGAAATATATTGTCCTTGTAAAAAATGCGCAAATCGTTACCAAAAAGACCGTGCAACCGTGAGATCACATTGTATTGAAGTGGGATTTCAAAAAGATTACAAGAATTGAATTAGGCACGGGGAAGAGTACATTTCGGCGAGTAAGAATGATAATAATGATAGGACAACTGAAGATGGCATTGAAATTGAATTGGGCGTGCAAGATTGTATGAGGCGAATGGTACATGAAGGGATGGGTATGCCGGATAGTAACCAGCCAGGAATTGAAGAAATCGTACAATCAGATGCATCCACCGCAAAGTTTCTTAGACTTTTGAGAGATGCTGATCAAGCCTTGTGGGAAGGGAGTGTGTAAGTGCTCCAATTTGAGCTTGTTAGTATTTTCGTTAGAAAATTAACGAAAGTTATAACATTCCTAACAATTACTAACAATTACTAACAATTACTAACATTTCCTAACAATCCTAACATTTCTAACAAAGTGAAGGCAAAATGGGCATTGTCATTTAAGGATAAACCAAGGAAAAGAATCAAAAAAGTGAAAGAAATGGTCAAAAACCAAAAATAGAAATGGCTAGAACATAATCTGGCTGTTTAATTTGAATTTTAAAAAAGATTATTCCTTGTGTCCAAAGCCTGAAGCAGCATTTAATGAACAGTGCACGCGACTGATCCCATCCGCGCGGACATCTTTGTAAAATTCAGAGGGCTATAAATTGAGCCCTCCAGTCACAAAAAGAAAGAGGAACAAGAGCACAATTCACAGTATTTGGCGAATATACTCGAAAAAACAGTGAGAATTCTATAAGAATTGTCACCTTTTTCTCTTGAATCTTCTCAACTTTCACTCACTCAAATCAAACCCAAACACTCTTGCATTCAAGCCTTCAAACACAAAGCACAAAGAAGATAGGTATAACCTCCCTCTTCTTACCCTAAATCTCTCATCCATGCATGCATCTTCAAACTATAAAATGTAGTTCATTCATCTTCTTGTCTTAAGATCAAAGAAGATCACCATGGAAGTTCATCTCCATAGATGATCTTCTACAAGGATCTACATCATTTTCAAAGTGTTATTATTTTCTTGCAAAGAAAACATATTTTCAAAACCCTAAAAACCATTTTCAAGCACCAAATCTTGATTTCAAAGGATAAAATTCCCCTTCCCAAGCAAATGAAGTGCTTAGTCCTAATGTACCCCAAGGATGGTTTGGTATAGTTGATTCACCACTAAAATGTCAAGTGATCACTAACCAAAACCTAGGGAAATGGGGACAAGCATGGACGCAAAACCCCCCTTAAAATCATATTTTCTTTCTTGAGAAGTTGCTGTCCAGTAGCAATTTTCCAAGATCCCAGTCCATTGTCTTAATTTTTGGACACAGATAAACTTAGAATTTGGTGTTTACTACAAAACACTTTTTGTAGCCAACATCCAGAGATTTACAGAAATATTTTTACTTTATTTTTTGGGTGAGTAAAACTCTCTTTTTCAAATTTTCTTTCAGAGGCTAGTTCATCAGCTTCTGGAAATCCAGATTGCATATCTGAGATTCCAGAAGGTTTTGACCCCTCAAATCTTCTCCAAAATGGAAAATTCCTTCGTACAAATCTTATTTAAGGTGTCTGGAACAACTTTCATTCTCTGAGTTTATCCAGATTATGAAGTTTTAAGACCCTTGAATCCATTTCAAAATCAAAGGTCCACTGCCTTTTTCATTCTGGCAGAAGTGACTCTCAACTTCAAAAGGTCCTTTGAGTACCAAATCTCAACCCAAAAATCTTTCAAAAAATCATGGGATCAGTTTAAAGTCTTAAAAAGATATCCCAATTTTTACTTTTCTGAGTTTCAAATTATTTTGGCCAAAACACACACACACACACACAAATGATTTTCAGCTTGGAAGACTCGTTTTGCGAGGCGCGCCGGGTGCACACTAACGTCCTTCCCGACGCGTAACGTGACCTCCGAATCCAAATTTCTGATCTCGGGCATTTTTCAAAGTTTTGGCCCTTAAAATAAAAATGGCGTGGCGACTCCGTTTTCCGATTTTATTTGGTTTTCAAAGAAACGAAAAATCGAATTTTCCCGCGAATGGCACATCATCATAGTGGCGACTCTGCTGGGGATTTAGCTTTTTCTAAAAAAAATGATATTTGGTATATTGGTGGAAACCATTAAACTTCCCGTTATCGCCTCCTAACACGAGCCGGGGATAAATTGTGGTCTAACAATCCCACGTACCGGTATCACCGTTTTCAAAAAAAAAAGGAAAAAGCTTTTGAGGGTCAAGCTTCCGTCCCGGCTTTGAAAATCATTTGTGTGTGTGTGTTGATTTTTGCACATTTTTCGTGTTGTTTTGGCCGCCTCGGAAATAGTCAAAATTTTGACTGTCGGAATCATGTCCCTAACTGTAGGAATTTTCGTGCTTACGTGCTTATGTGTTCATTAAATTTCAAAAAAAAAAAATTCAAAAAAAAAAAAGGATTTTCAAAAAAAAGAAAATTTTCAAAAAAAATCATGCATCATATTTTTAAGACACATAATTTTTTTTTTTCTATTTTACTCAGAAAAAGAATATAGACTGCTTGCACACTACGCGCACGTGACCGTACACTGCACACTACGTCCCTAAACCGGGGAAATCCTTGTCGCGGTCCGTTTGGTCTTATTACGCCTCTCGAACGAGCACAGGACTACCCAAACATCCCATGGAGCCTCGTGTCGACCATGCACTTGTCCGTGACATACTTTGTCCGAGACCCGGTTGGTTTTTAGTCTGGTCTGTGTCATGCCCTGTCTGTGTATAGACCTTTCCTTTCAAGCCTTTGTCGGCATACCGACTCAATATCTTTAGGGGACCCTAATCAGTCGAAGTTCTGCCGGTTTTCCGCCGCAGACTTTGACCAAGATATTGACCGGCGCCTTGACTTCGGCTCTGACTGGCACAAATTATACACTGACTCCCAGCATTGATACTGAGTCATCAAGGATTAATGATTATTCCATGCCTAATTATGGCTTAACTGACGACAAGTCAAGATCAATTGTGGACGCTTATCAGTCCAAATCATGCCGACTTTTCGTCGAGCCCTCGGACATGATCTTGACTTTTGACGTCAGCTTTGTCCGTAATTTACATCAAATGCTCGTTAAGACTCGATTACCCGCCAGACTTTTAGGATCGTTTTTCTTTCGGTCGGGGGGACCCGCTTGCCCTATAGGACCCTCGCCCGGGCCGTCCACCCCGGGAGGTCGAAATACGGGTGGAATACGAGGGGCTTATAGATGTAGTGACGGGGCCCACCGATCCAGATCCAGAGTAGTTTGCGAAAAAGAAGAGCAATCTTTTCCAACCGATTAGGTTAATAAAACATGTTTTAAGTAAACGTGAACAAATAATCGCATGTTGCATGAGCCTAAAGCCCAAACATCTACCCTCCTTCATTCCTAGACATCTGAACCCTCGTGCCTTTTCCCCCGCAGCTCCGCACAAAGCTTGGTTTCGGGCACCGGGTCATCGTTTGATTAGTTGGGAAGAGTCAGCGCGTCATCGGCTTCGCCGTTTGTTCCGACTCCGGGTTTCGTAATGTCCGCATCGCCCGGTAATGATGGGGATAACGTCACTCCGCCTCCCGGGACCCTCGGACAGAGCAACAGTGGAACCGGTTAGCGAACGGATGAGGTTACGACAGGGAAGCACTGAATAGCCTTATGGAGGCTATTAAGAGCCGTGGTCCGGCCGCCGGCCTCAATCCGAGATGGCACCTTCACCGTGGAAGAAGACGAGGATGCCAACCCCACTCTCGGCCGCCCGACTACACCGGGATGCCACCACCCACCTCCTATGGTGCCACTACCGTAACCCATGCTCCTCGGTCTTCGAATTCGGCCCGGTCCCGACCACGAGATCACCTGGATCCATGCAGAGCGGCCTGAAACCGGTTCCTTGATCCCTCGGTGGGGACAAAGCCGTGCGGAATGTCTTCTCATGGTTGGGGTTAGCTCGGAATGCCCCAACAAATTGGAATGCCACCTCAGTCGGAACCGATCAATCCGACCTTCACAAAGAACACCCACAGCTCGGAATGCCGCCACGGCTCGGTCTCGGGCCACGATCGAGCCCCTCCTCGAATAGTACTGGTTCAACCGCTCCTCACACAAATCCGTTCCTCACTCAGACTTCTATGGGCTACCCAGCCTCCATCCGGTGTCATCCGAATCACCGGGGACCGCGGTACCCGGGTTATACACCCTCGCCTCAGTAGGCCATGCAATTCAACAGTCGGGGACAACGGCCCGCACCTAAGCCTACTTACGGGCCCCACTCTGGAAATCCAAGTTATCCGGCTACATCGGGCTGCCTCCACCTACTTTTCCGATTGAAAATCAACGGCAGCCGCAAGGTTCTATCCCTTCGCCCAAGATCCTACTCATGCTCCCTGTGGTAACTCGGCCACCGGGACGAGGTTTTCACCTACGTCCGGATCGGCCGTTCCCTCCACCCGCCCGCCTCCAGTGGTAGCTCCTCTCTAGCTCGGCTACTAGCTCGAATGCCATGGTTCCACCACAAGACCCTCACTTGGCCCGGTTCATGGAACAACACAAGGAAATGAAAGCGCAGATCGCCGAACCGATCGCCAAGAAGTACGCCTTCCGGCCTACTGCACCCGGACTCCATTGTTCCTCTGCCCCACAAATTCGTGATGCCTAATCTGGATCTCTTTGATGGGACTGCATGCCCGAAAACCCATTTGGACACATATACCTTGGCGATGAAGGCCAAAGGGTGCACCAATCGCCAGCTAGCCGACTATTTGAGTCTATCCTTGAAGTCCGGTGCCTTAAAGTGGTTCTTCCGTTTGAAACCTGAAGCCGGGGCTACGTGGGACCAGATTACCAATGCCTTCACGAGAGAGAAATATAAGGCCAACTTGGAGTGGGAAACAAATAGAGTTGACCTACAAACAAGCGTGCGGCGTCCGATGAGAATGTTGGGGACTTCTACAAGCGGTGGAATACTGAAACTCGGTGAAATGGCCATCCCTCCTTCCGAAGAGGAACAATGGACATCTTCCGGTCATGCTTGAAACCACATCGAGAGCCTCCCTCGGTCACTTCCCATACTCGGACTTACGGGCCATGGTTAACTCTGCGCCTAAGTTTGAAAAGGCCTACAATCAAGAACCGGCCGCTGCGCACCGCTTACGGATATCGAGCTCCTCCTTCAAACACCGCCTGCTTCCTGCCAAAGGCAAAGAAATGATTAACTATGCGGGACGGGAATGTAAGAACACAACTCCTTTTGCTCCCGTGAAAACCAGTAGAGCCGGACCACGGGTCATGAATCTCGAAAACTTTGGAATGCCTCTGAATGACATCTTTAGGGACTCGGTGAAGGAAGGCTTGCTGCGGCCTTTGGAGAATTTCCAACCCATGAATCCGAATGCTCCCGTGGATACCACAAAGTATTGCGCTTTTCATCAAGCCCACGAACATCTAACGGATAACCGCTTTACTGCGAAAAAGGCAATTCGGGGCCGATAGAGCAAGGAAAGTTGGAAGGCCCCGAAGAACCTAATACAAATCAAAAATCCTCTCGCCAAGGAACCATAATCGGGTGAATATGATTGAATGCGGAGAATCTTCGCATGCCCAGGAAGATGCCGATGAAGGTCCCCAAATACCCGTGGCCAACCTTGTCGAGGATCCCGACTTCGGATTCCCCCTCGGCCTTGAGGACATTGAACGAATCAACCCATCTTGGTCTCATGTCGGAGACTCCTTGCAAGAATACGAGGCCCGCTATTTCTCGGATAAAGGGAAGGCTAATATCGAAGAGTCAATGTTCCGGTCAAAACATGAGAGGACCATTTACACAAGATGGTTAGAACAATCGAGAAGAATTGAACAAGAAAGCTTCCGGCGAGCGCTGTCTTGGGGCTTATCGGCAAAGAGGCCGAAGAGCATCTCGGAGCTTGTACACTTCCACAAAATGGCTATTGGAGAAGTCAAATACGACCCCGAAGGCGGTGACCGAAGAATCGGAGGAGGAAGAACCCTTTTACATTCTACTCTGGTGTCAAATACGTGCCACCCTCTCACTCTTCCCCCATGGAGCTTTCGGGAGGAGAAGCTGAGTCACAATTACCACTTCCTGGAATGGGAACATATGACAATTTCTGCGGCTGCACGCACCCATATTCCCCTAACGGGTTTGATCGGCGTTCCCTCTCCGCCGAAATTCCGGTAGTATGGGAAGAAGATTCCGATGACAGCGATGATGATGATGATGACGAGAGCGAAGAGTCAACTGAGGCCCCGAATCCGGAAACAATCTGGAACAATCACGCCGGAAATGAGCCCATGGGAGCCAGGCACAATGGTTGGTTGTCAGCAAGCGACGACGAAGACACTTCGGGAGACGAATATGAAACCGAGGACATGAAGGCCATGAAGTTTTCTGGATCTGAGCACGTGGATGTCTTAGAATTCAACACTGCCTACCATGCTTTGGGGAAAGGGTTTTCAGGCGTCCGATCCAGGCTGATAGTCGAAGATCTGATCGAAAGAGGAAAACTAACTCCCATTCGCCCAAATGAGAGAATAACCCTGGTCAGATCAAATCCGCCCGAAAGCAAGGTAACGATCCTTATCAGGGTTACCCAAGAAGAGGTCACCTTCCCCGAATGTATGTTAGCTTCCAGAGAAGTCCTAGAAACTGGCATGATACAAGGTGCACCTCCCACACAAAGTGCCATAATCATCTCCAGCTCCGAGTACTACAGAAAGGAACCAGAATGGTTGCACTATACCGGGGATGAAATCGAAAAGCCGCCGAGCCCCGACAATAGCGACTCTTGTTGCATGATAACTATGAGCAAGGCAGGCCATGAGAGTGAATCGGAGGACGCCCTAGCTCTGTGGGCCATCCAAGGGGCAACAACACAACCCCAGGCCCAGAGGCCTGTAACTTGGGAAGCAGTTATAAGGGCCGCCCAGGAAGGGGCCAGTACAGCTCAGCCCCTCACTGTCGCTAGACTCCGTCAGAACCAGTGGCCAATAGCCAAAAAGGCTCCCCCGTTGACATTGGCGGCCTTGAAGAAATCCGGTCAAGAGACAGGCGAGGAGGAAGTTAACCCTGTTGACCCGATCCGGACAGATCTTCCAAGGGAATCCCAAGGCGGATAAGAAGGCCACGAGATCAAACACCGAAAGAAGACCGCCGCCCCTATGCTAAGGCAGTGAAACTCCAGGACCCCGAAAGAGGATCCCGTGCTCACCCTGAAGCAAACACAGCCAACATTTCCTCTCGGTCTCTACTCACTTCGTCCCTATCCCCATAAGCCGAAACCGGAAGAAAGCCCGGCTCGCACTCTAGTGCCTATTGAGGCTACTCCCGATGACGTGGTACAGCTGATTGGAAACATCTACTACGGGAACATAATCACTTTCACGTATCTCGACCTCCCTCAATTTGGGCCGATCATAACGAGCCTCTCTTCATCACATCCAGTTGGATGAACGACGCCTTCCTCGGGTCCTGGTTGATAATGGGTCCGGAATGAACATTCTTCCGGCAAAGATCATGAGCCTGCTTGATATCAAGACTACAGACTTGAAGCCTTCCTCCCTCACAGTCAAAGCTTACGACTCAACATCTCGAGCAGTCCTTGGAGTCGCTACCTTGGACCTCTGGTTTGGACAGAAATTGATACATGTGGAATTCCAGGTTATTGACATCCCGATTACTTTTAATGCCTTATTGGGAAGACCTTGGCTCCATCGGGTCAAGGGGGTCGCCTCGAAGCCTCCACCAAAGGTGTGAAATTCATCTCGAATGGGGATCTCGACGACCATTTACGGGGATTTAGTCACTTTGGAGGGCACAGATACGGGCGGAATACCTATTCTAGAAATCAAACATGACGAGGAAGGTCTCATGCTAACGGGCTTCGCGGTCGAGCCTCCCAAGGCCCAAGTGTGCAACATAGATCTGACGGTCACTCGGGATAAAATCCCACCGGTCTTGAAAATGATGAGAAAAATGAGCTATCTACCCGGCCTCGTGCAGGGAAACACCAACAAGGAACTCACAAACTCATCGAGGTGAAAGGACGGAATACTCGCCACGGCACGGGATATGAGGCCTCCTCAAGTGGACACCGCAAAAGGAAAAAGATTTGAAGCCGCTGGCCACGGGAAGGGTCCCGGTCAACGACCCTAAATCTCTCCCCTTCAGTCCTAATTTGGCAGACTACTTTGTAACGGGTCCCACACAACCGGGTAACATCACAGAACCCACTCCTACAGAAGAATGGCTAAAGCTACAGGATAGCCTCAACAAGTTCAGGGGAGCCAAAGCTAACCCGGTCCACAGAATGTTCCTGGACCTACCCAAGATACCCGGGGCTACCACTACCATGAGAAGTGAGTACACCTTCGGGCGTGCGACTGTCCGGTAGAAACAGGTTAGAAGCTTACTACCACAATTCCTACTGCCCATGAAGGTCCGAAACCTGAGTTCGAATTGACCGTGCCGAAAGCCAAAGCCACAGAAGTCTTTTCAGATGATTGGGATGGCCCAATCATGCAGCAGTTGTTTGGGGAGGAGATCCAGGTGCCAGATCTGATTGATTTCAGCTCGGTCAAAGAAATGGTAGCGATGATCGAGGAAGGAGCATAGTGAAATTCCCGAGTCATGACACCTCTGACAGCGATGCCGCTAAAAAATCGGGAAACTCTCTCAGGCCCGTCCGCGACCAAAGAACAAATGATCACCAAGCCTCGATTGGTCCCCCATCCCTTTGTGTCAACCTAGGAAAAGTCCTCAGAGTTTTTCATTGTTAAGGTCGAGTCTCTAGAGTCGTCCGACGGCCTTACGCCTAAAGACTACGAGTCTGTAGCAAGCGCTGTATTCCTTTTCGTTTTCAATGAAATGACGAACCTTTCTGAGTATCCCTTGATTGCCACTTTAACTAATGATGAATTAATTAATAAAATTTTTTTTAATAATAATTCATTAGATAAAGAAGCAGACACATTAAATGAACAATATATCAAAGAAATCTTTAAGCAGGTTGTCCGGAAAGAGGAAAATCGAGCCCAAGCTGCCGAAGAGATTTTGACGAGTGTGAATTTGAGAACTGCGGAAGAGCCTAAAGAGACGCAGATTGATGATTTCTTCAAAGGAACTGGAGAGGATGCTCTGCAAAATCCTACAAGATCCTCAACTCAAGGAAAGTAGCCCTCTTCATCAAAGAAAACATCATATGCAGATATGGGTTGCCAGCCGAAATCATCTCAGATAATGGATCCCACTTCGAAGGGGAATGTGACAGGTTGCTGGCAGAATTCCGAATAACCCGTCACAAGTCATCTCCTTACAGACCCCAAACCAACGGAGCCGTCGAGGCAGCAAACAAGACTTTGGAAAACATTATCCGGAAAATGGCTGTCCAAGGCAGAGATTGGCCCGAGAAGTTACACCTGGCACTCTGGGGCTACAGAACATCAGTCAGAACGGCAACTGGGGAAACACCGTTTGCCCTCACATACGGAATGGAAGCCGTACTCCCAATCGAGCTAGAGATCCCCTCGCTCCATATACTGCTGGAAAGCCAGATCAACGAGGTCGAATGGCTCCAGAGTCGCCATGATGAATTGGCCCTGCTAGATGAACGCCGATTGAAAGCAATGGAACACATCCGAGCCTACCAAGGAAGAATGGCCAGAGCCTTTGACAAGAAAGTAAAGCATCGGGAGATCCGAGAAGGGGATCTCGTTTTGAAAGAAAAGCCCCCGGTCCGTGTCAACCCCCTTGGCAAATGGGAGCCTGTCTGGGTCGGGCCATACATCGTCCAAAAGATCTTCTCCGGAGGAGCCGTGCAACTTGCAAATCTCGACGGAAATCCCTTCGTACACCCAGTGAATGGTGACAAGCTGCGCAGATACTACGCGTAAAACAAAGAAAAAAGAAGAAGTCAAAAAAAAAAAGAAGAAAAAAAAAGAGTGCTAAAAGAGTAATACCCAACTAGGTTGAAAACCCGAAAAGGGCGGCCTAGGTAAAAAACGGGGGTTGCACCAAAAGAAAAAAAAAACAAACAAACATCAATAATCCTAAATTATTACATCAAAAAAAAAGGGAAAAAAATGTGCATAAGCTGTACAAATCTCAATCCCAGTCATAAATCTCAAAATCTCAGAAAATCAGGGGGGGTAATCAATCAGAATCCCTAGCGCCCGACGTCTGTCCCCGGTCCCTCTTGCGATTCGGGCCCGCCTCCTCAGGAGCCCCGAAAATCTCGGGCTCAGAATCGTCCTCGTCTCCCGAAAGAGGCTCGTCAGGACCAACCGGCACGCTCTGATAGGGCAACCCGAGATCTGCGAAAAAATCATATCCGAAGGTGAAGGCGTCGGATTCCTGGACGTACGAAGACGACCCACCATCTTTGCCCAGGACGTGTCCCCGCCCGTGTGGATCCCCGAGAATGACATGATCCGAAGGCGCACCGCGCGGGGATCAATGAGAGGAGACGAGAGGAGTTTACGGAGAGGTCTACTGAGCGAATAGGAGAAGCCTCACTTTGACGGGCGCCGGCCCGTGGTCGCCTCGCTCTAACTTTGAGGAGCCCCGCATAGCGACCATCCTCCTGATGAATCTCTTAGCTCCGATCACTTGCTTCGTCGGCTTCTCGACGACCACCTCCGAAACCGCACAAAAGCAAAAGCGTCGAAGCTTGAGTTGAAGCGAGAAATGATGACAGGAAAAGAAAAGAAAAAAAAAGAAGAGAAAGAGAAGCCATACCTTCATACCGGACGAGGCCGGAAAGCTCGTGGAAGCCGCTCAGCCGAGGATCCGCACCCTCAATCGGACCCCATCCTGGATATATGAAAAATCCGTCCGAGGGTACCGCGGGGATCCCAAGCCCTCTCTATCCGGAACTTGGGGCATCCTCGGCCTCCTCAAAACAAATACTGGGTACGGCTCAACCGCCACAAATGCCGAGAAGTGCCGCCGGCCCGATAATCATCCCAGGTCACGAATCATCACTCGGGTGCATCATATCGGCGGGAGGCTCCACCGGTGTCCTCAAAGGCGAATTCACGCCATGCGCGCGTCACCCTCTCTCCCGGATAATAGGCATCGCAGTCGGGCCTCTCGAGAATCCTCCGTACCACAGTCCAAATCTCGGCGCCCTTCGAGCTGCGCCGCCTCGAAACGATCCCGGGGAAAAATATCATCCTCTCATCCGTCTCGGCCTCCGTCAAAGGAAGGCAATCCGCGTATCGAGAGTTGTACGCCCCTGGAGCTTATCTTCTCCCGGGCATGCTTGGACCAAGAGCGCATGGCCGGATACGCCCGACGTACTCCGCCCATTTGTCGCCACATCGTGACATGGAAAAACTCCAACGCCCATACTGCGAAAGGTAAAAATCCAATCAATCCGGTCTGCAAAAGAAAAGTGTGTGCTCAAGAAAAAAGGGGAAAGCAAAAGAGAGCTAATACCTCCAGGCAAACTCAAAGCGATGCAAGGAGCTCACGGCCTTACATGTACCTATCGAGAGCAAAGTAAAGCTCTGCCGGCCAGGCTTCTCCCCATGAGACGTCTCCGACCATCTCCATGTCCTCCAAGGACCTCGGCCAAGAGGCAAAGACTGCCGTCCCCTCAGCATGTCCGAAGAGGGTGCTCGAAAAAGCAAACCATAAGAAGGCCCTGGCAATCTGATCGGCGCCTATCCTCTCCTCCCCAGCCTCGTAGCTCACAATGGTCTCCACGATCTTCCCATAGACCACGACATACTCCATCCCCATCCCCTTTTTGGGAATAGGGGAAAATCCCAGAAGAGCCTGTAGATCTGCATCGCTGTAGCCATCTCGCCACTCAATGCTGCGTCCATTGAAGGACAAACCCGTGATCGCAGCATAGTCAGAAGGCGTAACCGTAGCCTCGCCCCAAAAGAAGTGAAACGTGTGAGTCGCATCCCACCAATGCTGCGCCAAAGCAAACATCAAGCCCTTTCTCTTAGGAAACTTGACCAACCCCCTCAAGCACTCAATGAACTCCCAAAGCCCGGTCTCAACAACAATCTGTCTCGGACTCGGCAAAGCTCCTCGGCCCGCATTCGGAAGCCGGTCCCACAAGTCAACAACAGACTCCACCGATCCTCGAGTCTTCATCTTGTTAATTTGCTCAGTAACGTAGTTGTTTCCACCACCAATAAAACGAAAAAAAAAAAAGAAGAAAATGTCAAAAAAAAAAATTTGCATTTGCACGAAAAAAAAAAGGGGGCATACATATGCATCATGAAATTTCAAAGAAAATTCGACAGCATAACAGCATACAATGAGCATAGCCCCATTTTTCTCGCACAAAAAAAAAGAGACAGTTTTCAGCAAATCCCAATGCATGCATTCCTACGGAAGTAAAAACTCCGTCCCATCTTCATGCATACATTCATCAAAAAAAATAAAATGCATTCCTACGGAAGTAAAATCTCCGTCCCGTTTTCATAGAATGACATGCATTCAATCAACGGGAGGAAAAATCCGTCCCACTTTTCAAAAAAAAATCAAAAATCATACATTCATATCATCATCTCATGTTGGCAAAATGCCAATTCTTTTCTCAAGCAAAATGCGCATTTTGGGAACACCAACAAATTCATTGCAACATGCATATCATCAAAAATCAATATTCAAATTCCAAAAAAAAAAAATCACAATTTTCATCCATAATTTTTGGATACAAAAAAAAAATGGCGAAAATGCCAATTCTTTTTCCAAACAAAATGCACATTTTGGGTTACTCATATACTCATAACATGCAAAGCATCAAAATCAAGATTCAAAGCCAAGAACATCAAAAAAGAAAAAAAATTCAAAAATCACCCAAAATTCAATCTCAAGCAAGAAATCAACAAAGGGAATGAAAAGATTCGAAGTATACCGTTCGGAGACTCGGATCAGAAGCCCAATGTTGCCAAGCATCGGGGTAGGGCTCCTCCGCAATCGATTGCGAAAGAGTATAGTGCCTCCTCATCCGGACAAGCTCCAATCGTCTCTCCGCTACCGGGCCACGTCCTTGGCCTTGAAAAACACCTTCCCCGTGTTCCATTGCTTGAAAATCGAAGAAAATCGGAAGAATTTTGGAGCTCCTAGGCTATCAATGGCGGTTTTAAGTGATTTTCTCTCTCTCCCTCGTAATTTTCTGTAAAAACAGACTGGGGAAGAAGAAGGGGGCGGCCCCTCATTTGAAACCCTCTGAACACGCTCCTATCCGCGCGGATAGGATTGTCAGGGTCAAAATGACCCTTTTGCCCTTTAAAAATCTGGGACTCTGCAGTTCAGTCCCCAACTTGACAGAGTTAACCAAAGTTAACCAAAGTCAGCCCCTTGTCAAGAAAATCATCCAACGGCAGTCAAACGTAAGACCGATTTCCCCGAGAAAGATAACGAGATCCCGTATCTTTCATCAAAATCATCAAATGGCAGTCAAATGTAAGACCGATTTTCCCGAGAAAGATAACGAGATCCCGTATCTTTCATCAAAATCATTCCCCGGCAGTCAAACGTAAGACCGATTTCCCCGAGAAAGATAACGAGATCCCGTATCTTTCATCAAAATCATCCAACGACAGTCAAACGTAAGACCGATCTCTCCGAGAAAGATAACGAGATCCCGTATCTTTCATCAAAATTACCCCCGGCAGTCAAACGTAAGACCGATCTCTCCGAGAAAGATAACGAGATCCCGTATCTTTCATCGAAACTACCAACGGCAGTCAAACGTAAGACCGATTTCCCCGAGAAAGATAACGAGATCCCGTATCTTTCATCAAAATTACCAACGACAGTCAAACATAAGACCGATCTCTCCGAGAAAGATAACGAGATCCCGTATCTTTCATCAAAATTACCAACGGCAGTCAAACGTAAGACCGATTTCCCCGAGAAAGATAACGAGATCCCGTATCTTTCATCAAAATCATCCAACGGCAGTCAAACGTAAGACCGATTTCCCCGAGAAAGATAACGAGATTCCGTATCTTTCATCAAAATCATCCAACGGCAGTCAAACGTAAGACCGATCTCTCCGAGAAAGATAACGAGATCACGTATCTTTCATCAAAATTACCAACGGCAGTCAAACGTAAGACCGATTTCCCCGAGAAAGATAACGAGATCCCGTATCTTTCATCAAAATCATCAAACGGCAGTCAAATGTAAGACCGATCTCTCCGAGAAAGATAACGAGATCCCGTATCTTTCATCAAAATTACCAACGGCAGTCAAACGTAAGACCGATTTCCCCCGAGAAAGATAACGGAATCCCGTGTCTTTCATCAAAATTACCCCCGGCAGTCAAATGTAAGACCGATTTCCCCGAGAAAGATAACGGAATCCCGTATCTTTCATCAAAATCTTCCCCGACAGTCAAACGTAAGACCGATTTCCCCGAGAAAGATAACGGAATCCCGTGTCTTTCATCAAAATTACCCCCGGCAGTCAAACGTAAGACCGATTTCCCCGAGAAAGATAACGGAATCCCGTATCTTTCATCAAAATCATTCCCAGAAGCGATCGACGTAAGACCGATTTCCCCGAGAAAGATAACGAGATCCCGTATCTTTCATCAAAATCATCCCCCGGCAGTCAAACGTAAGACCGATTTCCCCGAGAAAGATAACGAGATCCCGTATCTTTCATCAAAATCTTCCTCGGTAGTCAAACGTAAGACCAATTTTCCAGACGAATACGTCTGATTTTCCCCAGCAAAGGCTAACAAAATCCCCAGCAAAGTTAACGGAATCCCAAAAGCCAACGAAATCTCGAGAAGAACTCGAACTACGAAAGGGCTTGATTCCCCGCTAGGGATACGTAGGTAGCCTATCATTAGGTCCAGCCCCCCGACCAAAACGGTCACCCTCTCCTTCGGCAGCAGACAAAGTCCACCGAAAGGCCATTTCACAATCAAGGTTCGAGGCACCTAAAACGCCATCATCAAGGTCCGAGGCACCTAAAACGCCATCATCAAGGTTCGAGGCACCTAAAACGCCATCATCAAGGTCCGAGGCACCTAAAACGCCATCTTCAAGGTTTGAGGCACCTAAAATGCCATCATCAAGGTCCGAGGCACCTAAAATGCCACCTCCAAGGTTCAAGGCACCTAAAACACCATCTCCAAGGTCCGAGGCACCTAAAACGCCATCTCCAAGGTTCGAGGCACCTAAGACGCTATCACTAGGAAAGCGATAAATCACAATCATCCCCGGCAGAGCGGATAACCATCAGACCGAAAATGGTCATTCCTATCCCCAGCAGAGCGGATAGCCATCAGACCAAAAATGGTCGTTCTTATCCCCAGCAGAGCGGATAGCCATCAGACCGAAAATGGTCATCTCTTATCCCCAGCAGAGTTTCTCTCCAGCAACCGATTGCAGAAATCGCTCATCAGGTTCGAGGCACCTAAAACACCATCATCTCCAGGGTCAAAGACCCGAACTACGACTGGCTTGATTCCCATTCGGGATACGTAGGTAGCCTATCGCTAGGTTCAGCCACTCGATCACTCGATCATCCTGCCAAATATGGAGCCTTACTCTTATCGACGACCCCGCTTCCTTCGAAAGCACCGTCGCCGAGGGACTACTGTAAGTGCTCCAATTTGAGCTTGTTAGTATTTTCGTTCGAAAATTAACGAAAGTTATAACATTCCTAACAATTACTAACAATTACTAACATTTCCTAACAATCCTAACATTTCTAACAAAGTGAGGGCAAAATGGGCATTGTCATTTAAGGATAAACCAAGGAAAAGAATCAAAAAAGTGAAAGAAATGGTCAAAAACCAAAAATAGAAATGGCTGGAACATAATCTGGCTGTTTAATTTGAATTTTAAAAAGATTATTCCTTGTGTCCAAAGCACAGACGGCATTTAATGAACAGTGCACGCGACTGATCCCATCCGCGCGGACATCTTTGTAAAATTCAGAGGGCTATAAATTGAGCCCTCCAGTCACAAAAAGAAAGAGGAACAAGAGCACAATTCACAGTATTTGGCGAATATACTCGAGAAAACAGTGAGAATTCTATAAGAATTGTCACCTTTTTCTCTTGAATCTTCCCAACTTTCACTCACTCAAATCAAACTCAAACACTCTTGCATTCAAGCCTTCAAACACAAAGCACAAAGAAGATAGGTATAACCTCCCTCTTCTTACCCTAAATCTCTCATCCATGCATGCATCTTCAAACTACAAAATGTAGTTCATTCATCTTCTTGTCTTAAGATCCAAGAAGATCACCATGGAAGTTCATCTCCATGGATGATCTTCTACAAGGATCTACATCATTTTCAAAGTGTTATTATTTTCTTGCAAAGAAAACACATTTTCAAAACCCTAAAAACCATTTTCAAGCACCAAATCTTGATTTCAAAGGATAAAATTCCCCTTCCCAAGCAAATGAAGTGCTTAGTCCTAATGTACCCCAAGGATGGTTTGGTATAGTTGATTCACCACTAAAATGTCAAGTGATCACTAACCAAAAACTAGGGAAATGGGGACAAGCATGGATGCAAAACCCCCCTTAAAATCATATTTTCTTTCTTGAGAAGTTGCTGTCCAGTAGCAATTTTCCAAGATCCCATTCCATTGTCTTAATTTTTGGACACAGATAAACTTGGAATTTGGTGTTCACTACAAAACACTTTTTGTAGCCAACATCCAGAGATTTCCAGACATATTTTTACTTTATTTTTTGGGTGAGTAAAACTCTCTTTTTCAAATTTTCTTTCAGATGCTAGTTCATCAGCTTCTGGAAATCCAGATTGCATATCTGAGATTTCTAGAAGGTTTTGACCCCTCAAATATTCTCCAAAATGGAAAATTCCTTCGCACAAATCTTATTTAAGGTGTCTGAAACAACTTTAATTCTCTGAGTTTATCCAGATTATGAAGTTTTAAGACCCTTGAATCCATTTCAAAATCAAAGGTCCACTGCCTTTTTCATTCTGGCAGAAGTGACTCTCAACTTCAAAAGGTCCTTTGAGTACCAAATCTCAACCCAAAAATCTTTCAAAAAATCATGGGATCAGTTTAAAGTCTTAAAAAGATATCCCAATTTTTACTTTTCTGAGTTTCAAATTATTTTGGCCAAAACACACACACACACACACACAAATGATTTTCAGCTTGGAAGACTCGTTTTGCGAGGCGCGCCGGATGCACACTAACGTCCTTCCCGACACGTAACGTGACCTCCGAACCCAAATTTCTGATCTCGGGCATTTTTCAAAATTTTGGCCCTTAAAATAAAAATGGCGTGGCGACTCCGTTTTCCGGTTTTATTTGGTTTTCAAAGAAACGAAAAATCGAATTTTCCCGCGAATGGCACATCATCACAGTGGCGACTCTGCTGGGGATTTAGCTTTTTCTAAAAAAAAATGATATTTGGTATATTGGTGGAAACCATTAAACTTCCCGTTATCGCCTCCTAACACGAGCCAGGGATAAATTGTGGTCTAACAATCCCACGTACCGGTATCACCGTTTTAAAAAAAAAAAGGAAAAAGCTTTTGAGGGTCAAGCTTCCGTCCCGGCTTTGAAAATCATTTGTGTGTGTGTGTGTTGATTTTTGCACATTTTTCGTGTTGTTTTGGCCGCCTCGGAAAAAGTCAAAATTTTGACTGTAGGAATCATGTCCCTAACTGTAGGAATTTTCGTGCTTACGTGCTTATGTGTTCATTAAATTTCAAAAAAAAAAATTTCAAAAAAAAAAGGATTTTCAAAAAAAAAGAAAATTTTCAAAAAAAATCATGCATCATATTTTTAAGACACATAAATTTTTTTTTCTATTTTACTCAGAAAAAGATTATAGACTGCTTGCACACTACGCGCACGTGACCATACACTGCACACTACGTCCCTAACCCGGGGAAATCCTTGTCGCGGTCCGTTTGGTCTTATTACGCCTCTCGGACGAGCACAGGACTACCCAAACATCCCATGGAGCCTCGTGTCGACCATGCACTTGTCCGTGACACACTTTGTCCGAGACCCGGTTGGTTTTTAGTCTGGTCTGTGTCATGCCCTGTCTGTGTATAGACCTTTCCTTTCAAGCAGGTAGCGATGAAGAAAGTATGGTATTTTCCCTTAAAGCCAAGGTTGCAAAGGTTGTATTGGTCATCTAAGACCGCGACACTCATGAGATGGCATGCCGAGAAAAGAATAGACGATGGTGTGCTGAGGCATCCTGCAGACTCTCGTGCGTGGAAGGAATTCGATGAACGTTATCCATTATTTTCAAGTGAAATTCGAAATGTTAGATTGGGATTAGCATCTGACGGATTTAATCCTTTCAGAACAATGACTATATCTCACAGTACTTGGCCGGTTGTGCTTATGCCATACAATCTTCCACCTTGGTTATGCATGAAACAACCATATTTCTTCTTGTCGGTGCTTACTCAAGTCCCAAAAGGTCCGGGCAACAAGATAGATGTGTATCTCCAACCGTTAATTGATGAGTTGAAGGAATTGTGGGAAGATGGTATATCAACTTATGATGCATCAAGGAACGAGTTGTTTACTTTACGAGCTTCACTATTATGGACAATAAATGACTTTCCTGCATATGCAATGTTGTCTGGATGGAGCACTAAAGGTGAATATGCTTGCCCTTGTTGCAATGTGAGACCTCAAGCACGATGGTTGGATCATGGTGGCAAGTATTGTTATATTGGTCATCGACGCTTCTTGCCTAGGAGTCATGCTTTTCGTAAGGATAAAGGCTCTTTTGATGGTACTCATGAAGTGAGAGATAAGCCCAAGTTATTGTTTGGAACAAAATTGCTTAAACAAGTTGAAAATATGGAAAGCAGTATAAAATAGAAGATATTATTAAAAAGAGGAAAAGAGAAGAGGGTGAGAAGCAACAAGCCAAGTTGGAGAAAAGAAAGGTTTCTAAGTTGTGTCACAATTGGAAAAAGAGGAGTATCTTCTTTGAGTTGCCATATTGGGCAAATAATCATGTTCGTCATAATCTTGATGTTATGCACATTGAAAAAAATGTGTGTGATAATGTGCTACATACTCTGTTAGGTAATGCGGGGAAATCAAAAGATAATGATAAAGCAAGAAAAGACCTAAAAGAGATGAACATTCGGAAACCATTGCATCTACAAAAGCTTCCATCTGGCAAAGATATTATGCTTCAGACTCAGTTTACAATGAGTAAGAAGCATAAAGACACATTCTTGAAAGTTCTAAAGGGAGTCAAAGTCCCTGATGGCTACTCGTCAAACATATCTCGTTGTGTACATCTAGAGGAAAGAGCTATTTGGGGTCTTAAGAGCCATGATAGTCATATTTTGCTCCAACAACTACTCCCTTTAGCTGTTCGAAAAGCGTTGCCTACTTCTATTGTAAAAGCCATCATTGAGTTGGCAAATTTCTTTAGGCAATTATCCTCAAAGGTGAATACACTTGCTGATCTCGAAAAGATACAAGATCGGATGGCTGTCACACTATGCGCTCTCGAGAAAATATTCCCACCAGCTTTCTTTGATGTTATGGAGCACTTGCCGGTGCATTTAGCCGAGGAGGCCTTGCTAGCAGGCCCAATACAATTTCGTTGGATGTATCCGGTAGAGAGGTACATCCATATTAAATTTACTTTGAAAAAAGTTTAATTCCTTTTTACATCTGCTTTAGCATAAGTAAATGTTTTTGTAGGTTTCTACTTACATTAAAATTATATGTTTGAAATCGAGCCCATCCCGAGGCCTCCATAGCTAAGGCAATTGTGGCTGAAGAATGCATGACTTTTTGTACGCAATATTTGGATGACATTGAGATAAAGTCCAATCGTCCTAGAAGAAATGATGATGAAGGTGATGAGTTAGGCCGCTTTGTAGGAAAAGAAGAGGTAATTACCCTTGATTACATCACACGAGTACAAGCGCATAGATATGTGCTTTTCAATAATAAGATGTTGAACAATACCTAGAGTAAGTGATTCCTTACATGAGGCTTACATTCCTTATATCTTTTATATTTCAAATTAATACTTAATTCATATTTTCAATCTGCTCAGAATGCATCGTGTACATTTGAGGGAGACACTACCTCGTAATCAATGACATCTTATAGAGAAAGAACATAATGATAAGTTTGTTAGCTGGTTTAAGGATTATGTAAGTATGAAACCACCTTCATATAATAGTTTCAATTTATCGTTTTAAATATTTTCTTATTAAATTTTGTTTTTTATAAAAGGTATGCACGACGAAAGATGTAGTGCCCGAAAGAATTACGAGTCTTGCATTGGGTCCTCATATGGATGCGAGGCGGTATAAGTCTTACATAATAAATGGTTTTCGATTTCGAGTGAAGGATGTCGATAGACGAAGGAAAACTCAAAATAGTGGAGTCATCTTTGAATGCAAGTGTGACAAGTTTTGCAAGCCGAAAGGATAATAATCCCATTGTAGGGGATGTTAACTTCTACGGGGAGTTGATTGAGATCCTTGAAATTCGTTATAGCAACTCAATAAGATTTGTATTGTTTAAATGTGATTGGGTTGATAACCGGACAGGCAAGATGGAAGATGAGCAAAAACTTACTCTTGTAAACTTCAATCACAAGTTGTATAAGGATAATCGAGTTGGTGATGAACCATTCATATTAGCATCTCAAGCTGAGCAAGTTTGGTATGTTAAAGATCCTATAGAAAGTGATTGGAAAGTTGTGATGAGGATTACACCAAGAGATAGTTTTGACATATATTCAAATGATGATAAACAAGTTTCAGATTCGATTCCACAATTGGTACCATTTTGCTCACAAAATCTGGATGAAAATGTTGCTAACGAAGAAGCATCGTGGGTGCGAGAGGGAGTTGATGGGGTCGAGATTGAAACTACTAATATCAATGACCTAGATGTTGATATGACCGATAATGATGATGTTGATATGGCCGATAATGATGATGATTAGTTTGAGTAGTATTTGTTTAGATCTTATTTGCTTACTATTTACTAAGACAATGTTATTACTTAAGTTTCATGTTTCATTCAAACTTGTTATTTTTGTATGGTTGAATATTAATATTGTTACTTCTATATAATATGTATTTGTTTAGGTCTTATGTGCTTACTATTTACTAAGACAATGTTATTACTAAAATTTGTGTCTCTCCGTCTTATATATAGGTGGTTTTTGTGTTGAAAATATGCCTCCTAAGGAGAGAGACGGTAGAGGGGGTAGCAACAAGAGGGGTAGACAAAACCCGCCGCCCATAGTCCCAAATGATCCCACTTCCCCTAATGCATCATTGACGCCGTTTATGGGATTATCCCAATTGACCGCCGCTCAAAAGAAAAAATGGCGGAATTTGGAGGGTAGGAAATTTCAAGTCACCACTTTCCTTTATTTGCCGGTGTTGAGGGATTCGGGTTTAGAGACGTTAGTAATAGAATTGATGACGCAAGCCGGGTTAGGTAATTTCCTGGGGAAGACTCCAGCTACGTATTTGAGATATTCACTTGAGTTCCTTTCAACTTTGGAGGTAGGCAAGGGGTCACAAGAAAATTCTATTCGGTTTCATATGAATGATGAAGCCTATCGAGTGACTTATGATCAGTTGAGGGAAATCTTTGGGGTTGATCAGCCGAGAGGAAACTGGGTCGAGACTGATGGGGGGACTTGTTTTTTCTTTTCGGAGCTCACAGGATTTCCCTGCAAAAAAAGATACCTTAGGGCTTCCTCTCTTTCTCACCCGGCTTGGAAATTATTTTACAGAGGTCTATCTATGTCTTGGTTGGCAAACGGAGAGCCCGCTCAATTGAATGTGGCTATGGTAAACCTTTTGCGAACAGGGTTGAGGAGTTTTCAGGTGATTCCTGATTTGGTTGATATTTTTGTTCGGAGATGTGAGGCATTTGCCCTTACCAAAAAGGGAAACATATCAATTGGGGGGATGATCACATTGATTGCTCAAGCTTGTGTGGGTGAACCAAAACCCGAGGCGATGAGATTGATGGGGGGCACGAGTTTTTATTCTGGAGACTGGCTAGTGCAGTATGACAAGTTTGTGAGAGACCGGAGGGCGACAGATAACATGTCTTTATTGTTTGAATATGGTACTCCCAGGAGGACGGTCCGTTGCAGGGTAGGGGCCACGTTTCCGAGTCGTGAACAGGCCAGGCATTGGCGTATGCCCGGTGTTGATGATCAAATAGATCCCATTGATGAGGAGGATGATGAGGAGCAGGAAGAGGAGGATCAGGAGAGACAGGGTGGTCAGGGAGGAGAGCAGAACCAGAACCAGCAGGGTTCTTTTGATCAGTGGGATACCATGAGGGCATTTTTGGAGGAGCAGGAGCGATCGAGGATCGCTCGGGAGCAGAGCCGACATGCTTTGAAGGATGCTAGATGGGGGGAGGTTATCGCTCGGGAAGAGAGTCGACAGACTTTAGAGGATGCTAGATTGGGGGAGGTGCAGGATCGTTTTGAGGGGTTGGAAGATGAAACTGCCATTTTGGGAGCCCAATATACGCAGCTGGAGGCTTGGGCGATGCAGACAGAGCCCCGGAGTTACGAGCCAGTTTCAGAGGATTATTTGACTACGATGCATTTCGAGAGCCACCGCTCGTGCACGAGGCGTTCTTCCCGTCGACCTACTATCGTGACAAACCTCCGGCTCTCATCAGTGATGTTATTATTGTGATGTTATTATTAATGTTTCATGTTTCAATCAAACTTGTTATTTTGTATGGTTGAATATTAATATTGTTAATTGTAATATGTATTTGTTTAGATCTTATTTGCTTACTATTACTAAGACAATGTTATTACTTATGTTTCATATTTCAATCAAACTTGTTATTTTGTATGGTTGAATTGAATATTAATATTGTTAATTGTAATATGTATTTGTTCTGCTTCTTTTGATCAAACTCTTATTTCCTACGTAGAATCTTGTTGCAGCAGCTCTTACTTTCTACCTCCGTCATCTGCTTTTCCAGGTACTCCTTTGATGCCTGTAGAAATTTGAATATATTAAATGAATATCCAATTTTTACTTTGGGATGTCCCCGCCTCGCTTCCCCACCGATTTGGTACCCGCGGGAGCCCCAGCCCCCCTGTACTATTTTATACTTTTACGTATCAAGCAAGGCTTGCCCTATAGTGTTGTTGTTGTTGTTGTTGTTGTTGTTCCTTGTGGTTGTTGTTGTTGTTCCCCCGCCCGCTTCCCCACCGATTTGGTATTTGTTTTTGTTAAATGTGACATATAACAAATGTCCCCCGGTAATGTCATGTTTGTTGTTCCCCCCGCCCCGCTTCCCCACCAATTTTTTGTTTTTTGGTTGATTCGTTGGAAATGTTAGTGTAATGTCATGGTTTATGGTATTTGTTGTTATTGATCACATTTAACATTTTTTGTTCCAAAAGTATTATTTATAGAGCAAAAGAAATGTAGATTTGGTTCTGTACATGTGCTCGTGAATGCAAGTTCTATATTCTTGGTGGTGATTGCATTATGGATGTTTTTATCACATTATGCTTGCACTTTGCACTAATGTGTATTGAAGTTCAACTCTTGTGGTTTTGCATGCTTGGAGGACAAAGTGACATTTAATTTCAAAGGGAAAATGCTCAACTTGATTACCATAAGAAATGAGACAATCAGACTTGCTTTTTCCTCTAATTCACACACACACATGCCCTTTCTGATACTGGGAAATTTGGAGTTGGGTGCATTGAGTATTCTTGGCCTTTGTACTGCTCCAATTCATGCAATCTCCATCATGAATATTGCACTGATGATCTTAAACTATTGAATTGTGGACAACTCCATAAAATAAAATGAAATGAAATTCAATGATTAGCACATTGACTATACCTTGAAATCCTCCCCGTTGTTAATTTCTGTTCATGCACTCTCTGTGTCTGCGCTTAGAACAACATGCTTGAAAAAATCAATATGCACATAGTTAACTGCTGTTATTTGTGCATTCAGGTTATCCAGGTCATTCAAGAGCTAAGGTTACACAATTATCAAAATTCGGACGTCCGGTGAGCTTGCTATACTTATTAAATTCTGGCGTTTCCATATTTATTGATATTACACTGGTCTGCATAGGCCGTCTACCTTATGCTTTAGTTAAACTTACATTATCTTTACTAGGAGAGAGATTACAAGAGAGCAGTTACCCACTATGAGGTTGATTTCTTGTTGATCAAATTCATGCTAGTATTAGAACGTATGCAATTTACACTTGGTCACTAGCATGTAACTTGAGGTGCATAAGATTTCTAGTGTACCTGAACTACCAACCTGGAAAATACTGTGTATCAAATAGAAATATAAAAATGGGTGAAAATATGTTGTAGAAATGCTTAAAGATGAATCTATCAATCTTTAAGAGTAAGAGTCCTACCTTGTGTTTGCATGCTTATTATTAAGAAAACATTAAAAATGAGTAAAATTTCAAGTGAGCTGAGGACACAATTGTCCATAAAAACTATTTCATTCTTCAACTGAGTAAAAAATTGGTTAGTTAGGCATTTTTTTTAAAATTATACAAGCATTATTTGGACAAAGTTGTCTAAATCACTTGTCATTTGGGGAACGAGACTCTTATTTTTCGGACGTACCAAAAGGAAAATGGGATTTTTACTTTGGGACGAAGGGGAGTAAAATAGAAGAACAATTGCAAGAGAAAATCATGGTTTACATCACATGTTTACTGACTAAAGTTTCACAGTGAACTATCCAGCTTTATTAAATTTGCACAATGTTCATTTTTTTACTTTCTTGTTTTATTTTCTTGCTTTCTCTGCCTGTTATAATTTTTTTTCCCATTCAAATATATCTGTACAATCTACAATCTTGTCTATCCAGTAGTCAAAAAATTACAACATCACGTGTTCAAGTTTCCAGTTCTTTTCCTCGATCTAATAATTTTTTGTTCCAAAATACTTGTTGTTTTATTATTATCTAGTCATTTTATAGGTCTTATACATGATACATAAGACCTATAATAAATTTATAGGTCTTATACATATATTATAAGACTATTTTTTTGGGTCCTTTACTTGGTTTATCCAATTTTTGTGCTATAATTGAATTGTCATATGACAGATATGCCGCCAAAGAAAAATTTATTACCAAGTCAGGGCTCGAACCCTAAAGGAAGAGGGCTGGCAAAACCAACCCCCAAATGGGGTAAAGAGAGATTGAACATAATATGGAATAATTATGATCAACCAGTTGGTGGGGAAATGGCCAAATTAGCTACTCAGATAGGAATTTTTGCTAAAAATGGGGAACATTTCCCATTAACTAGAGAGTGGTCTTAGATGGACCATGAGTGCATAAATAACGTATGGAATGACGTTCTGGTAAGTTGTAATCCATATTTCTTACATAAATCTCTAGTACGTAGTCAAAAGTCTTATGATTCTCTAACAATTGTTTTTTTTTCTTTGTTGAATTGTGTATATAGGAAAATACAAATGCTCCTCCGGAGTATTACCCGGTTATGGTTCTTTCTCTCGGTAAAGCGTGGCGTGACTGGAAATACCAGGTGAGACAAGCATATAATAAGTATTACTCAGTTATGAATATTACTCAGTTATGACTTTGTTATGAATATTGACTCAGTTATGAATATTACTCGGTTGAAACTGGTTTATAAGATGTATGAATCCGACCAAGACGCATTGGCTCACCCACCCCGTGGGTGCGTTGCGGATCAATGGGCTGCACTTGTTGCGATGTGGGGTACGAACAAGGCTCGGGTATATTTCAAATTAATCTCAATCTATTATCGTGAATGTCTTATATAAGTAGTCAAATTAATACTAATATTATCTTTTTTTTTTCCAGAAATATCGAAACAAATAAATTGAATCGAGAAAAGCAATCGTGCACTGAATAGGACCGGAAAAACGTCCCATCCCAAAGTCATCAAAGAGGTTTGTCATCGTTCAATTTAGTTCTCGCTTGTCAATTCAATTAATGTTTCTTTTTGTATCGTATATAAATATATTTTTTTTGGTCAAATGATTCTATTATAAGTTGTAGAGAGACGACAAGGGTTTACCAACTGATCGCGTAAGCATTTTCATACATATGCGCACGGGCAAAACACCCGCGAGATCAAGAAACCACTCAAATGATTGTAAGTTAAAGTTTCAACCTTTTCTGTTTTCAGCTTTTGTTATTCTATAGAATACTTTTTTTCATTTCTAACTTCATTTTCATAATATTAATTAAAGTTAAAACACTTATATTGAACATGTTGTTTTTGTTACAAAGAAACGCTTAATGATGCAATTGAGGAGCTGCCAGAGGAGCAACAAAACTCTCCCACGGCGCGTGAAAATATTTTTGTTGGTATGATGGGCCCTGATGACCACGGGAGAGTGCGATGTATGGGAGGCGGTCTTAACAAAACTAAGGTGTTTGGTAAATCCCCAACTTCTCAGACAGCTGTATTGGAGGCGGTGGCGGGGGTCAGAGCAGATTTTGAAAGGCAACTTCTGGAGGAACGCCGACAAAATGAGGAGGAACGCCGACAGTTACAACAACAACTTCAGGAGGAACGCCGACAGTTACAACAACAAATTGATGAATTGAAACGTTGTTTTTTTGAACGACGTGGAAATGACGATAATGAATAGGTGTTGTGGATTTTAGATATTGTGTATTTTGGATACATTCAACAACTAATAACTTTTTTGTATAATGGTTATTATGTCTGGATACATTGTGTTAATATGTAGATTGTAAATATTGATTGCATTTGTGTATTTTTGGTTATATACGGAGTTGTATTTATGTGTGTACAAGTTGAATTTGGTTTTTGTGAATGTATTTTTGGGGAAAATGAATTATACAAAGTGGGAAAAAAAGGCTTATTTACGGCGGTGACTAAATCCGCCGTATAAAGCTGGGGACGACTCGTGCCCAAAGGGGGGACGAGGGAACCAGTAGGGGGTGTAAATGGTACGACTCGTGCCATGGTGGACGAGTCGTCCCTATTAAGTTATTTACGGCGGTGACTAAATCCGCCGTATAAAATGGCTTGGACGACTCGTCTACAAAGGGGGGACGAGGGAACCTGGTGGGGGTGCAATTGGGACGACTCGTTACGGGGAGGACGACTCGTCTCTTATTTACGGCGGTTACACATACCGCCGTATAAAGATCACTAAAATACGCCATAATATATGTATGTATTTCATTTATATACGGCGGTGGTATATCCGCCGTATATAGTATTTACGGCGGTGATCCCGCCGTATATAGTATTTATGGCGATGATTTATACGGGGGTCTATTTACGGCGGCTAGTCCGCCGTAAATACTATATATGGCGGGGCGCGTGGTATTTAAGGCAGATTTTAACCGCCGTAAATAAGCCTGTTTCTTGTAGTGTCTTGACACTAAAGAATTCCCTAAACACTCTCATACAAGGTTCATACCCTAAGAACCTACAGACCATAACAAAGCACACCAGGACTCTACAAGTATTGGCTCCCAGTTGGTGGGGTAGGGCATTTGCACATTCCAAAAACTAATTTATAAATGGGTCCAATGGCAACCTCAGGCCAACTTCAAATTGACCATAGAAGAAGGCCACCCTAGTAGGATCTTCCTTGTAGGTATCCCCGAACTGAGACAGGAAGTCTTTCTTGCCATATAGGGTGATGTCGAACTCCTTCTTGTCCACCTCACAAAAGTTGTACACCATGTCTATTCGAGATGGAAAGTTCTGCTTCCCTCTACGCGGCCTAGGAGGCACGTACCCTCTTTAATTTCTCTCGGGTACAACGGAAGGCTCAAAGGCATCCACGATTCGAGGACTTGAGGAAGTCGAAGTAGAAGCTCCCCCTTGAGTCGCCATATCTGTATAAGAAGAAGAGGAAATAGGGGAATCAGTCATATATACAACTTCAATGGACCTAGCAGATGTAATAAGGGGCGACCTAGATTCCCCCAGAAATCCTTTCCTATTCCTAAGGAAGGAGGGTTTATTGGGACCTCGAACATAGAGCAGAGCTATGTGATCAAGAAGTTCATGAAAAAAGTTGAAGGAGATGACTCTTGGATCGTTCGTTTCTAAAGCACCTATGGTTTCTCCTACAGGCAAACTCAGCTCGTTAAAACGCAAACCCCACCGGGTCAAAATTAAGGAACACTCCTCAGCCATCATCTCTCTCCATATTCCATTCAGGTGTTTATAAACTCTCCGATTGACTGTGCAGTAGCCGTACCAAGCTCCGGCTTCACTACTAAAGGTCCTAGCCATGGCGAAATCAAGGAAAACACATAAATTAAGCCCTAATGCTAAAAGGTGAGAAGAATACCTTAATCAGTTTGAACGAGGAATGACTTTGGTAGAAGACGAAGGCTCGAATTAACTCAGTTGCCGTTTCGCTACCGTCGCCGGAGATATACAAGAGCTTGGAGAGAGTAAAAGTTCGAAAAGGAGAAGGATTTGGGTATTTGTATTTTTCGAAATTGAGAAGGAAAAAGAAAAAAATTCAAACGTTATTTTCCTAATTAAATGTGGAAAACAGTTCACAAGGCGGTTCCCAAACGTCAAAACAGTAATGATTGCAAGATACGGCGCTCCCAGCGATCCAACCGTTCAACAGTCAACGATCAGGATTGAGCCACGTCACTATCAGTCGGGTAAACATCAGTTCAAGCGTCGACTTGTGAGTTACCACAATCGTCATCAGAATTTCTTTAACTTCCTGGCCGACAAAGTCAACTCAGAAAGTTGGGGGCCACTAAACAGACTTAAAGTATCGAGCTAGACCCAGCAAGTAAAGCCCAGTCCTCAGCCTATTATTGCCACCACGTTCTCGGTGGGCTAGGCCCAATTATTACAAGGCCGAAGGCGCATCATCTCGATCAGTAGACTTAAGCTCATTATCCGACCTACGAGGTCCCGACCTAGCTTGGTCCGACTCTACGATCCATGTTCTATTTCGGGTACGGTCTAGCCCTACCCATCAGTCAGGTCGACCTAGTCCCAACAGGCGACCTCGACCAACCAAGCAAGCGTCGACCTATTGAATCCAGGTGTACGCACGACTCTTTCCATAATTGAATCCCTACAAATCAGGAGTTATTCACGGACACGATCTATAGACACGTACCTGTCCCACAAATTACGGGATTCATGCAGTCCTACCACAAATACCACACTCATCAAACCACTATAAATACATGACAACTACAACGGTTTTGAGGTAACTGCAATTTTGTTATTTGAATACCTCTGTTCATTACAATATTTGCTCTCCGAAACACCATACTTACTCTCACGCCCGAGGTCTAAGCCGGAGACCATCCGGCTAGTCGTGGGTTCTGATTTCAGGTCGAGGAGCCAGGTGATTGGTCTTGCCACGTGGACGGAGATTGATAACGGCACGATTCTTGCTGCATCAATACTAAATGTTTTGAAGTATCAATAACTAAAAACAACTAAAAGACTAATGAGGGCGATCCCGAGTTGTGCTATTGACATGCTCTAGCACTTGATTTAGTTTTTGCTGAAAATTATTTTGCATTTTCGCTAGCTTTTCCTCCGTATGTTTCTTCTCATCTTCTAAATTTTGCTCTAATTGCTTCCTTTGTTCTTTCTCTTCTTTCAACTCCTTTTTCACATTCATCATTTCTGTCTCATACATAGTTTGTTCGACACCCGTCACTTGCATAAAAGAGGCTATACTCCGACTGTCGCTAGCATATGAGGAGCTCATAGAACCAATACCAAATACACGATGCTTTTTAATACTCCCTACAAGCTTCAAATAAACTTCATCTTTTTCTTCGGTAGTTTAATCTCCATCTTTTTCAACTGATGCCTCATTAATTAGGCGTTCATACTCCAACTTCAGAATATAATATATCTTATTATAAGAAATAATAAAAAAAATAAACAAATTCATACACTTATAATATACTTACACAAATATTCTTAGAATGATCATCAGAGTATGTGCCATCTTTACGCGTATGGATTTGTTTCTGAAGCTCTAATAAAGTAGGCTTGACACCTTTCTTCCTTTTTTGCTGCATTACAAACAAGAAGATATTATTACTAACAAACATTTATTTTCTAAACAACAATATTCAATCTTTAAATAATGAAATTGGCCGGTAAATAGCTGCAGGCACCCAATGCAATTCAAGAAACCTAAAATAAATTACTATCATTCTCATAGACAAATTCCAATGCAATTCATAAATATACTGGTTAAATGATTTTTTTTTTTCAGTCTTCAACAACAACAACATTTGCAACTTCAACAACAGAGGAATCAAAAGTTGTTTTTACAAAACAGTGACAACAACAATAATCAGTCAATGGGACTGTTTTCTCAATCCATGGCTGCCCAGATGGAAAAACAGAAGCAAGATATTGATACTTTCATCAGTTTACAGGTATATAACCAATTTAGCATTCTCAAACCAAAATCAAAATCAGTTTTGTCATTTTTTTATTATTTTTCTCATAATTTCTTAAATGCAGAATGAAAGATTGAGAATGGGTTTATTGCAACAGAGGAAGCAGCAACTTCAGTCAATTTTAAAAAGGTGTGAATCAAAAGCACAGATTATGCTGAGGCAACAACAGCAACAAATCAGACAACAACAGCAACAAATTTCTTGTTTTTCAAACAACAATGGAGTGGAAGATTCAGAATCTTGTTGTGAAGATGGGAAAAACAGAGAAAATTATGAAAATAAAGAAGAAAATCATTCAGGAAATATGATTTACAAGAACTGCAATTCTGGAAATTTGTGCGTGATTTTGCTGCCTTGTAGACATCTTTGTGCCTTGTAGACATCTTTGCAAGATAGTTTTAATAACAGAATTTTGGGACAGAGTATTAAAGGAAAAATAGACATTCATTTTGGGATAAAGGGTATTTGTATTTTTATCAATTCTTATATTATTCTAATACATGGCTCACCAACATCATGCTTAGTTGGAGTTCTAGTAAACCAGTAAGGTCAACATAAATGATCCCAACTTGATTCTAGCTTTAGCTCAAGTCAAATTTGCACTGGGCACAAGCACATTTAAAATGTTAGTTAGCAGAAGAAGAAATTTCCAAAAGTAGGCTCAGGTTGGCTCCTATAAAGCCTACTAGTGAGAACATGCAACTCAAGAAGCCAACACGGAGCAAGGGAGTATACAGTCAAACACAATCAAGTAGGAGAAAATATAGTGCACTAATAAACTTCCAACAGATTCCTTTGACTGCCATTTAGGTTTCTGAAATTGATAAAGAGCAGGAATTTCAAGTCTAGCCAGTATATTTATGATGCGTATAGGTAAATATTTACTGTAAAGGGAATGGGATCACAATGAGTGACGGAGGGAGTATGCAATTAGATATAATGTACGTACCAGCTCCATGAAGTAGGATACGGCAGGTTTAGAGCCTCCAACATGCTTAGAGCAGCTATTATCTACCTCATTCTTCCGATTTTCTGATTTTTTTTTTTTGCTTTTCAGCAACTTCTGGTTTATTCCAATATTCCAACCACTTAGGCCAGTCTGCCTCAGATACACATTCCGGTTTAGTCTGAATCCTTCCATTTAGTCTTCCAGGAGTTCACCATACCAGCATAAAGTTTGGCAACCTGCTTCATAAAAGCTTTCATAATAATAGTCTTTTCCTCCTCGGGCCATCGAAATTCTTTCTGCAAACAAATAGATTATATATTAGAAAATGAATGTATACAAACAAATAGTTGGTTCAATAAAGTAATGAATGTACCTTAAGTTCAGTGAAATAGCTCTCTTTGGTTTCAATTGGAACACTCTTCCGGTTGAATCCCTTTGAGCTTATGGCCTTCTGAAAGATCTTAATAATATGTCATGCAATTTGATCGGGCATCAACCTATAAAAATGTCAGTATCCACAGAAAAAAGCAATGTACATACGTGTGGAAAGTTGTGGGCATTTGTTCCCGTGAATGTGCGAGGTGGGCCAAGGGAAGAAAATCTAAGGCTAAGGGAGAGATGGCCACCTTAAATCCCATGTGAATGGGAGTAACGGTCGGGCTAACGACCTTAACCAAATGCACTTATTGGAAGGCAACCCAAGTAGGCATGTTTTATTTGCCTTATTGATTTGTTTTGTTGTGTCATATCATCCTTTGTACCTAAGGCATGCTTTAGTTCTCTTTGCTATGAGGACATAGCATGTTTTGAGTTTGGGGGTAGATATCTCTTCGAGTTTGTGGGTTTATAGGGGAGTGTATATAGGGTTACCCTCCAAAAAAATAGATTTTTTTTAAAAAAAATTCTTTTCATATTTTGGAATGTTGGCAAGAGTCGATGATGATTTGTGAGTGCTTTAATTTTAAAATCTTGAGTATTATTATTAATATGAAGTTATAATTGCATTGATACATGTAAAGTATTATTTCTTCACCTTTCACTTTCATATTATTTTTTCTTGATCACCAATTTAGGAGACCTTTATAGGATCACTTTGGCATTCTCGGGGGTCCTAGAACATGTTTGTATGACTGTCAATAACACAACAATTAGGCTATTCGGGAAGTGATATTTGGCTATTTTCTTTGAACCCTATCATTGAGCTTTTAACTTTCTCGTCACTCTTAAAAATTTCCACTAGAACCCCTTTTGAGCTTAAAAAAAGAATGGAATCTCTTACAAAGTGAGAGGTTATTTTAGACCACCATTCGCCTTCTTTTGTACAATCATTATCCTACCCTTGTAACTTATACACTATTTTCTCACCTTTTCAAGAAAATGAAACTAGGAAATGGATAAGAATTGTGGGTGATGTGTGAAAAATTAAAGGGTTGAGTGGAAGTGGTCATGAAAAGAAAGAAAGGGGTCATGTTATGTAATGAAAAGAGGGGTTTGAGAAAATTATTGAATGCACATTCTTCGTGATATATTTGTGCAAAGAAAAAAATTAATAATAAATAAATAAATAAATAGAATAAAAGAACAGAAAAGATTGAAAAGCCTTAGCCTCTCTAATGTTGAAGTGAAAAGTGACTAAAAAAAAAGAAAGGTGATCAACCCCTAGTGTGAAGTATGCAAAATTATAAGTTTGGGGGTTGAATCAATGAGTTGGCATGGAACGGAGTGATAAAATTCAAAGTGAGGATGTGTGATGAAGTCTTTCTAGTTTCACTTGCTTGACTTCGTATGTCCTTATCTTCTTTTTGTAAATCGTGAACCTAGCCCGCGTTTTTCGCGATACATTACAAGCCATAAAGCCATAATTGATCCCTAAAGAGTAGCCGGGTTGACAGTTGTGTTCAAACATGCATATGAGTGTCCTTGTGCAGTTTCATCTTATTATTATTGATTTAAAGCATGACACAAGTGACCCTATAAAATATCTTATTTTGATTACATTGATCTCTCATTTGTCATTCATATTATCATTATGTGGTGGATAATTGTAAGTTAGATGCATCCATGTAAATATAATCTCATGTTCATAATAATATTTGTAGATTATGTGTGTTGTAAAGATCTGAGACTTGTTATGCCAATAACTTATTATATGAATTGAACAATCCCAAAAATATTTTATTTGCTTTAATTAGTTAGTTTTTATTTTGTTTTAGTTTTGTTTTACTCGAGGATGAGCAAAAGATAAGTTTGAGAGTGTTTGATGGATGTGATTTTACCCATCCAAAAGATATGTTCCTAGCATATTTTCTATTCAAAACCTTGAGAAATTAATGTATTTTTATAGTGTTTTATAATTACAGAGGTTACCAAAAAATGGAGGTTACAAACTTATTTTGGAAGTTCAGGGACCAAACTGCAATTATGAGAAATTGGGGAGGAAACTGATATTATAAAGTTCAGGGGCCAAACTACAAATATGGAAACTTCAAGGACTAAAGTGCAAAGCTGAAAAGTATAGTGACCAAAGCGCAAATGCTTATCGAATCCAAGGGAATTATGAACAGAGAATTTTCACGACTCGTGCTTCCTTTCAACACGAGTGATATTTGTGTCACGAGTCGTGTCACGAGTGCTAGGTTGACCGGCCGCTTTTGCATTGTTTTAGAAATCTTTTTGTTTATATTTTCTTTTCCTTTTTGATTTAGGTTTTTAGGGTGGAGTATAAATACTTCCCTTTAGAACGATATTTAGGGTTTCGACTTTTTGAACTTTTCTTAGGGAGAATTCAAGGTTTTATTTATTTATTTTTAATGGTCGTTCGAGGCTAATTTATTTAATTCGTGGATTGAAGTAAGTAACTATTGAATCTTTATGCTAGGGTTTTAATTCTTTATATCTCTCTCATTCTAGTCCCTCAACATTCTTCAAGATCATTCATAGGCCTCAAGTCTATGTTAAGATACTTTTGGCCTATGAATCTATTTGGGTATAAATCGTTTCAGTAACATGGGTGATTTATACATTGACCATTGTTGAGAAGAATAGATTTAATTGAGGACGTAACTGAAATCAATGAATCTAGGTTCTTATATTTTTATGTTCTTAAATTGAATCTCTTAAATGTTTATATTGACGTAACTGAATATATAAACAAGATAGAGATATTAGGGTTTTAATGTTCTTATCGACGTAACTAAAGATATTGACATCTTAACTCTATATTTTTGTGACCGAACCCAAGAATGAAATTGAATTCTTTTTACATGATTTAAATAGTATAAAGTGATAATTGTTATGATCCCCAATCCATGAATCCCTTGTTTCTTGATTTCTTTGCTTACTTTTATTTATAGTTTTCTTAGATTAATAATTCAATCAATCAAACGCCTTTTCTTGGCTACTCTTTAATACATTAATAAAATATACTTGTTCCACTTTAGTCTCTGTGGATTCGACTCTTGCTTTGTGCATATTAATACATTGGTAACTAGTACACTTGTTAGATATTTATAATAAGAGGGAGATTTCTTCCATCAATCTCCATACCCAGAATTTTCTTTGCTGCAGACAAATCATTCATCTCGAACTCTGCAGATAGTAGACCCTTCAACTTCTTAATATCCGACTTCTTGATAGCTGCTATCAACATATCATTAACATAAAGAACCAAATAGATGATTGAACCATCCACCAATCTACTGTGATACACACAATAGTCATACGGGCTCCTCGTGTAACCAATCTCTGTCATATAGCTATCAAACCGCTTGTACCACTGCCTAGGCGATTTCTTGAGCACAAACAAGTACTTTTTCAACTTAACACACATTATCTTATTTTCCCAGAACCTGAAACCCATCTGATCGTGTCATATAAATCTCCTCCTCCAACTCTCCATGTAGAAAAGTTGTTTTCACATCTAGCTGCTCGAGCTCCAAATCCTGATGTGCCACCATTGCTAGTAGCACTCCAATAGAGTGTGTCTAACAACTAATGAGAAGATCTCATTGTAGTCAATGCCTTCCCTCTGTGTGAAATCCCTTGCAACTACACGAGCTTTATACTTGACCCCCTCTGCTGGTGACATACATTCCTTCTTCTTGAAGACCCACTTGCAAGTCACAATATTTCTGCCCTCTGGCCTCTTGGTTAGCTCCCATGTCGAATTCTTGTGAAGTGACCCCATCTCATCCCCCATAGCTGCATGCCACTAGGCAGACTCTGAACATGTAACTGCTTCCTTGAAAGTAGTTGGCTTCGAAGAATCGGGCTCCACCTCCTCAGCAACCTGAAGTGCATAAGATACCATGTCTTCAAAAGCATACCTAACTGGAGGTTTCCCGAAATTAGCCTGTCTAGACCTCTCTTGAGCTAACCCATGTTCCTCGGAAACTGGTGATGAACTTTCTGGTGCTTCTATTTTTTACGGTAGATCCTGATGAAGATCTGACTGTGGACTGCTCAACTCTAAAGTATCTTGTAGCTTCACCTGTTTATCAACACTACCAACACCTGATACAACCACAGATCTCATAATAAGGTTAAGCACAGAGTTTTCATAAAAAACAACATTCCTGGTTATTATTACCCTACCCTCTGATGGAGACCAAATCCGGTATCTCTTGACACCATCCCCATAACCCATGAAGACTCCTTTTCTAGCCCTCGGCTCTAGCTTCCATCATCCACATGATAATAAGTAGTATAACAAAAAGCCCTTAAATTAGAATAATCAATGGGTTTTCCTGACCATACCTAATTGGGAACTCTGACACTGATACATGTATGTGATCCGCGATTTATCAAGTCACATGATGCACTAACCGCTTCTGCCCAGAACCGCTTAGACAACCCTGCATTGGAGAGCATGCACCTTGCCTAGCCAACAATGTCTAATTCATGTGCTCTGCTACACTATTTTGTTATGGTGTACCTCTGATACTGAGATGCCTAGAAATCTCCACTTGCTTACAGAGCTCATCGAACTCAGCACTACAGAACTCCTACCCATTATCTCTTCGGAGTCGCTTGATCTTTTTTCCTGTCTGATTCTTTACTAATGTCTTCCACTGTCTGAAATTGGTGAGAGTCTCACTCCTGTGCTTCATAATATTTACCTAAATCTTCCTCGAGTAATCATCAATCATAGATAAGAAATACTAACCACCCTGTAAGTAACAATGTGGCTCATATGAATATTACCACCATCTACCTGCTCATAAGTTGTAAACCACTCTCTCATCGGTCTGATATGATAAGAAGCCCCAGAATCAAGAATCCACGCATCCGACTGTATTGCAGACTATTCTATTTCTAGAGTATAATCCCCATCAGAGCTTGAAATTACCCGGATCGCGTGAGCTGCGCGCGAGCGGTTGTCTTTCGCGGATGTTTGGGACCTCGCTTTCGGGAAGGAGAGGAGTCGCCATGCGGTTTTGTATTTTGAGCCCAAACGTTGAAAATGGCTTTGAAAATGAGTCGTTTTGTATTTTGAGCCCAAACTTTGGAAATGGCTTTGAAAAGGGGTCGTTTTGTATTTTGAGCCCAAACTTTGGAAATGGATTTTAGTACCAGAGATTGTTAGGTTCAGAGGTCACGTTACGTTTTGAAAGAGTATTTTGAGATCACCTGAAACGCCTCGTATGACGAGTCTTTCTACCTTTCTCAATTTTTTTTTTGTGTGTGTGTGTGTGTGTGTTTGCATTTTGAATCTTTAGCTTAAGTGTCAAATGTTAACTTTAAGAAAAGAGCGTTTGAATGTCAAACGTCGGGTTTTGAGTTAAAAATGACCGTTTGGATGCCAAACGTCACTTTTGCGCGTTTTGAAAGAGAGTTTGAATGACGAACTTCGGTTTTGAACCGGGCATTACATTGTTAGCGATTTTATTGAAAAAAAGCATTAAATGAGATGCGATCAACGAATCATTTTGCGACTCGGACTTTGATAAGTAAATACTATCACGAGCCAAACGGCTCGGACTTGTAAATGACAATATTTAAAATGCGGTATCAACGGAATCAAACGATCCGGACATTAAAGGTGCGATCAACGAGCCAAACGGCTCGAACTTGTAAAGTTGCGTAATTTAAATGACAATCAACGGATCAAATGATCCGGACTTTGTAAATGACTATCGCGAACCAAATGGTTCAGACTGTAAAGTTGTGAATCGATGGATCAAACGATCCGGACTGTAAATGATGTAAAAGTAAAGAACGGGGTCGGAACGCCGTTTTAACCCGAGATTACTTCTCTTACAGGAGAGAAGATGATCTTGGACTAAAACGTATCGGACCCCGTAGACGGCGTTAGGTCTACATTTTGAGAACTTTGATCGGATTGAAAAGTAGCGTTTTATGCGTAAATCGAGACAAAATAGGTTTTAAGGAGGGAGAGTGTTACCTAACAACTAGGTGTGAATCTTGGGCTCGGAAAGGCGTATACGGGATACGGTTTGGTGTTTGAAAGGGTGTTTTGAGTTTATTTGGTTCGTGTTTGGTCGGAAAATGGGGTTTTCACGCAAATCGAGACAAAATGGGGCTCGGGAGGGGTTGGAACTGGTTTGGACCGTGGGGTTTTGTGAAAAGAGATTATATTTTTCCTCCTTGAAATTGTAAAACAGTTCGGACAGACTTATCCTCAATTTGGGGAGATTTTGTGGTATTTTGGAAAATGGGAGGACTTGTTGGCAATTCTGGCTTTCCCTGTAAAATAGTCCGGACGGACTGTGACTAAATCTCAGGGTCATTTTGGTCTTTTCACCTTGAAATCTGATTGATGCTGACTAGAGGGCTTTGACATGTATGCCTGAATGAACGCTCGCCGAAAATAAAAATAGGGAATCGCCACGCCGTTTTTAAGGAAACATTGAAAACCTTTTGAAAGAGAAAATGGGTTCGGGGGTCAGGTTACGTGTTGAGAAGAACCGAGAGTTCAATCAACACGCCTCAACCGTAGACGAGTCTTTCAATGTTCAACATTCAAAACATTCAAGAGTGTGTGCAAATGTGTGAGACAAAATATGTATAAAATGCATATTAATGCTTTATTGATAAACCGCGAGGGATACAACGTGTGAGCCATTTGATTTTGGGGGCCACGTCCTGATTTACAATGCTACGAACAACTTACAACTGAAAGGATGACCTCTGCAGAGCGACTAGTTATGTCGCACTACATAGGACTTGGATAGCCCGTTGTGTCGCGTGACACGTCATGTCTATCTGCAGACATCTTACAATTTGTAATCAGATCCAACATAGGCCAACTCAGATCAAGTAACTATACCAAAACAACTCAGAAACAAAGAATTAACCATGAATCGACCAAGGGGGTGTGGATATGGGGAGATCCACACTCCCTTGATGACCGAGCAACAAATTAATCCAAATCACATCATGAATATCAATTTTACCAAGCCAAGGAAATTAAACAGAGAGATGGCAGTTGGGACTTGATAATTGGAGGCGGATGGAGCCTAATTATAAAGTCCAAGGAACAGTAATTGCAATAAAACAAATAAATGGCAAATATGAGATAGAGATGGAAGGAATCGTTACCCTCGTAGTGTCCACAATCCTTAAACCACGTTAGGTAGAAGGATCTTCAAATCGGCTTCCGGCCAAGTTTAGGTCCCAGACTGAGAGTTGCTTTGGAACCTCAACCGTACGTGCTTGAGCGTGTATTGAATGGAGACAGAGGATTATGGCGGTAATGGCAGGATGATGCAAAGGGATTAGGAAGTGTGGCGGATGGAAAATTGGTGGTACAGAGGTGGTGGTTAACGGCTTAGGGGCTGTGATTGGCGTTGTTGGGGAGCGGAGTTGGTGCACGGCTTTGGATCTGTAAACAGGGGAGGAAAGCGATTGGAATTTTGGGGAGATTCGAAGTGGTGGCAATGGTTGTCACCGTCGCCGGAGAGAGAGAAAATGGTGAGGAAGGATTGAAAGGGGATTGATCGCCATATGAGGGGGAGAGAGAGAGCTCGGTTGTTTTTTGGTTGAGAGGTAAATTGAGAGAGATTGGATCGGTGAGGAAGGGAATTGAGGTAGAGGGAGGTAGAGCAGTGAGGATAGGTTGCTCCGCCGGTTAGAGGGAGAGGGGAATGGTGAGAAAGATGATCATTGTTGAAGGGGAAAATGGCATTTACGTCTAGTGAGAGAGAGAGGAGAGAGAGGAGACTTTGCATTTAGAGAGAGATAGGGAGAGAACCGTTTAGAGAGAGAGAGAGAGTAGTGAGATCTGTCCTTGCAAATGAGAGATAAATCTCTATTTAACGCAGCTTTGGGAATAAGGCTTTAATATGTTGTACGACCTCTTGCTTCGCTTTTCCATGCTTCGAGATGTCGAGCGACTGGTCACGCCCGTAACTGTTTCTGGCGCCAAAACCTGGTTCTGAAACATTCCAGGTTAATTCCCAAGGGGTCCAAACTCATTTATTCCTTGTAGGTCCTTTTGTCCGGGAAAAATACTAAAAAGTACTTCCTTCGCGAGAAACTTATGAAATGTTTCCAGAAGTCTCGGGACGGACCGGGAATTTACCAAAATGCCCCTTAATGCAATTTTATCATATTAAAATGCATCGAAAAGGGTAGCGAATTGGATTGGCGTACTTACAGAGCCCCTCGGCAACGTCACTTATGAAAGAAGTGAGGTTGTCGATAAAATAAGACCCAATCCCAATGAGCGGCAAGGGATAAGGCGGAGGGCTGGACAATGATCTGGGGAGATCGGATGGCTGGACCTTTGGAGAAAGGATTCCTACGTATCCCTAGGAGGGAATCAAGCCAAATCGTAGTTCGGAAGCGAAACTGACAAGGAACAAGAAATAGTAGAGATATGCTTTCATACCTTTGTTATGTTTACCTGTAGCTATCGGAGGGTCTTAGACTACAATTGATGTTGGTGATGGAGAGTTGTAGCTGTCGGAGGGTCTCATGCTACTGCTTGATGGAAGGTAGCTGCCAAGGGTCTTAGGCTACCGCTGGATGAAAGGTTGTAGCTGCCGGAGGGTCTCATGCTACTACTTGATAGGAGGTAGCTGCCAAGGGTCTTAGGCTACAGTTGTCGATGGTTGTGGCTGCCAGAGGGTCTTAGGCCACTGCTTGATGGGAGGTAGCTGCCAAGGGTCTAAGGCTACCGCTGTCAATGGTCATGACTGCCGGAGGGTCTTAGGCCACTGCTTGATGGGAGGTAGCTGCCAAGGGTCTTAGGCTACCGCTGTCCATGGTCGTGGCTGCTGGAGGGTCTTAGGCCACTGTTTGATGGGAGGTAGCTGCTAAGGGTCTTAGGCTACCACTGTCGATGGTCGTGAATGCCGGAGGGTCTTAGGCCACTGCTTGATAGGAGGTAGCTGCCAAGGGTCTTAGGCTACTGTTTATGCTGCTGGGGATAGATGTAGCTGCTGGAGGGTCTCATGCTACTACTGTTGCTAGTGGTGGCAGTTGCCGGAGGGGCTTAGACCACTATCGTTGGTAGCTTGCTGGTTTTACCGAGTGCGGGACGGCCTCTGTTGATGGTTGGTTGACTTTGGGGTCAGGAACTTTGCTTGGCAGAATGGGAACTTTGCTTGCTAGGGAGCAAATTTTTTTGTTGCTTTGGCGGCGGGGCCGATGATCTTGGTGCACATTGCTGGGGAGACTGATAGATGTGGAATCTTTGTCTCGGTTTTTCCTTCGAGGGGCAGTCCTTAAGATTCGATGGTGCTCAGTTGGTTATTGTACCTGCGGGGGTGGATGTAGCTGCCGGAGGGTCTTAGGCTGCAACTGCTTGTTGGAGAGTTGCTGGATGGTCGCTCACGGGACGGTCTTTGCTGAATGATTTGTCATGCAGGATAGGCTTTGAAGTCATCGAGACTGGTGAGCATTATTGCTTGGATACTGGGGCAGCTGGAGCTCTTTTGGACAAGAATTGCTTGGAGACTGGGCAACTGGATCTCTTTTCGACGTTGTTGATGAGTTCGAAGGTGATGGGCCTGATGAAGATGATAAAGGGGGGATCTGCCACCTGCAAGATTTGGAATCCTTGTCCAAGATTGTGATTTGAGGGGCAATCCCCATGATCAGATTATGATCACTTGATTATTGTACCCTGCGGGGGGAAAACACAACACTCTAGGCACTTTGTATTTTATTTTATTATGCGTTATTGATCTTTTGTTGCACAAGTCCATCTCAGCTGGAAATGGAAAGGAAGTGAGGATTTTGCACGGCTTGGCGAGCAGATGTGTATGTAGAAGTTGTGCCATGATGGATCATGTATGGAACGAAAGTGTTTATGATGGGGTGTACCCTCTCCCATGAGGTGGGAAAATGTATGAGTGATGGTGTATGGATGGCAAGTTGCATCCTGGGCAAGTCGGGGAATGCTCCCGGGAGTACAGATTGCAGCTGGTCCGTTGCTAGTGAGAACAAAGTGTGTCGCGCACCTGAGGAGGCAAGCAGCAAAGAATGTGCAGAGAATGATCCTGGCTTGGCGAAGCCCCAGTTGATAGTGCAAAGCGAACCTGGAGGGAAGTCTGGTAAGGAGAGCCTGAGGGACATCTTAACCAAAGCCCCAGCTCGAGGAAATTCCATGCAGCTATATCGCATACAGAGTCATCTTGTGGTCGAGGAGCCAACTCATCATTTCAAACCGCAGTCAATCAGTCACTGGACAAGACTCGGAAATGTTTACATGCCGGGGCACATCTTTCGAAGGTGGGGATAGATCCCGAATTCGTATATGACACTCTCGCTTTTGGGTTTAACTCTTTTGGGAGAGTATAAGCATCACAAGGTGTGGAAAAGTGTATGGAAGCCCCTGCTGATAGAAAAACACTGTTTGGCTCTATCTTCCTATGATGTAGAAAGAGAAGACTTGTCGAGACACTTGAAAACTTGTCTTATTCGTGATGATCATAAAGCTGCTTAAACTCTTTATTGATGTTCGGGTTAGTCAATCGCCAAAGCTGATACGAACAAATATTTCAATTAATCATGAAGAGAAAGCCCACTGATATCGAGAATCAAACTCGAAAGGATGGAAATTGGATTTGTGTATGGGAACGGCCCTTGCTGAGACAGGATTTTTTGAGATCTGTTTGTGATTTCGACCGGACCATTTATGGTTGCCTACGCTCCCCTCATTGGGAGGAGCTCAGGTCGCCGTAGTTTGGGCTTATCCCGAATGAAGAGAATGAACGTTGGAATTCGAGGATCTGAGGACCTTTGAGGATTTTGAGGATTTGGAGAATTGAAAAACATGTCCTCTTGGAGTGTCGATGGGAGACATGGATGTGAAGCTCCAGTGGGACGTCCACGGCAAGTGTTTGCGGAGGGGAAATGAAATATGCTCACATGAAACGTCAAATGAACGGATGGAATTTGCACAATCTTCGATTGATGGTCTGAAACGGTTATCCGGTAGGAACTGCGACTAGATTTCAGGGTTACGATCGGCCCTTGGGTGATTCGGGATATCATGACCTCTTAAGACGAGAGGTCGGCTAGGATTTTTGCTGGTTGAACCTCTAAAGATGAGAGGTTGGCTTGCAGGGATGTGTTTGGGATTTCTATGGTGAGGGAATCCATGATTGCATCTTCAATGCCTCTAAGAAAGAGAGGTCAATCTTGGCTTCAGCCAAAGGCAAGGGTAACGGTAATGGGAATATCCTCTAAAATCGAGAGGACGGCTTGGAATTGGTCAAGGTAGTGGGAATATCCTCTAAAACCGAGAGGATGGCCGGAATTGGTTAGAGGTAATGTTGAGGGACATCCGTGCTGTCTCTTTATTCGCTCTGAGACTCCTCTTGAGTAATGACCGGATCCTTTGACTTTCGCTTTTGAGAGGATCGCTAGGGACTATGCTCTCTTTCTTTTATTTTTTTTATTCTTTTTTTTTGCATCTCTTTTCTCTTTTTTTTTCATTCTTTTCGAGAGAGAATTTCAGCTAGTCCCCATGATGAATCATTGCTTTCCGTCGCTCTTGAGATTGGAGATGTCGATCTTTTTTTTCATCTTGGGAGCCCCAAGGATAGTCCCTTTTCTTCTAGAGATGGTTAGACGGGTTTCAAAACGTGCCAATCTTGAAATGAAAGGGTATTGTTTAGTGAGGGTGAGGTAATGGCTTCCCTAGGGGTGGTGTAGACACCCCATTCTGAACCAATAATTCATGATTACACAACTCTTCGTCTCTCTTTTATGTTTTGATGAAAGCATATCAATTTCGGCATGTTTCGTTAAGTTTCTAACTAACCTCGTAAGTTTTGGACCTAACTGACTAACGGAACAACTGAAGAGGACAAAATAGTCAAATGACTAGTTATCTCGCGCGGAATAGCGTGTCTCGCGCGAGATAACCCCTCAACAGGATGTGCAGAATCACAATCCTTCTCCGTTTCAAACTCTTTTCTTGATAAAATCTTATCCCATCCGGTTCCCCAATCACATCTGAGTTCTGGAACCTTCCTAGGAGTGTTTTATCTCTCCACCTCTACCTCCTAAACCCCTATAAATACCTGATGACTTTTAGTAATTCAAAGGAACAGTTTTAGATAGAAAGGTCCTCGATCCACGATCGAAAACACACAACACACACAATTTGTTGGTTTCTTTCCACGAAAGACTCCTTTAAATCACTCACAAAATCACCCTAAAATCACCTAAAGTTTGTTTGTCAACCTTGTTGATCAACAAACATCAAAACCCGAATCAAGGATTGAGGCGAAGCTCTGTCCGCATCAAGATTTGACTCTCATATTGAGTCGAAACTCTGCCCAAATTACTTCTCGATCGAGAAGACATCTTAGAACCACGTTCTAAATCAAATACTCCCCAAACGCTAGGTAAATTCCTATACTTTTACTCTCTTCTTCTCAATCTCTCTCTATTGGCTTTTAGAGTGGTGTAATCCCATCAAAAGGATTAGCCTAGAGTCCCTTCAATCCATGGAGGTGATCTCGAAGCATACAATCCGACATTCCTAATCAAGAAATTGATTAGGGTTTCCTTGTTCTTATTTAATTATTAAAAAGATTGATAATACTCAATTGGCAAGTACGATCTTCGAATTGGGTGGAATGGGTGCTCCTCGACCTTCCCATTCCATAACTTAACCCCCGAATCCTCAAATCTCTTTAAAATCAAAAAGGTTTTTCTTATTATTTTCCTAAATAAATAATAAGTGGCGACTCAAAAGATGTTACAAAATTCACGCATCGCTACAGGTGGAAGGTTTCAACCGCAGTCCATACCGGATGATCCGAACGAGATTGAGTCTTCATTGCTTGCTTAAGCTTATTTGAGGAAGATTCGTGCAAATTTGTCGAGCAACGAGATGGTGAGGGCGAAGGAAGATATGTGAGCACAGGAGATGCGAGATGGGGAGTTGGTGAGCCCCAATTTGAGAAAGATATCAGTCGATTTTCTCACTCCGATCAACTTAAATATTAGTCATTTCAATGCATTAGTCGGTGAGCAGCACAAGTGATCATGTGGAATAAGACTGTTTCAATTGAGTGTAACGTGGGTGTGCAAGTGATGCCTCGAGTCTATCAAGAATAGAAACAAAGATTTTTATTACTGTAAAGCAAAAACTAGCCCGTAATGGACTTTAACAGACTCGATATTGAAGGACGACATTTATTTATGACATGACAGACAATCTAGACCCTACGATGACTGATTGATTGACTTCTTCGTATGGAATGCCCTTGAAATCATGGAAGAGGGTTGGTAGTCTCATTGGGACGAGATTTCTCAATCCTGCCTTCATCAACGAGCCTTTGAATGAGCACTTTCAGAGGGGTGCAATCATTGGTGCTGTGGCCGAGATACTGATGATAATAGCAATACTTGCTGCGATCTAAATCCGGAAGGGATTTGATGGGATGGTAATTGTCAAGTGGTTTGATCATTCCCCTTCGAACCAACCCATTAAAGGCTTCCTCAGTTGTCATCCCGAGATCATCAAATTTCCGCTGCCTACGAGGTGGAAACCAACCATGGTTCGAAACACCACTTTCCTCTTGCAAGCCCTATTCAATCTTTCCTTCATCGATGAGCTCTTTTATGATCACCCTCAAAGGTTTGCAGTCGTGAGTGGTATGGCCAGGATATTGATGGTAATAGCAGAACTTTCTTTTATCCCGCTTGTGCTTAGGAGGGTTATAATTGACTAGTGGCTGAACCAATCCTCCGCTTGCCAAGATCTTTAGGAATTCATCCATAGGCATTCCAACGTCACCACAATACGGTTTTCCTAACTTATTATGGACCACCTTTGGTGTTGACTCAGGCACAGGCGTCTCTTGCTGAATGGGATTCATGGAAGGATTGAAGGACATCTGATTAACGGTCACATATAGGATTGGTCCTGAATGCTGACCCTGCGTGGTCGACGGGCTGAAACCATAAATGCATTTACACACATATAATGCCACAAACAATATCAACATCAAGCCCCAGCACAACAAACAGGAAGCAAGGGAAGGGGAATAAAGCAAGGCAATAAATGCATTTACACACATATAATGCCACAAACAATGCACACACAAATGAAGGAATTGAATGTTGAACGAACACGAAAGTTTGAACCACTTTTGAAAACCAAGTTTCAAGTCCCCAGCGGAGTCGCCACTGAATGAACGCTCGCTGAAAATAAAAATAGGGAGTCGCCACACCGTTTTTAAGAAAACATTGAAAACCTTTGGAAAGAGAAAATGGGTTCAGGGGTCAGGTTACGTGTTAGGAAGAACCGAGAGTTCACCCAACATGCCTCGTCCGTAGACGAGTCTTTCAATGTTCAACATTCAAAACATTCAAGAGTGTGTGCAAATGTGTGAGACAAAATATGTATAAAATGCATATTAATGCTTTATTGATAAACTGCGAGGGATACAACTTGTGAGCCATTTGATTTTGGGGGCCACGTCCCGATTTACAATGCTACGAACAACTTACAAGTGAAAGGATGACCTCTGTAGAGCGACTAGTTATGTCGCGCTACACAGGACTTAGATAGCTCGTTGTGTCGCCTGACACGACATGTCTATCTGCAGACATCTTACAATTTGTAATCAGATCCAACAGAGGCCAACTCAGATCAAGTAACTATACTAAATAAACTCAGAAACAAAGAATTAACCACGAATCGACCAAGGGGGTGTGGATATGGGGAGATCCACACTCCCTTGATGATCGAGCAACAAATTAATCCAAATCACATCATGAATATCAATTTTACCAAGCCAAGCAAATTAAACAGAGAGATGGCAGTTGGGACTTGATAATTGGAGGCGGATGGAGCCTAATTATAAAGTCCAAGGAACAGTAATTGCAATGAAACAAATAAACGGCAAATATGAGATAGAGATGGAAGGAATCGTTACCCTCGTAGTGTCCACAAACCTTAAACCACGTTAGGTAGAAGGATCTTCAAATCGGCTTCCGGCCAAGTTCAGGTCCCAGACTGAGATTTGCTTTGGAACCTCAACCGTACGTGCTTGAGCGTGTATTGAATGGAGACAGAGGATTATGGCGGTAATGGCAGGATGATGCAAAGGGATTAGGAAGTGTAGCGGACGGAAAATTGGTGGTACAGAGGTGGTGTTTAACGGCTTAGGGGCTGTGATTGGTGTTGTTGGGGAGCGGAGTTGGTGCACGGCTTTGGATCTGTAAACAGGGGAGGAAAGCGATTGGAAGTTTGGGGAGATTTGAAGTGGTGGCAATGGTTGTCACCGTCGCCGGAGAGAGAGAAAATGGTGAGGAAGGATTGAAAGGGGATTGATCGCCATATGAGGGGGAGAGAGAGAGCTCGGGCGTTGTTTGGTTGAGAGGGAAATTAGGAGAGATTGGATCGGTGAGGAAGGGAATTGAGGTAGAGGGTGGTAGAGCGGTGAGGATAGGTTGCTCCGCCGGTTAGAGGGAGAGGGGAATGGTGAGGAAGATGATCGTTGTTGAAGGGGAAAATGGCGTTTGCGTCTAGTGAGAGAGAGAGGAGAGAGAGGAGACTTTGCGTTTAGAGAGAGATAGGGAGTGAACCGTTTAGAGAGAGAGAGAGAGTAGTGAGAGCCGTCCTTGCAAATGAGAGATAAATCTCTATTTAACGCAACTTTGGGAAGAAGGCTTTAATATGTCGTACGACCTCTTGCTTCGCTTTTCCAGGCTTCGAGATGTCGCACGACTGGTCACGCCCGTAACTGTTTCTGGCGCCAAAACCTGGTTCTGGAACATTCCAGGTTAATTCCCAAGAGGTCCAAACTCATTTATTCCATGTAGGTCCTTTTGTCCGGGAAAAATACTAACAAGTACTTCCTTCGCGAGAAACTTATGAAATGTTTCCGGAAGTCTCGGGACGGACTGGAAATTTACCAAAACGCCCCTTAATGCAATTTTATAGTATTAAAATGCATCGAAAAGGGTAGCGAATTGGATTGGCATACTTACAATGCCACGTGCCCCTGTGACTCACCTAGGCTAGGGTTTTCATCCCGTTATTCCCGGTTTTGTCCATTTTTTAAATAACTGTCCGAAAAATGTCCGAAACGCCCCCGGAAAGTCCCGAAAAGTGCATTTTTCGGGAAAAGCTGTATTTTTACGTGTGATAACGTGTGTTGAGTACGCTTTGATGTCGGGATTAACGGGGCAGTCCCGAGATGTCTCGTTGACTCGAGAACGGGGAGCTTAACGGGTTCCGGTTAACCTGGAAAAGGCCAGTTAACGGATTCCGATTAACTTCTAATGGATTTTGACGATCCGAATTTAGGTACTTATAGTAGCCTCTCGGTGACATCACTTTCGAAGGAAGTGGGGTCGTCGAAAAAGATAAGGATGCCAAATCGGGGAGATGCCTTATGGAGAGACCTAGATGGTCAAATGGCTGGACCCTTTAGCCGAATTGTTGAAACTTTTGAGGGCGTGTGGCACCTCAGACCGAGATTACTGAAACTTTCGAGGGCGTATGGTGCCTTAGACCGAGATTACTGAAAATTTCGAGGGCGTGTGGCGCTTCAGACCGAGTTACTGAAACTTTCGAGGGCGTGTGGCGCCTCAGACCGAGTTAGTGAAAGTTTCGAGGGCGTGTGGTGCCTCAAATCGAGATTGCTGAAACATTCGAGGGTGTGTGGCACCTCAGACCGAATTTAGTGAAACATTCGAGGGCGTGTGGCGCCTCAGACCGAGATTACTGAAACTTTCAAGGGCGTGTGGCGCCTCAGACCGAATTTACTGAAACTTTCGAGGGCGTGTGGCGCCTCAGACCGAATTTACTGAAACTTTCAAGGGCGTGTGGCACCTCAGACCGAGATTACAGAAACTTTTGAGGGCGTGTGGCGCCTCATACTGAGATTACTTGAAACTTTCGAGGGCGTGTGGCGCCTCAGACCGAGATTACTGAAACTTTCGAGGGCGTGTGGCACCTCAGACTGAATTTACTGAAACTCTCGAGGGCGTGTGGCGCCTCAGACTGAATTTACTGAAAATTTTGAGGGCGTGTGGCTCCTCAGATCGAGATTACTGAAACTTTCGAGGGTGTGTGGTGCCTCAGACCGAATTTACTGAAACTTCCGAGGGCGTGTGGCGCCTCAGATCGAGATTACATGAAACTTTCGAGGGCATGTGGCACCTCAGACCGAGATTACTGAAACTTTCGAGGGTGTGTGGCGCCTTAGAACGAGATTACTTGAAACTTTCGAGGGCGTGTGGCGCCTCAGACCGAGATTACTGAAACTTTCGAGGGCGTGTGGCGCCTCAGATCAAGATTACTGAAACTTTCGAGGGCGTGTGGTGCCTCAGACCGAATTTACTAAAACTTTCAAGGGCGTATGGCGCCTCAGACCGAGATTACTGAAACTTTCGAGGGCGTGTGGTGCCTCAGACCGAATTTACTGAAATTTTCGAGGGCGTATGGCGCCTCAGACCGAGATTACTTGAAACTTTCGAGGGCTTGTGGCGCCTCAGACCGAGATTACTGAAACTTTCGAGGGCGTGTGGCGCCTCAGACCGAGATTACTTGAAACTTTCGAGGGCATGTGGTGCCTCAGATGGAGATTACTGAAACTTTCGAGGGCGTGTGGCGCCTCAGATCGAGTTACTGAAACTTTCGAGGGCATGTGGCACCTCAGACCGAGTTACTGAAACTTTAGAGGGCATGTGGCACCTCAGACCGAATTTACTGAAACTTTCGAGGGCGTGTGGTGCCTCAGACCGAGATTACTGAAGCTTTCGAGGGCGTGTGGCACCTCAGACCAAATTTACTTTAACTTTTGAGGGCGTGTGGCGCCTCAGACCGAGATTACTGAAACTTTCGAGGACGTGTGGTGCCTCAGACCAAATTTACTAAAACTTTCGAGGGCGTGTGGTGCCTCAGACTGAATTTGCTAAAACTTTCGAGAGCGTGTGGCACCTCAGACCGAGTTATGAGGACGTATTTGCCCTGAGATGAAGGCGTACGTGCCTTGGGTGCTGGACTTATGATGACGACCAGGATTTATCTGATGGGGATATGGTGGAAATGACGGGAATGGTTGTGTCAAATGGATGTTATAACAACACGGAAGGATTGACGTTCTAACGATGGGGTTAGGAACGGAACGTGATCTCGAGAGAGAATGACACATTGCTGGGGAAAAGCGTCCAGAGTTCTAACAAAGCCAATTAGGAACTGAGGGGATTGATTGACGTTTCTTTTTAGAAGGATGGTCTTAGGATCCTGCTGGGGAGGAATGTTCAGGCTTACGACGATGGCCGAAGAGGGATTTGTTGTGCGGGCTTACCTTGATGGCCGCTGAGATGGGGTGGTCGGGCTTACGATTGACGGACGGGGAGAAGATTCATTGTACGGGCTTACAGTTATTGCCGTGGAAATGAGATGGTCGGGCTTACGATTGACGGCCGGGGAAGTGAACGTTCACTTGCTGGAGTGAAAAGATGCTCGGGCTTACTATGGCGGCCGAAGAGGGATTGTTGTGTGGGCTTACCTTGATGGCCACTGAAATGAGATGGTCGGGCTTACGATTGACGGCCGGAGAGAAGATTCATTGTACGGGCTTACAGTGATTGTCGTTTGTCTTTTGTCCGCTAGGGGTAGGGTGTTTGAAGGTATTGGACTATCTACCTTAAGTAAAAGATGGCTAATCTTACGAAAAGATGGGTAATCTTATGAAAAGATGGGTAATCTCTCTAAGAGATGGGTAATATCACGAAAAGATGGTTAATCTCACGAAAAGATGGGTAATCTTACGAAAAGATGGTTGAATCTCACGAGGGAGATGGTCAATCCTACGAAGAGATGGGTAATCCCACGGAAAGATGGTTAATCTTACGAAAAGATGGGTAATCTTACGAAAAGATGGGTAATCTCTCTAAGAGATGGGTAATCTCACGAAAGATGGTTAATCTCACGAAAAGATGGGTAATCTTACGAAAAGATGGTTGAATGTTGGTGAAAACCAATGGGAATTTTAACGTCTGGAGAAGAAACGTTAGTGAAAACTAACGGGAAATTTAACGTCTGGAGACGAAGCGTTAGTGAGAACTAACGAGAAATTTAACGTCTGGAGACGAAACGTTAGTGAGAACTAACGGGAAATTTAACGTCTGGAGACGAAACGTTAGTGAGGACTAACGGGAATTTTAACGTCTGGAGTCGGAACGTTAGTGAGAACTAACCGGAAATTTAAAGTCTGGAGATGAAACGTAAGTGAGGACTAACGGGAATTTTAACGTCTGGAGACGGGCATTATAAATGTCTAACGGGAACTTCAACCTCGAGAGAGGGGCGTTGGAAATGTCTAACTGAGAATTTGGACCTCGAGAGAGGGGCGTTAGAAATGTCTAACTGAGAATTAAGACCTCGAGGGAGGGGCGTTAGAAAGGTCTAACTGAGAATTTGGACCTCGAGAGAGGGGCGTTAGAAAGGTCTAACTGAGAATTTGGACCTCGAGAGAGGGGCGTTAGAAATGTCTAGCTGAGAATTTGGACCTCGAGGTAGGGGCGTTAGAAAGGTCTAACTGAGAATTTGGACCTCGAGAGAGGGGCGTTAGAAATGTCTAACTGAGAAGTTGGACCTCGAGGGAGGGGCGTTAGAAATGTCTAACGGGAACTTCAACCTCGGGGGAGGAGCGTTAGAGATGTCTAACTGAGAATTTAACCTCGGGAGAGGGGCGTTAGAAATTTCTAACTGAGAATTTAACCTCGGGAGAGGGGCGTTAGAAATGTCTAATTGAGGAATTTTTAACTTGCATGTTTTTGGATTTCGAACCTTTAATATTCCGACTTGGACGGAAATATTTTAGGGAATTGAACCGTTAATACTCCGACTGGGACGGAAGTATTTGAGGGAGATGAATCGTTAATACTCCGACTGGGATGGAAGTATCAGAGGGAGATGAACCGTTAATACTCCGACTGGGACGGAAGTATTTTAGGGAAATGAACCGTTAATACTCCGACTGGGACGGTAGTATCTGAGGGAGATGAACCGTTAATACTCCGAATGGGACGGAAGTATCAGAGGGAGATGAACCGTTAATACTCCATCTGGGACGGAAGTATTTTAGGGAAATGAACCGTTAATACTCCCACTGGGACGGAAGTATTTTAGGAAAATGAACCGTTAATTCTCCGACTGGGACGGAAGTATCAGAGGGAGATGAACCGTTAATACTCCGACTGGGACGGAAGTATTTTAGGGAAATGAACCGTTAATACTCCGAATGTGACAGAAGTATTTTAGGGAAATGAAACATATCTTTGTGTTGATATATTTTTGTGATTTCTGACATGTGCATGTGCATTTTGTGTATGTTATCTTGTAGTAACATACCCTTGCTGTGTTTACCTGCAGGGGCGAGGGTCGGATGACGTGTCCACTACCAAGAGTAGGGGAGATGACGAGATGTGAGATCTCGGGAGAGGATCTCACGCAGAGATAACGGAAAGATCTCACGAGGGAGAATAATATAAAAGGATCTTACGAGGAGATAACGAGATGCAAGATCTCGGGGAAGGATCTCGCAGGGAGATGACGAGATGTGAAGTCTCGGGAGAGGATCTCACGCAGAGATGATGGAAAGATCTCTCGAGGAGATAACGAGAAAGGATCTCACGAGGAGATAACGAGATGCAGAATCTCGGAAAGGAATCTCATGGGGGGATTGCGAGATGTAGAATCTCAGGAAGAAATCTCACGGGGAGATAGCGAGATGCAGAATCTCGGAAAGGAGTCTCACGGGGAGATGGCGAGATATGGAATCTCGGAAAGGAATCTCACGGGGAGATGGCAAGATGCGGAATCTTGGGAAGGAATCTCATGGGGAGATAGGGAGATGCAGAATCTCGGAAAGGAATCTCATGGGGAGATGGCTAGATGCGGAATCTCGGAAAGGAATCTCATAGGGAGATGGCAAGATGCAGAATCTCGGGAAGGAATCTCACGGGGAGATAGCGAGATATAGAATCTCAGGAAGGAATCTAACGAGGAGATAGCGAGATCAGGAAGGGTTCTCACGGGGAGATAGCGAGATGCAGAATCTCGGAAAGGAATCTCATGGGAGATGGCGAGATGCAGAATCTCAGGAAGGAATCTCACGGAGAGATAGCGAGATGCAGAATCTCGAAAAGGATTCTCACGAGGAGATGGCGAGATGCAGAATCTCAGGAAGGAATCTCACGGGGAGATAACGAGATGTGGAATCTCAGGAAGGAATCTCACGGGGAGATAGCGAGATACAGAATCTCAGAAAGGAGTCTCACGGGGAGATTGCAAGATGTAGAATCTCAGTAAGGAATCTCACGGGGAGATGGCGAGATGTGGAATCTCGGGAAGGAATCTCACGGGGAGATAGCGAGATACAAAATCTCAGAAAGGAATCTCACGGGGAGATAGCGAGATGTAGAATCTCGGAAGGAATCTCACGGGGAGATAGCGAGACGCAGAATCTCGAAAAGGAATTTCACGGGGAGATGGCGAGATGCAGAATCTCGAAAAGGAATCTCACGGGGAGATGGCGAGATGCAGAATCTCGGGAAGGAATCTCACGGGGAGATAGCGAGATGCAGAATCTCGGAAAGGAGTCTCACGGGGAGATGGCGAGATGCAAAATCTCAGGAAGGAATCTCATGGGGGATAGCGAGATGCAGAATCTCAAGAAGGAATCTCACGGGGAGATAGCGAGACGCAGAATCTCGAGAAGGAATCTCACGGGGAGATGGCGAGATGTGGAATCTCAGGAAGAAATCTCACGGGGAGATAGCGAGATGCAGAATCTCGAAAAGGAGTCGCACGGGGAGATTGCGAGATGTAGAATCTCAAGAAGGAATCTCACGGGGAGATGGCGAGATGTGGAATCTCGGGAAGGAATCTCACGGGGAGATAGCGAGATACAGAATCTCGGAAAGGAATCTCACGGGGAGATGATGGGATAGGCCTAACGAGGTCGGGTATCCTTTTGAATTGGTATTTATGCTGAACGGTGGTGGGAACTGGTCCGGGTAGTGCAGTGATGTCGAGGAATGCTCCTCTTATCGGATTAAACCTGAGTTCTCTGTGATGCTGGAGGTTCTGTGCCAGCTTTCCCATCTTTTCTGTAGTCTATGTACTGACTTCTTTCTCATCTTTATCAGTTCCACTATCGGTTCATTCAGTTCTGCTGTCGGTTTCATTTTCGGTTCCCTCAGTTCTGCTGTCGGTTCCCTTGACGAAGTAACGAGCGAGATCGAAGCTGTAAGGTCAGAGGTTGGGTTGCCGTAGGAGGTTCTTCTTTTGCGGGCTGCTGCTTTGGTGCTGGTGAGCCTCTTATTTTTCCTGATGTCAGCTGGTGTTGGCATATAACTGAGCTTTTGGACTGTAGTGTGGTTTGACTTTGATGATTTGGTGTTGGCCTTGTAACCTTTTGCCGAGCCCCAGTCCTGGGATGAAGTTCATGACTTTCATTATCTTCATGGCGGGAGAGATTTTGTCCCAAAATAGTGGAAGGTCCATACTGCATATTGTATCTTGGAGGTCTCCAAGGTGAACCCAGTTAATGCCATATCCTCATCATGCTTGATCTCTAACATTGGAATGCCATTGGTGTTGGTCACCTTGGTGGTGATGCTATCGCCGTAGACTGTTGTCAGCTCGTTGGCTTGCATGAACTTGATATACTGGTGAAGGGTGGATGCCACGCCGTACATTTGATGTAGCCAGGGTCGTCCCAGGATGGGTGTGAAAGTGATAAGAATGTCCAACACTTGAAATTCGGTGAGGATCATCCGCTTGCCGAACCAAATATTTAGAGTAGTAACCCGAGAACTGTGCAGGAAGTAGAATCATAGGCCTTGACAGTGTGGACTGAAGGCTTCAAATATGTGGGCTTGATGTCAAGCAGGTCCATTATCTTGGCGGGGAAGACATTCTTTCCGGAGTCTGAACGATGATGGAAAGCAGCTCATTATGGTAAACTCCAAATCTTGGCAGGTCTAAATCTGTGAGGGTGATGATGTTTCCATAGTGGATGTTGCCGATCATCTGGATTACTTCTTCTGGAGTTACGTCCATGGGGACCATGGTGCAGGCCAAACTTTCCTCTAGCTTGAGCTTATGAAGGTATGAAGATGTGAGCAGGGACCACAGGGGAATGTTCATCTGGGTCTGCTTGAGCTGAGTGAGGATCGAGTCCTTCAACATTTGAGAGGCAGAGGTTTTGGTGGTGCCTCCAGATTGCTTTGAGGTTGCTTGTGGAAGTGGCCTCCCTTTGTCAACACGTTGATTGAGTGCGAGTGCCTGGTTGGCTTTGACTTTCCTTTGCCGGCCCATGCTCTGAAGTTTGACAAGTTGAACTTTGGCTGATCCTTCTGGGGATTATGCTTCTTGCTGGCAGTAAGGTTGCCGGGATTTGAGACTTTCTTGTGTCCTGATGCCTTAACTGTGGTGTTAGCAGGATATTGCCCCTGTAGGTTCTGAAGCTGTACTGTTTGAAGGAAAGGAAGACTTGCTGGAGAAAACTGCCCTAGCATGCTACTGTTACCCAGAGGTGTCATGAGGATTTAGATTCTGATCTGTCGAAGTTGTATCTGAGAAGCCCCAATTCTGATTAAGACCATAATGCCGAAAGATGCTTCTGACAAGCCCCATTAATCGGAACTCAAGGTAAACCTTTGGGATGAAAAAGCTCTCTTCGTGTGGCAAAGCCTCAGTCTGAAGAAATGACTCGGTGAATCCCCAGTTTGAAGGAATCGGCGGTCATCTGTGGGGATTCTAAAGTGAATCTGATGCAGCCCCAATCTGAGTTGAACCTCATGTGGCCCGACGAGGCAACCGTCCTTGATTTTTTTTCGATTAGTCAACCAAAGTGTATAAGATGTAGCTTGTAATGTATACGCGCAAGGACGTATTTTAGAGAAGTGGGAACGAATCCCGATTTTATGTGGATGCCTAGTTTAATGTAGGTACCAAAACTCGCTTTGGGTTTGACTCTTTTGGGAGAGTATGAGCGTAGAGAGGTTTGGAGAAGTGTATGGAAGCTCTTGCTGACAGAAAGACAGTGTTTAGCTCTATTATTCCTATTAACGTAGAAAAAGAAGACTTGTCGAGACATCTGAAAACATGTTTTATTCATAATGATCACAAGATTGCTTTAAACCCTTTGTTAATGTTCAGGTTGTTCAACCATTAATCCCGATATGAACAAATGTCTTGATTAACCGTGAGAAGAAAGTCAACTGATGTAGCGGATCAAAGTTGGCTGTGTGTGAAAGAAAGGTCTGTGTATAGGGGAGGTCATTGATGAAATCGGGTTTATGGGATTTGTATGTGTTTATGACCGAACCATTTTTGGTTGCCTACGTTCCCCTTAGTGTAAGGAGCTCAGGTTGCCGTAGTTCTGGTTGAACTGTGTTTTGGCTTTGGGAATAGGGTATGAACATTTGTGGTCCTTTTGGTGAAAAGGCTCGGATGGGAAGTTTGGATGATGAGGCACGGGCCTCGAGGTGATTCCTTGACAAGTCGTTGTTGACGGCTTCTTCCGTGATTCCATTGCTTCTTGATCAGCATCTTTCACTGGGGGAGAAAGAATTCGAATGTAGCGTAAGGGCTTATGATGTGTTTTTGCCTTTGATTTGACCACTCCATTGTTATCGACAACCTCCATTCTTCGAGCTTTAACTTTGTTTGCCCATCTGTCAAGCTTTTGATTGGCGGTACTGGTCCTTGGCCTCACTTTTTTTGAAGTTCTTGTTTGAAGTTCTTGTTTGAACTCTCTCTCTCTCTCTCTCTCTCTCTCTCTCTTTTTTTTTTGAAGTTCTTGTTTGAACTTTTCTCTCTTTTTTCTTTTTTTTTTTTAAGTTCTTGTTTGAACTTTTCTCTCTCTTTTTTTTATCTCTTTTTTTTTGAAGTTCTTGTTTGAACTTTTCTCTCTTCTTCTTTTTTTTTTTGAAGTTCTTGAGGACGAAGACAAGCTCCTGCTTGAACTTTCTCGATGCGCACGAGGGCGAGGCGAGCTCCGAGGTTGTTGTCGACATGGGGTCAATCTTTCGAGGTTGAGTGACCTTTTGTTGTTCCTTGATGTTGCCGCCGTCGTTGACTTGGTCAAGGTGATGGTGGGGACGTGTTTTGGGAAGTGTATGGATTGATGGAGGCCTTTGTGAGGTAAGGAAAGTGTATGGGGAGGGCACCAGTTGACTTTCTCACACCGATTAATCAGAACATTAGTTATTTCCAGAGATTATTTGTTGAGCAATGCAAGTGATCATTTAGGACATAACCATTTCATTAGTTGTAATGTAGGTGTGCAAATAATGTCTCAAGTCTAGCAAGAAGAGAAAAAAGACACTTATTTATAGAAAATTTAAGATTAACTACAATGTCCGAGGCGGACTTGATTGAACGAGGAAAGTGCTAGAACCTACGAAGGTTGACCAAAAGACAATTGACAGATCTCGAGGATAGGTAGCCCCTACTCTAGCAGTTCTTTTGTTGTTGAACTTCCAGGACGCTCAAGCTTTCTATCTTCTATCAGATTCTGGATCTCATACCGCAGACCGAAGCAGTTATCAGTTATGTGCCCATGGTACTGGTGGAAGGCACAGTATTTGCTTCTGTCAGCCTTGGCTGTGGGATTCTTTGGCTTGTAGTCCGCCACAGGCTTGAGTAGGTCTTCTTTGATCAGTTTCTCCAACATCTTGCTTAGCAGCATGTCTAGTTTGTCGAAGCAATGAGAGGGCTGTCTCTCGGAAGAGTCGTTGCTTTGTAGGGCTGTGTCCCCACTGCTTGACTGATGTCCCTGCTGGAGGTGGCTGATAGTGGTGTCTTTTCCTTTGTCGGGGGCCGGTGCAGTGTTTGATGTGGTTGTTTCTCTATACTGGTAAGGTGGCTCTGTTCTCGGGGCATGCTTTTCCTTCAGGTCTTTCTCAGATGGGGGACCCGTATTGACCATGGATCGGAGATCAAGGCAGAAGCGATGGCCGACTAATGCTTTTAATGATGCCTTCAAACATGACTCGAAGGATCTCATTTACTCATCCTCGAGTAGTGACTTCAGGATTTCAGAAAGCTTCTGGCTCTGTTCCTTGTAAAATTCTCCCATAGTTTCATTTGCTTTCTGTTCTGCCGGCAAAATCACATGCGGGTCGATAGAAACCTCTGGGCTGCTGGAACCTATAACCAAAGGTCCACTGTTGGAGGGAACCATGATATGGGGTTGGACAAATGGGTTTTGAGGGAACGGAGTATAATTTAGTGGATACTGTGAAAATTGAGGGATTTGAGGCCATGAAGCAGCTGGAACGAATGCAGGCTGCCCGAAGTAATGGGTCAGAAAGGTTATGTGGGGGAAACCGAGTAAATTTTGGGCATATTGAGGGAAGGAAGTGAACACGGGAGGATTTTGAGAGATATTGGGATCTGTTTGAGATGGTCCAGCGCTGCGCTGGTTGTATTGAGTGAAAGGGGTATTATTGGCTTGGCAGTATATGACAGGGGTGCTTTGAGAGGTGGCAGTATGAAGCCCTGATCGGCTGTTTCCTTGGATTGAAGGATTTCCGGATTTCAAAGGCAGAGGACCCTGGGTGAAGGTTTGGAGAGCTGATCGTGTATGATCGTCGTCCTCGATTAGGGCGAAAGTACCATCTGGCTGGGGGATAGTTGATATACATCGCTCATTCACAAGCTGTACCATGAAATTCTGCTGATCTTTTTTCTATTACTTGTGAACCTCACAAGCCCGGATGGCTTCTTGCAGTGTCATATCTGTTACCGGTGGCGGGGTTCCATTCTTGTAAGTACGCCAATCCAATTCGCTACCCTTTTTTCTATTTCTTGTGAACCTCACAAGCCCGGATGGCTTCTTCCAGTGTCATATGTGTCACGCGACACTCTATGTCTGTTTGCAGAGACCATTTTCCTCTTGTAATCTGTTTTGATCTGTGTATATGGGATGTGGCCTCCCTAAATAAATGGCTCACATGTTGTAAGTTTCCAAGTTCAAATCAATAAAATACATGTTTACCACATTTGTTCATTATCAATGTTTGCACACGTTCTTGGATTACTTGGATGTTTAATTAGAAAGACTCGTCCACGGACGAGGCGTGTTGGGTGAACTCTCGGTTCTTCCCAACACGTAACCTGACCCCCGGACCCATTTTCTCTCAAAGGTTTTTCAAAGTGTACCTTTAAACATGGCGTGGCGACTCCTTTTTTTCATCATCGAAATCCAAAATTTCGGCGAGCGCACATTCAATTCCCTTCATAATTTCTCAGTGAGTCTGACATATGGAGAGTCTGGCTGTAGGAACTGAGGGAACCGAAGAACTGTCTGATGCTGCCGTAGCTGTAATTCTGGTGAGGCACTGACCCAGAATTCTGAACCACTGTTTCATTGCTGCATGGAACGAGAGGTATGGCTTAGTTTTCGGAAGGGGTACTTGGCTCAAGGCTTTAAGGCTCATGCGACGTGCATTTACTACTTTAAAACACGCTTTCCCCTAATCCTAACTGATCGGAAAAGATTAGACCTTGAATGGTTTAGATCGAAAATTGGACCATGAAAGGTCGAGATTTAATGTTTTGACCATGAAAGGTCGGGATTGAATATTTGAGATCGAAAATTGGATCACGAAGGTCTCGATTGGAGATCGGAGATCGGACCGCGAAGGTCAGGATCGACTATTTGAGATCGGACGCGAAGGTCTCGATTGGAGATCGAAGATCGGACCACGAAGGTCGGGATCGATTATTTGAGATCGGACCGCGAAGGTCTTGATTGGAGATCGGACCGCGAAGGTCGGGATCGACAATTTGAGATCGGACCGCGAAGGTCTCGATTGGAGATCGGAGATCGGACCGCAAAGGTCGGGATCGATTATTTGAGATCGGACCGCGAAGGTCTCGATTGGAGATCGGACCTCGAAGGTCGGGATCGATTTTTTTTTAGATCTGACCGCGAGGGTCTCGATTAGAGATCGGAGATCGGACCGCGCAGGTCTCGATAGGAGAGTGGAGATCGGACCGCGAAGGTTGGGATCGACTATTTGAGATCAGACCGCGAAGGTCTCGATTGGAGATCGGAGATTGGACCGCGAAGGTCGGGATTGACTATTTGAGATCGGACCGCGAAGGTCTCGATTGGAGATCGGAGATCGGACCGCGAAGGTCGGGATCGACTTTTTGAGATTAGACCACGAAGGTCTCGATAGGAGAGTGGAGATCGGACCGCGAAGGTCGGGATCGACTATTTGAGATCAGACCGCGAAGGTCTCGATTGGAGATCGGAGATCGGACCGTGAAGGTCGGGATTGACTTTTTGAGATCGGACCGCGAAGGTCTCGATTGGGGGTTGGACCGCGAAGGTCGAGATTTGAGATTTGAAATCGGACCGTGAGGGTCTCGATTGAGGGTTTGACCGCGAAGGTCGAGATTTGAGATTTGAAATCGGACCGTGAAGGTCGCGATTGAGGATTGGACTGCGAAGGTCGAGATTAGATATTTGAAATCGGACCGTGAGGGTCTCGATTGAGGGTTGGACCGCGAAGGTCGAGATTTGAGATTTGAAATCGGACCGTAAGGGTCTCGACTGAGGGTTGGACCTCGAAGGTCGAAATTTGAGATTTGAAATTTGAAATCGGACCGTGAGGGTCTCGATTGAGGGTTGGACCGCGAAGGTCGGGATTTGAGATTTGAAATCGGACCGTGAGGGTCTCGATTGAGGGTTGGACCGCGAAGGTCGAGATTTGAGATTTGAAATCGGACCGTGAGGGTCTCGATTGAGGGTTGGACCGCGAAGGTCGGGATTGACTATTTGAGATTGGACCGAAAAGGTCTCGATTGGGGGTTGGAGCGCGAAGGTCTCGGTTGGAGGATTGGACTGCGAAGGTCATGATTAAAAATGGGACCGAGAAAGGTCGCGATTGAGGATTGGACCGCGAAGGTCGAGATTAGAGATCGGACCGAGGAAGGTCGCGATTTGAGGATTGGACCGCTAAGGTCACGATTTGAGGATTGGACCGCTAAGGTCGCGATTTGAGATTTGAAATCGGACCGTGAGGATCTCGATTGAGGGTTGGACCGCGAAGGTTGCGATTTGAAATCGGACCGTGAGGGTCGCGATTGGGGATTGGACCGCTAAGGTCTCGATTTGAGATTTGAAATCGGACCGTGAGGGTCTCGATTGAGGATTTGACCGCGAAGGTCGCGATTTGAGTTTTGAAATCGGACTAAGAAAGGTCGCGATTAAGGGTTGGACCACGATGGTCACGATTGGAGATATCGGGCCGAGAAAGGTCGCGATTTGAGGATTGGACCGCTAAGGTCATGTCTTGAGAATCAAACCGAGAAAGGTCGCGATTAAGGATTGGACCACTAAGGTCACGACTGGAGATATCGGACCGAGAAAGGTTGCTATTGAGAGTTGGACCACTAGGGGTCGAGATATGATGTATCAGACCGAGAAAGGTCGCGATTGAGAGTTGGACTGCTAGGGGTCGAGATATGAGATATCGGATCGAGAAAGGTCGTGATTGAGAGTTGGACCACGAGGGGTCGAGATATGAGATATCGGATCGAGAAAGGTCGCGATTGAGAGTTGGACCACGAGGGGCCGAGATATGAGATATCGGACCGAGAAAGGTCGCGAATGAGAGTTGGATCGCGAGGGGTCGAGATATGAGATATCGGACCGAGAAAGGTCGTGATTGAGAGTTGGACCGCTAGGGGTTGAGATATGAGATATCGGACCGAGAAAGGTCGCGATTGAGAGTTGGACCGTGAAGGTCACGTCTTGAGAATCGGACCGAGAAAGGTCGCGATTAAGGATTGGACTGCTAAGGTCACGACTTGAAAGATTTGCGAGATGGGACCATGCAATTGTTATTCTATTAAATGTTTAAGTTTACTGAAAACACGCTTTTCTCAGAGTCCTAAATGGTTGGAAAAGATTGCTCTTCTTTTTCGCAACTAACCTAGGGCTTGGATCAGTGGATCTCGGCACTACGTTTATAAGCCCCTCGTTTTTCACCTGTAAATCGTCTTCCCGGGACGGACAATCCCGAGCGAGGGTCCTATAAGGCAAGTGAGTTCCACCGACAAAGGAAAAAGTGAACTTAAGGCTAGTAGGTCATATAAACTTTCAACGTATGTGACATGCGGGTCATGGTCGAAGTCAACATCCTTAAGTTAAGGCAGAAATCGTGCCGAAATTTCAGCATGACCTCTCTTGACTCGCTTGCGCGAGGGGCCTTAGCTTTTGGCGTTGGCTAAGTTGTGGCTGGCACGGTGCATACGTTGAGGGTTTGGTGACACGGTGTCGCATTGAACCTTCGGGTATGTTTTTTGGCATGGCTCCGCGTCAAAGTCAAGGCTGAAAAGCTAAGACTTCGGGTCGGGAACGACCTTCGATCTCAACTTTTAAGTTTGAATTGTGAGGGAGACCGGTGTAAAAAACATACACTTGGGCTTTATGACACGTATTAAGCCAAAAAACCAACCGGGGTCTTGGACGAAGTGTGACACAAAGAGTGCATGGCTTACACGGGCTTGGATGGGCTGTTTGGGATGACCCCGTGCGCGCTCGAAAGGTGTCTGGCAGACCAACCGAGCTGCAACTGAACGGTCATCCCGGGTTACGGGTCGTAGTGTGTAGTGTACCGAGGCAACAAGTGCGCGTAGTGTGCGATGTACCGAGGCAGCAGTGCAAGTAGTGTGCGGTCACTAAATTCTTTTTCTGAGTAAAATAGAGATTTTCAGAATGTGTTTTAAAGAATTTATGCGCAGTTCAAAATATAGCACAAAGAATCAAGTATGAACGAAAATGCACGAACATGTTATGATTTTGAATGAGATGAAAATGCAACATCTTTTTTTTTGAAACAGTCCAATGTTTTGAAATCGAAGCTGTTTGAAATTTCCTTTTTTTTTTAAAAGAAAAGAGAAGTAACACAAATCTTAAAGAAAACACACACGCACACGAAACGAGGAAGGGTAAACGAAAGTTTGACCAACAAAATGTTTTTAAAACAACGGCAGTTTTGAAAAACATGTTATGTCCCCAGCAGAGTCGCCAACTGAAATTACCCAGATCGCGCGGGCTGCGCGCGAGCGGTTGTCTATCGCGGATGTTTGGGACCTCGCTTTCGGGAAGGAGAGGAGTCGCCGCGCGGTTTTTGTATTTTGAGCCCAAACGTTGAAAATGGCTTTGAAAAGGTGTCGTTTTGTATTTTGAGCCCAAACTTTGGAAATGGCTTTGAAAAGGGGTCATTTTTTATTTTGAGCCCAAACTTTGGAAATGTCTTTTAGTATCGGAGATTGTTAGGTTCGGAGGTCACGTTACGTTTTGGGAAGAGTATTTTGAGATCACCCGAAATGCCTCGTATGACGAGTCTTTCTACCTTTCTCGAAATTGTGTATGTGTGTGTGTTTGCATTTTGAAAATGGGGGCTTGAATGACAAGCTTAATCTTGATTTGAATGTCGAATGTCGATTTTATGATTCTTGGGGAAAAGCGAGCGTTTGAATGAAAAACGTCGATTTTGGAGTTTATTTTAGGAAAAGAGGTGCGAGTGACGAGTTTGAATTTTTAGCTTAAGTGTCAAATGTTGACTTTAAGAAAAGAGCATTTGAATGTCAAACGTCGGGTTTTGAGTTAAAAATGATCGTTTGGATGCCAAACGTCGCTTTTGCGCATTTTGAAAGAGAGTTTGAATGACGAAATCCGGTTTTGAACCGGGCATTACATTGTTAGCGATTTTATTGAAAAAAACATTAAATGAGATGCGATCAACGAATCGTTTTGCGACTCGGAATTTGATAAGTAAATACTATCACGAGCCAAATGGCTCGGACTTGTAAATGACAGTATTTAAAATGCGGTATCAACGGAATCAAACGATCCAGACATTAAAGGTGCGATCAACGAGCCAAACGGCTCGGACTTGTAAAGTTGCATAATTTAAATGTCAATTAACGGATCAAACGATTCGGACTTTGTAAATGACTATCGCGAACCAAACGGTTCGGACTGTAAAGTTGCGAATCGACGGATCAAACGATTCGGACTGTAAATGACGTAAAAGTAAAGAACGGGGTCGGAACGCCGTTTTAACCCGAGATTACTTCTTTTACGGGAGAGAAGATGATCTTGGACTAAAACGTATCGGACCCCGTAGACGGAGTTACGTCTACATTTTGAGAACTTTGATCAGATCGAAAAGTAGCGTTTTACGCGTAAATCGAGACAAAACGGGGTTTAAGGAGGGAGAGTGTTACCTAATGATTAGGTGTGACTCTTTTGCTCGGAAAGGCGTATACGGGATACGGTTTGGTGTTTGAAAGGGTGTTTTGAGTTTGTTTGGTTCGTGTTTGGTCGAAAAATGGGGTTTTCACGCAAATCGAGACAAAACGGGGCTCGGGAGGGGTTGGAACTGGTTTGGACCGTAGGGTTTTGTGAAAAGAAATTATATTTTTCCTCCTTGAAATGTTTTGACAGCCCTTGTATTTATAGGATGAAATTGTAAAACAGTCCGGACGGACTTATCCTCAATTTGGAGAAGTTTTGTGGTATTTTGGAAAATGGGAGGACTTGTTGGCAATTCTGGTTTTGCCTATAAAACAGTCTGGACGAACTGTGACTCAATCTCAAGGGCATTTTGGTCTTTTCACCTTGAAATCTGATTGATGTTGACTAGAGGGCTTTGGCATGTGTGCCACGTGCCCCTGTGACTCACCTAGGCTAGGATTTTCGTCCCGCTATTTCCGGTTTTGTCCCTTTTTTAAATAATTGTCCGGAAAATGTCCGAAACGCCCCTAGAAAGTCCCGAAAAGTGCGTTTTTTGGGAAAAACTGTACTTTTACGTGTGATAACGTGTGTTGAGTACGCTTTGATGTCGGGATGCACGTGGCAGTCCCGGGATGTCTCGTTGACTCGAGAACGGGGAGCTTAACGGGTTTCGGTTAACCAGGAAAGGGCCAATTAACGGATTCCGGTTAACTTCTAACGGATTTTGACGATTCGGATTTGGGTACTTACAGAGCTGCTCATATCAACTGCAACAGCATTAGTTTCCTTGCTATTTGGAGACTCGCGTCGCTTCTTCCTAGGACAATATGTCTTCCAATGTCCCTTCCCCTTACAGTAATTACAAATATCGTCAGATTTTGGGCCCTTCTTGCTAGAAGACTTCTTCTTCTTCTTCTTCTTCTTCTTCTTCTTCTTCTTCTTCTTCTTCTTCTTCTTCTTCTTCTTCTTCTTCTTCTTCTTCTTCTTCTGTTTATTGCTAGTACCCCTGCTGCCTTCCACAACCAAACCTGCTGTCTGATTATCAGTACCACTATTATCACTTGCCTTACGACGTAACTCTCTAGTCTTGAGCGAGGATTTCATCTCATATAAAGTCACCATCTCCTTACCACTGATACTAGAGTCAACATAGTGCTCATATGATAAAGGCAAAGAAACAAGAAGCATTAATGCAGCATCCTCATCAGCAACCTTAGCATCTATATTACGCAGTTCAAGTAATAAAGATATAAATCTATCTAGGTGATCCCTAATGGGCGTACCTTCCTGCGTTTGGAGAGAATATAGCCTATGCTTCAGATATAGCTAGTTGGTCAATGATCGTGTCAAATACATGTCTTCCAATGCAAGTCACAAAGTACCTTCAGAATCGATATCTGCTATATCCGCTAGAACATCATCATCTAGACACCTTATGATTTTAGAGTGGCCCTCTCATCTAGCGCGATCAGATCTGCCTCTTCCTTCTCTGCTACCTTCTTCTCTTTCTTCGAACTTTCTGCTGTTGCAGTCGCGACAACACTGGTGGGAACGGCTTTTGCTTTGCCTTTTGAATCCCGACGATTCCTGATTGCAGCAGCCACTGGAGCCCACAATCCCCTTTCATTCTTCCCATTAAACTTGTCGATCGGTGATTCATTTCCTGATCCCATCCTATTCTGCAGCGGAACAACCCTAGACCTTCCTCAACATAACCTGGCTCTGATACCAGTTTGTTAGAATAGAGTCTATGTAGAAGATAGAAGACAAGCAATTACAATCACATAACACACAGATATACGTGATTCACCAATTTGGCTACGTCCAAGGGTAGAGTGGGATAATATTATTATCTTCTGGAAATCAACAGATTACAATCTCTAATTTAGTGCACGAATTCTTGATAAATACTTTCTGTCTATGCAAACCCTAAATCTAGAGAAACAGATGAGCAAGTGAACTACAAATGTGGTTGGGGTAGGCTCTATTTATATGTCTATTCCAAACCTTGCAGGGTTTTCAACCCTCGGCCAAAATCTGCCGCAGAATGGCCTTTCCGGACTGAGGGCGTGATCGCTCCATGGTAGGGCGCGATCTCCCCTTCTCCCAAAACGGCACCCGCACAATCGCCCCACTCCTGGGCACGATCGCTCCCTTTCGACAGAAATTTGGCGCGGTCGCGCGCCTTGTTCCGCGCGATTACTCCCTTGTGTGCCACAGGAATATCGAGTTTTGCTTTTTTAATCCCCTAATTTAGGCGTCCCCAATTTAGATGGCACCAAACCCAACAATCTAAAATTCTAAGAATTGTTATTGTTATTTGTCTTCATTTTGACGTCGACTGTATTTCGTGGAGGTCGACTATCACGACTGTCTGAGCAATTGAGGTCTGCCTTTTGTTCTTTGATTGGCAAAGATAGTTAAGGTCTTGAGTTGATATTTGTTCCAAGTCAAGAGGCTGATTTCTTGATTAGTCTTGATTGCTTTTATTAATTCTTTTCCAAAACCCTTTGTTTGGAAACTTAGGTCATAACAATTTGGAATCGATACAAATCTTGGTCATGTCATTAGTTCAAACAAAAATCGGAGGCAAGATCTCATGAATTAATCTCTACCAAGTAGTTGATGGCTACTACTGATTATATTAGACCATCTACAATAATGGTTTCAATATCAAAAAATTTTCAACTCTTACTTTACCGCTCCACATCAGCTTCTCTCACTTCCACCTATTTATCAACACCCTTTCAACTTTTACACCCTACAATTGTTTTGTTTATAAAAATTCAATACCCTCTCAACTCATCATCCTATACCGGATATGGTTAAATACAGGGAACAAAAAATACAGGGAACCAACAAAATTACCAAAATACCCGTATAAACCAAAAATTTCGGCCAAATGGCCCGAATTCGAACCAAATTCCGCAAAAAATCAAAACCAAATCGCATATGTAAAAATCGAATTTCGACTTCGTTAACCGTTGGATCGTCGTGAAACTTCTGGGCTTTGGTCGCATCCCCTAGGCGCACATGATAACCGTTGGGATCTTCCAAATAATTGCCGGAGAGGGAAAAATGGCCGGCGGCGAATTTTGGCTAAAATCTTCAAAAATTTGCTATATTAAAAATCAAATTCCCGCTTCATTAACCGTTGGATCGTCGTCAAATTTCTGGGGTATGTTCGCATCACTCAGGCTCTCATATTGACCGTTGGGATCAGCAAAATAATCAACGGTGCCGGAGATATGGCCGACGGCGCGAATCCGGCGAGGTTATATTAAAAATCAAATTCCCGCTTCATTAACCGTTGGATCGTCGTCAAATTTATGGGGTATGTTCGCATCACTCAGGCGCTCATATTGACCGTTGGGATCAGCAAAATAATCAGCGGTGCCGGAGATATGGCCGACGGCGCAAATCCGGCGAGACATCTCGTTTCACAACATCTCGTGTAGGGCAAGGGCAGAGTTGAAATTTTTCGTTCCCTGTATTTTTCGTTCCCTGTATTTAGTATTTACCTCCTATACCCCACTATTTTTATTCTATTTTATATTCTTTATTTTTATGATTAGTAAAATTATTATTCTTATTATCATTTATAATTAAAAAATAATAATTCACACTTAATTAATTTTTTGTAATTGCAATTAAATAAATACGAGAAAAAAATTATTGAAAAATTCAAAAGGAAAATTAACAAAGGATAATTAAGAAATTTATATTTAAAAACGAGGGTATTTTTGTGTCCAAATCAAATGAAATAAGTCTCTATAAATAAAGAAAATAAAATTATGAATTTTTGTGTAAATTTTTTTTTTTAAAATTATTTATTATAAAATAATTGAGGTAAAAAAATTGGATAAAAGAAAAAAAAATTGAAATCCAACCAGCCAATCATAGCCTGCCACGTGTCACAATAAAAAAAAACGTTTTCCTCCTGCTTACACGCGCCCGTACACGCGCCAATTTTGCCCAATTAGAAGCCGCCACGTGGAACTCAGCCGGCCACCTCATTTTTTATCATGTTGAATTTTTACAACACCAAAATTTTTTCAACATCCCTCCCAATGGTTTCAACACCAAATATTTTTTTTTTTCACACACATTTTCAACACCATTGTAGATGGTCTTACTATCACTGTCTTGAATATTTATTTCCCAGAATGGATTTCCTTTCAACTTGTTAAAAGCCTTTTAGAAGCGCTGATAACCAATTGAATTTATTGGTTGCTTGAAATGTATCGTAAAAGTTTATAAGATTTTCTGGTCCAATTTAAAGAGTGAAGATACTATATTCTAACTCCTTTACGACGAGAAATTAAGACTTTCATTCATGCACATTGGACTGTAGCAGTTCATGCGTGAGACAAACACCATCCGTCATGTCATTTTCCGTAAATATAAATATACAAGTTTTTATTGTCGCAGTGCATAAAGGCGAAAAAATAATTAGATTTTCCCTTCTTGTGGGCAATATTGTATAATTTTAATTTCCTTTTTTTTTAAAACAACTGATTTTCTTTTCAATATTTTCAATAATGGCAGACCATTCATTTTATTGGAACTAATTTTTCTGGTTTCTTCTACTTTCTAATCAAAAGGTTTCATAAAATGACAGAAAACTATATATTATACATATACACTTACTTTGTATGCTATTTGCTCTCTGTTTTTGTAATTTTTCAGCACTTGGCTTCTATTTGACGCCCCAACTAAACTAGGAATAACTACAGACTTAACTTATGCAATGTAATATATCTTCGATTTCAATAAAACCAATGTACTATTTAGTGACAACATAATACAATATACTCCCCCGTTCTACTATAAACCACACACTTTTTTCATTGGATGTCCCGTGACAAACTACACACTTCATAAAATAAAAATACTTTATTACCTTTATATTAATGGGACCCACATGCCATACTCACAACAACAATTAAATTATTATTTCCAACCCTATTTTCTCTCTCTTACCTCCCTTTTCATACTCTACTCAACTACTCTTTTTCTTAATTCTTGTGCAAACAATAACTGAGAAGGTATTAGTGGGTCGGACGGAGTACTTTCTAATCGTGTTACTAATAATGCAATTTTATTTCATTATTTGAGTCAATATTAGAATGTACATTGTATGAAAATAGTACGCACATTGCGTTTTGTGTAACGAATTAATAAAGTACATTGCATTAACAAGCCACTTGATAGTACATTGTTGTTAAAAACATGAAAATACATTGCTTATCTTGATCATTCGCGAACTTTTTCCCAAAATGACACTGTTTCAAAAAGTATTTTTTAAAATGTCACACTTTTAAAAGTATTGACTAGAATAGCCTAGTTTTTATAATTCGCGGTTGGCAACTGCGTTTTTAAAGTTGAATTTTCAGTTGCCAACCCACTACTAGAAATTAGCTATTTAGCGACCAAAAAAATTAGTCACCTAAATTTAAAATTTGTCACCATAAACTTAAGGTGACAAAATTTCGTCACCAAAGATTTGTGGCGCAAAGGCCGAAGCCTCAAGTTTAAGGTGACGAATTTTGGTGTTAGTCACCTAAAACAAGTATTAAGGTGACAATCTTTTACTATGTCACTAGAGTTTTGTTTAGGCTACAAATTAAACTTGGTCACTACAAAATTCATGTGACAAATTTAAGGCTACAAATCTTGGTCACCCCAAAATTAAAACTTTGACCACCAAAATTAGTTGGTCACCTAAGATTAATTTTAGGTGACTACCGAGTTGTCTCCTAATGTATACTCTAATTTTCTTTATATTGAATGAATTTATAATTATATATTTTAGTGAATCATTTTTTCGAAACATTTCAGTAGTCTAGTCTAGATAAAATTATTTAATTTAAATAAAAATGTTAATACATACTGCATTTTAATAAACCATAAAAGAAATCATTAAACTCCAGCTTCAACACTAAACTAAAGATTATGTAAAGTGACAAATGACTTAGTGACCAAAAGTTTGGTCACTAAAAATTCTGAGTTGAAACATTCATTATTTTTTGCTTAAAGATTATGTAAAGTGACAAATGACTTAGTAGCCAAAGGAATAGCCACCAAACATTTCTCTTTGGTGACAAAAGCTTATGTTGGTCGCATAAAATCTTCGTAAGGTGACTATGACATTGGTCGCAGAAGACTTAGTCACTAAACATGACTTTTTAGGTGACAAAAACCATAGTTGTCATACAAAGTTCAATTAGGTGACTACATGATTGGTCGCAACAGAAATGGTCACCAAAAAGATAACTTAGGTGACGAAGGACCAGATTGGTAACCAAAGACTATGTAAGGTGACAAACTATTTAGTCACCAAAGATTTGTCGCAAGAAATCGATCGCTAGCGACCAACATGAATTTGGTCGCCTAAAGCCGTTTGGGTGACTAAATAAAATTTGTTGCCTTAGATTGGTCACTTAAAACGTAATTTCTAGTATACCGCGTTTTAAAAAAAAAATTATAAAAATTATAAACCCGCGATTGCCAATTGCGAATTTATTAATGAAAACACACTTGCCAATCGCAAATTCTAAAAACTAGGCTATTATGGTCAACACAATTAAAAATGTGACATTTTGGAAAATAATTTTTTAAACAGTGTCATTTTGAAAAAAAATTGATCATTCGCCTTCATAAATAATGTCAGACCATTCATTCTATTGGAACTAATTTTTCTGGTTTCTTGTACTTTCTAATCAAAAGGGATTCATAAATTGACAGAAAATATATACTCCCTCCTTCTTCTCATTTTGCCATTTTGGGTGTTTCGTTAAAAGCTTTCACTTTCCTTTTTTTGGCAAAAAATCTTTACTATTCCCTCTACTCATTCTCTCTCCTATATTATTTTAATACTCACACCACCATTATAATTTACTATTTCCTCCACTCATTCTCTTTCCTATTTTCAAATTACACTCACAACATTTTTTCTTCCCATTCATTTCCTTAATTTGCGTGCAATGCCAAAATTGGACACCTTCGACTGGGACGGAGGGAGTATACACTTACTTTGTATGCTATTTGCTCTCCATTTTTTTTATATGACAGAAATTAAGAAATACTAAGTGTACTCTCAGTGTTACCCTTTCTATTCTGCAAACCAAATTGTTTTAAATCTATTGTATATATAATGATTAGGTGAAAGAACTTACACCTTTAGTTGAAATTTGGAAACTGATCATGAGGCAAATGGACCATGATAATAAACAAGTGCAGTACAAGAAAAATAGAATCTTAATGATAATTTAAAATAAAAAATCTACTTAAAATATGAATCAGCTTGATGCCAATTAGCAGACAATTTTGACATTATTGGCATTACATAAAGTACTTAAAATATATTTCTGCCTAGGTTAGTTACTTCGCCTGTATATTAAGTATATACGAAATTTTCTGATATTATCATCGCTTGATCTATACTTTTTCGTATGAATATTGATTAAGGAAAATGATTAAACAAAATTTTTCTAATAAGGGAAGTGATTAAATGAGACCGTTGGCTGCAACAGAGCAGCAAGGAGTTGGGAGCAGCGTTCCATGTCCGTTTATGTGGTCTCGAATCATTCTCAACCATTTGTTTAAAGGAAAGATTGGGGATATTGAAAAGATGGTGTTGTGTGAGGTCTAAAGCCTCTTAATTCAGCTTTTCATGCATTCCCACCCATGAATAATGGCTTTTGCTTTTCCAATTAATTAAACAAGTACCTATTTTATAGTGTAATGAAGTTGTAATCATTTCCTAACAAATGCACTAAACTTTTCTCCACATTATATTTCAAGTATGAGTGTCATGTGAGGAGATGTGAAGATGGTCTTTTTTAACCAACCTAATTTAGATTGATATTCAGGCTGGAATCCAGTGGCGAAGCCACTTGAAGCTCACGGGTCATCCGACCCTCTTGATTTTAGAGTTATATCTTTTATATTACCTTTAAATTTAGAAATATAACATTTTTATCATTAAAAATAATAATTTTTGCAATTTTTACCCCCTATTTTGAAAGATATAGCACTATAACATAATTTTGACCCCTTCCAAGAAATGCATCACCAAGGATGGTGAAAATATCAAGTGGTTTCTGAGCATCACATGATTGGTTGACATGGTGCTTTAGAAATTATAGGAAATAATATAATGACCTCGTGCTATTGAGCTCTAAATCAGTGGATATGTGAGAAATATATCAGCATCTTCATTCATATGGAAGGTGAATATTTTCTCGAATGCGTATATATGTTCTTTACTAATTTCTTCAAAAGTAAAGTATGGATTATAAGTTTTAGAGCATTTATCCCACATCGAGAATTCACAAGCATTACTTTCAATATATAAAAATCACGAGCTACTCCTCTAGATGACTAATGTTTTTGAGCAATGGAATTCCATGACTTTATCAAAAATTAGTTTTTTACTTTTGTGAAGTATAAGACAATAAGGAAGAAGGTTGGTTGTCATGATGCTCTGCTTATTCCATTCAATCAAAGGGCGGAAGATTTCATGGCTTGTCAGAATCAATCTTCTTCATTTTTTACCGCTTTTTTTTCTTTCTCCTTTAATTTTATGTGTATCTAAAAGACTTTGAAGTTCAATGAGACCATTGAAACATGAGAGTGACAACATAAAGGACTTTCTATATTTAAGGGAAAGTTATATCTTAAGCAAATTAAGTTTTTTTTTTTAGTCAGTCATAGTCATAGAAGAAGGAAAAATTGCAAATAAAATCACTATAACTGTTAGGATTGTGCAGAATCCCCCAATCACATTGTTTCTTCTCGTGAATGAAAAGCTGAAAAATATCTTGTTATAGGCTTATATATAACTGATTATAAGAGGTTGCAAAAGCTTGAGTATGATACATTAGACCAATAACGAAGCACCAATTTGATATCGGGTACTTGGACTTTTTATAACGACTCAAGTACGGTACAAACTTTAGCAATTCATTAGTACAAGCTGGTCAGCTTACAAAGCAAAATCAATGGATCATGCAAATGATTTTATAGATCATTAACTTACAACCAGAAAATTAGTCAAGAAAATATCTGAATTATGCTGAATAAAATTTAAGGGGATTCTACTCACTTTTGGAAAAGTCTGAAACCCCACTTTCGTAAACAAGAATTATCCCTAGCCCCAGGGATTCCATTCCCCAAAAGAGCACAATTTGTTCCTCCTACGCTATTCTTTTCTTCAAATTTCCATAAATAAACAAAAGAAAAGCACTTTCCACAAAAGGACTTAATTACATGTATATTGAGGGTGCCCATGGTATTAAAAAGAAAAGGTCAAAAGCTGGCCATTAAGAGAGGTTTGAAATGGAAAATCATTGGGTGCCACTTGAATCAAAAGTGAAAGCCTTTTGTTGCTCTCTCCTAATACTAGTCTGAGCTAAAACAACCAATCACATTGATAATCTTAAAAGAAGACATTCCACTATCCTTGTGGTTTTCGCATAATAGTCGAGGAAATGAGTTATACACAATAAGGTTTATCGTGTTGTACATAAGACCTATTTTGTGCAGCTAGATGCATTGTGTAAAACTTTGATCGCCCGTTCTGAAATGAGTTGTTAATCTAGGCGCAATTTGTCACTTTTAGAGAAGTTTGGTTCTCTAAATCCATAATTCCAAATCTTTTTAGTAGAAAGTTCGGTATGGTTAATACAAGGAGGAATTTCTAATCTGTTATGACATCATTCAAACCAAACTTTCCTCATTAACATCTGAAAGAGACTAAACTTTTTTTGGAGGATTTGGTAGTTAAGGCGCAATATTGTCACTTTTAGAGAAGTTTGGCTCCTAAATTATAATTAGAGTCACCAAGTTTCAGACTTGGATCACACCCAATTCCTTGCTGCATTAATAAAATGCTCATGTTCAATAGTTAGGCTCCATCGAGCCACATGTAACAGGCCATGGTAGGAATGCGGAGTAACAATCTTGGCAGTACAATAAATATTTTTATGTAAAAGAAAATATAAAACTGATCAAGACTCCCCATTTTCTTACTACAAAACAATAGACTCAGGCTACATGATTCCTCTTATAGAACCACGATCACCACCACCACTCTCCACATTAGTTTGATATTGTACGCTTTGGGCCAAGCCTGCACGGATTTGTTTTTGGGTCATCTCCCTAAAGGCCTCGTTCTAATGAAGCGGGTGGTTGCTCTTATATACCTAATAATTCTTTCCTTAATTTCCGATTTGGGACTTTGGGTTGACACCCCCCAACAAGAAGATCTCTTGAAAGAAAATTCTTCGGTGCGCATCTTGATTCGGATCAATCCGCGCTAGCTAGTGTGCACCTATATTCTCAACTCTAATGATGATGATATCACTATGGAACCAATTATTAGCTTGCAGCCATTGATCAGATACCCATTTCCTTCAAGCGCATGACAATCTCTCTCGGAGCTCTTTTTCATTGGCATAATCAATGAGGAAGAACTCATCATCCCCACATCATCGCGGATGTTGACAGAAGAAAAGAAAGAAATATGCTCCAATGGAAAGCTATAGATGAAAGCCTCCCATAGTGACATGTGGAGAAAGTTAAGGATATAGGACCACAAGCCCTTATTCTCTCTCTCTCTCTCTCTCTCTCTCTCTCTCTCTCTCTCTCTCTCTCTCTCTCTCTCTCAATTGGTTGATGCCTTTTCTAACAATAAAGATTAAAAAAAAAAATTCATAGCACATATGATTGGAGATGACTTGGTGTGAATGAGTGGAAGAAGTGAGCTCAAATATCATTTCCACAGAGGAATTGTGTATTAATTATTAGCAAACTAGAAGCAAAGAAAGACTTCTCATGTTCTTTGGTTCTATGTCTATGGTGTTACCTAGATTTTATTCGCGCCAGAGATAGAGTGACATTTGATTATATTCCAAAGTTGACATTGATGTTGAAAAAAAATGAAAAGAAAAGGATGTAAGAAGGCCGCCACCACCATAACAAGAAATATTGTCCTCTTTTAAATTTTAATTTTAGGTTGTAAAGATCATAGTGTCTCAAGAAACAGAATTGATGTTCAAAAGTGATGCTAAAAAAGAATAAAAAAAATTGTATCACCAAGGGTACAATCCCAAGACATCAAATGTACAACTTGCTTAAACATAAGCACTAGAACTTGTGATTGCTCTTTAACACTCAAGGAGTCGAATGGGCTTATTATTTATTTAAAGTGAAATGAAAAAAGATGCATTCATTAAGTAAATCGTTTAGGTTGCAGGAAAGCAATATATAACTCCTAATGGGCCTAGGAGCATCGCCCTTAATCAAAAGAACATTTGACTTATGATTAAATAACTATGTCCTGCATTTGAGGATATTTAAGGTAATATTATACAGGTACAATAAATCCTTAACTAGGTTCGGGGCTACGATTTACTAGGCTCGAAAAGGGTACATTCTAGTAGATCAAGAATGCTTATATTTAAGAATAAAAGAAATGTAATTAGATCTTTAGAAAATATATCTCGATGTAGCTAGATTCCCTGCCTAAGTTTAGGATCAACCTTATTGATAAGGGAAGGGTTATGTTGGTTAGCTGCAAGACATGCCTTAATTAAAAATATTAGATTATCCTCAAAGTTAAAGCTCACAGTTTTAACAAACTTGCCATTACCAATTACTTATAATGAAGATTTGAAACAATGAATGAAGAAAGGAGAGAAAACTAGAAAACTTTTATTGCTTCTATTTTTAGTGTACTTACAACACAACAGATACATAACTCTCTTTATATAGGGTGAAAATGATTATCCAAACGAGCCCAGACAAACAACTTTTATATATATATATATATATATATATATATATATATATATATATATATATATATATATATATATATATATATATATATATATATATAAAAAGCATTATTGATGCGGGTACTCTTTGGGCCCCGACATCACATCAAATAATGAATACAGATAAAGAACTTTAACATATTAATACAAACTACTTTATTAAAGCAAGATATTTGCTGTAGTAGATCTCATTGGTGGCAGAAAGAAATATTCTTCTTGATTTGCTCTGTCATTGTAGATCCCAATAGAGTTTTATCCTGTGATGTTGTTGAGATGGAGGAGCCTTTTTGCTAAGAGTCCCACTTTTATTCTTTTCCGTCTTATTTTTTGCAGAGTGCTTTGAGCATATTCAAAATTAGTTCGAATTTCTTGAACCGTCCTATTTTTCCTTTCCGTAACGGCAGCTTGATGATATTTTTGGAAATATTCATCCATTTGGATACTAAGAAGTTTAATCTTCTTACTTATTTTCTTTTCTCGCCTCTTGAGTTTATTAAAAGCTAGATTAAAAGGAATCATTTATTTTTTATTGATCGGGATTTTTTCTTTAGAATTTCTAGTCTGTTGAGATATAGACTCTATTAGTGTATTCCAGACATCTTCTGGTGTATGTTCTTCTGATTGAGCTTCGCCTGCTAGAAATTTAAAAGCATTATTAGAATCCATAAATCCCTGTGATGAAACGGTTTTCATTGATTCATCATCATCTTTTGAGGAGTGAGTTGGGAATGTGTTGAGAAATTGATCATTCATATGCTCCAAAACTCGAACCATAATTTGTTCCTCGGATTCTTTCAGATATTTCTTCTGGAAATAATTTTTCATACTAGACATAGAGGTTTGTTGGAAGCCTTGTGATGCAGCCACACAAAATAGCTGCACGGGCCTGATCTGAGTAGCCAAAATGATGAATACTCCGGCGTCTTCTCCGATTGTCTCCTACAGACAAAACTCACTAAACTAGGCCGGGGGCGTCTCCGGCTAAGCCACTCCGGCGTGAGAGTAAGTATATGATCTATAAATGATAAATAACAAACTGAGACTGGCCAGAATTATAACAAGAGAGCATACCAAATTTTGCCTTCTAAGAGGGTTTATATAGTTACCCATGTTTCACGCAAATCTTATCATCTAGCCACATGTCAACTTTCTATTGGTTGTGCATGGTCATTCATAGTGGAGACGCCACTTTTTTCGTAACCGATAACTGGTCATTAACAGACTTTGCAGTCCATACTTAACTTCTTTGGCCTTTATTAGAATGTTGTTGGTTGCACATGTCGCCCTCAGGCGATAACCACAATGATGCGACAACCCATGGTTGTCGCTAACATAAAACGTCTTGGTGTGGGATTCCAGCCTTGGGATTATATCATTTTCAGGCGACAACGAGTTGCAATGGGCTTCTCGCAGCCAGCACCGGTTCCCACCACTGTGCTAAAAGAAATTTCCTAGTCGCCTTCGTTCCCGCTTTGGGCCTGTTACCCGGTCTTTCATACCATATTCACTATATTGGGCCTCATATATCAGTTTGGGCCGAAATCTCTTTTTAGACGATCACATCAGTAGCCCCCAAGTTTGAGACCTGGATTATTCATGGTCCAGTCGAGAAATTTATAGTTGTCGCTTAAACTTCCCGCCCTTTGATCCGAATTGGGCGAGATGACGGTTTCAATTGACACGTTATCGTCCACGTGTCGCTTCCCGGTTGATGGGTATGGGCGGTTTGTCAGGTTTGTACGGCCGCCTCGATACTTGTGCCATAATGATTTACTTCAATAATGGGGGGAAATTCAAAATTTGGACATCATTTAATACTTTTTGGAAACCCTCCTAAAACCCTTTCGTCTTCTTTGGCCCAGGTTTGTTTCAGTCTATCACTTTCACTTTCTCACTCCCACCTTCCACAATTCCTCTTGCTTTCTCCGGCGACCGTTTCTGTTCAACCCATTATCACAGTTGTTTCGTCCGTATTTTCCGTTCATTCCACCGTTTTCCATTTTCCCAGCTTCCCCTCCGTCGTATCACTAGTTTCGGAAGTATTTAGTGCATTTTCTGAAGGTTTTCACCGTTTCCTTGAAGTTTTCGGCTGAAATCTGGTCAAATCTTCCAGCCTTCATTGGTTTCAACGAATTTTCACGTAACACCTTTTCAATTTCTTAGGTTCAATTTTCTATTCAACTCTCATATCTCGTATGAATGGCTAGAACTAAGTCGTGCTCTAGAACTATTAGATTTGGGAAAACATGAGAACCGGTGGGTTTTATAGGGTTGACACGGGAGTGTGGGCTAGGATCCCATGCGAGGACCTCAATACTATGTAGACATGGGCAACCGGTTCCCGATTTCATTTCCGGTTCCGAACCGCCGGTTCCGGTTCCGGGAAAGGGGGGAAACGAGATGAAACCGCAAAATACCGGTTCCCGGTTCCGGTTTCTGGCTGACGGTTCCGTTTTCACGGTTTATCCGATTCTATTTTGTTTCTTTTTTTTTTGGGAAGGAAATGGTGGTGCGGTTGCCCCAAACAACTTGGTGCGTCCGCCCCAACTCTACGGCTTTAGTTGGTGTGGTCACCCCAAGTCTTGGTGCGATCGCCCCAATTTCTCTGTCTGCTGCTCCTTCTTTTCATTTTGGTCCCTGCAACTTTGGTCAGTGCACTTTGGTCACTTCCTTTTCCTTTTCTTCTCTTTTTAAGCCATCAAAACTGTTAAGATCTAACGATTTTGGATGAAGATGAATAATGATGAATAATAAACTAATTATTTTAACAGATTTTATAAAAGAAAAAGGGACGGTACCCTTAAATTTTATTAATAATTGATATAATGTTACAATGAGGGGGACAATCAACCTTGCCATTTTATAAGTAAGGGAGGACATAAGGAGCCTTAACCTCGTTCTTAGTATCTTACAATATTTATTTAAATTATAGCAATCTAATCTAAACAAAAAAACCTAATATATAAAATAAAACAAGTAACAAATTATATTATACAAATTAAACTATATAAATTACATCAACTTACATTGGGGCCATTGGGATTGGGCCATTGTTGTCGTCACTTCCCGATTTTGTATCAAAGAAATCTTCATCCGATGAGGAGAACTTTGGCTCTTGATCTCTTTTCTCCGCTTTGACCCAATCATTCAACAAATTTTGATTTTCTAAATTTTCGACCGTTAAATTTGCACGTTGCGGATCCGCAATATTTCCACCAATGCTAAAAGCGTGCTCAACCGAAACCGTTGATGCAGGAGAAGCAAATATTTATCTTGCTATCCTAGAAACAATAGGAAAAGAACTCGCCCTCTTTGCCCACCAATGTAAAATGTTAAATTCAACCTCATCATCATATTCAAATTTCGTGTTCAAATATTTTTCAAATTCCGCATTAGAACCGCTCCCTCTAGAGCGCTTTCTATTTACATAAAAATAAGTCAAAAAAGAGTTGTCCGTTTTGCGAGTTTGACGAGGAGGAGCCTCACTTGTACTAGCACCACCATAAATTGAGTTGTGCTCTTTAAAAACATTTAAAATTTCATTTTTCGCATCGGACAATATTTTTTCAATATTTGAAAAACGGGGATCATTTGCATCAAACAAGTTGAGATAGTAATATGTAAGAAGTTGTTCCAAACCATCCATTCTAACCCTTGAATCTAAAATTTTTGCAATTAAAAAAAATACTTGGAATTGTCTCAAAATATTTCAACCATTTTTCCTTCATGCTAACAATAGTTGGACCAATTATGGGATCATCTTTAAATTCACAAAATGTACCCGAAATAATGGTACTATGATCAACAACTAAGTTAGAAGTAGGATAATACGTATCGGATAACATGACAGTGGCATCCTTGAAATTTTTCAACAATTTGATCATGCTTGCACAAGCACTCCATTGATGAGGAAATAGGGTGTATTTGTAACCAACGGAAGACAAAAAAAAGCAAATTTGTTCTTTATAAACAAAAGAATCCGCTAAAAGTTTATAGGTAGAATTCCACCTAGTTGTAACATCATTTGAAATTTTTTTGGGACGGATATCATTTTCCTTGCAATAGTCTCTCCATTTCCTTTGATTTGAACTTTTTCTCATAATAAACTGTATACCTCGTTTAATAGGAATAATTGAATCTTGTAAAGCAGAAAGACCATCTTGCACACGTAAATTTAAAATATGACTAAAACATCTAATATGAAAAAAAATTCCACCTATATAATACCGGTTTACAAATATCAATTAGCTCCGGTAAACTTGCAGTATTAGAGCTAGCATTATCAAAAGACATTGAAAAAATTTTAGTAACTACATTATATTCTTGTAAAATACTTTGTAGTTTAAGTGCAATATTGTGTGCGGTATGCTCATCATCAAAATCTCTATATGCAATCAATCTCTTTTGAATGGTCCAAGAATTGTCAATCCAATGACAAGTTACTCCCATATAAAAATGTTCACAACGATTATCACTCCATATATCCGAACAAATAGAAACTTGTTGAGATAAATTAGCAAATGTTTGTATTAAACCATATTTATATTCCCCGACTATTTTTGCAATATCACGTGTGAGAGTTCTACGTGGTATTCTTTTTGCATCGGGGTTAAGAGAGAGTTTAGCAAAATCTTCATAGAATTCATCAACGGCAAAACTAAAGGAAAGACATTTAACACAAACAAATTTTGTCATACCTCTTCTATGGTTTTGTTCACTATAATGAAATGTAGTAGGACAAGAAGAAGAAGACGTACCTAAAGCGCCCATCGAAGAAGTCGAAACTCCTTGGAGTTGTGTTTGAGTTGGATTTATGCCATATTCGGTAGGATGATGAACTCGAACATGCTTGATATAAGTGCCGTATCTATTGCCATCCCTCCAAGTATAAATATTTTCACAATAGTTACATATCACTTTCCAAACCTCCTCACCATGTTTGTCCACTCCGAGCTCCTTCCTAAAGTGACGAATAAAAATTGGGAACTTCGGTTCACAAATTTTAGGTTCATGCGGTTGACCTTGTCGACCGCCTCCACGAAGACCGCGACCCCTTCCTCTTGGTGCAGGTGGTGGTGGTGGTGGTACTGGTGGTAGGTTATGTGCATCACTTTCTTCAGTACTTGGAGTTCCTACAAATTGTGGTTGTGGCATGAAAAGCGGTATTGGAAATTGTTGGTCTCCAACTTGAACCTCATCTTCATTATTTTCCCATTGATTTCTCCCTGACATTCCCCCATCATAAAAGGGAATATCCTCATCAAAATTATTTGTTGGTAGTGGTGGTGGTGGTGGTGGTGGTGGTGGTGGTGGTGGTGGTAGTCGAGAAGATGAAGAAAGTCGGTTGTTTTTGCTCTTGCTACCCGTTTTTTTTTTTGTTAAATTTCTAAGGAAAGAAGACACGATGGTGTGTATGAAAAGGGATGAAAGTATGAAAAATGAGGATGGATTATGGAATAATGGCTGAAAATATGAATGTTGATGAGTGTTTTGAGGCTTTGAGCTTGAGAGTTAAGAGAGAGTTAAGAGAGTTTTGTTAAAAAAATGTAAGGAGGTGAATTCATATTTATAGGTCAATAAAAACAAGGATTGATGTTTTTTTTTAAATGACTGAAAAAGGTCAAAAAAAAGGGGGCAAATTATTATCAAAAACTGTGAAAAGCTGTGAAAAATTTGATTTTTTTTTTTTATTTTCCGTTAGAACCGCCGATTCTCGCCGGTTCCGAACCGCCGGTTCTCCGGTTCCGGTTCCGGTTCTAAAACCGACGGTTCACGGTTTTCAGGAATGGCGAACCGGGATCTAATCATGAACCGGACGGTTTCGGTTCACCTCGGTTCCGGTTCCTTCCGATTTCGGTTCGGCCGGTTTCGGTTCGGTTCTCCGGTTCTTCCCGGTTCCAGTTTGCCCATGTCTAATACTATGCTTATGTGGCATGGTGCTGATGTCACCGTGTTGGATGCCTTAGAAATTAGGGGTCCCCCATTTTTGCACAAATCAGTACCCATGAAAACCTTCTTCACAACTTGGGAACTGTGTTTACATATCTGCGACTTCTATCATCCCCTCTTTGATTCTGATTTCTCGGACACTGACTATCCTGCAGCCCCCAATTTAAGTAGTCGTCGCTTTTATAAACAGGTTCTCCCATCTTCCAGCGAGATTGTTGGAATGTCTTCTGCAAGCTCCTCATCAAGTCATGATGTTTTTGACACTTTAGCTGCTGAGACTTCATCCCGGCATCATGTCTCGATTGAGATTCCTCCATCATTGGATGTCGCTGAGCCCAGCACTTCTTCTTCTTTGGATTTCTAGACTCCCTTACATGTTAAGTATGGGATAAACCATAATATCTACCACATCGAACCATATACTGGCGGCATGTCCCTTGCCGCCATGCGACAAAGGATGGACGGCGTTGTCGCTTATCCTTCCCAACTAGAGGCCGGCCATAGGTTCCCCCTTGCTTCTTTTATTTGTGCTATCATGCGTAAGGCTCAAGCTGCTGTTATCGACCTTCACCCTAACGCCATTCGAATCTTGACCTGTTACCTTGTGATTTGTAGAGCTCTTATGCAGGAGCCCACAATCCCCTTAATGGTCCATCTATTTGAAGGTTACACAGCTGTCTCCAAGCGGGATGGAACTATCGAGAATCGTCTATCCATCAAGTACAGAAAACCAAAAATTCTAACTCCTCTCCCTAGGAAAGCTCACAACTGGCAATCAAAACCCATCTTCATTACTTCTTGCGTGGGCTGGACACATTCAGGCGACCTTCGGGAGATAATTCCCAAAATTGAAACCAGAAAAGCCTTATTGTCAGGCGATAACCGCCTTAAGGAAATGATTCTCAAACTTCTCGCCGATGCTAACGATGTTGGTGTGGCCTTATTTTCTTGGAGAGAAATCCTTTCCCGCCCCTCTTTACTTTGGAAAGTTGGGCTTCCAGACTTCACATTTCCAAGGGATGAATCCTGTGCCACTATCATTCACACTATCCCGTACCCTGGTTGGGAGATCAATTCAAGAAATCATTTTGCTACGGAATGCAAGCCTTGTAAGTTGGAAGGTCGCTGTTGCGTGCCATGTTTGACGTACTTAGTATGTTTCTTGCCTTTGATTTGACTTACACTTTGTTCTCCCTTCTTTCCTTTTACTGACTGCTCATCATCTTTGCTACAGAATTCAGATCCATTGATATATCAGACAGGCGAGATGCCTTTGTAGGAGTTGATGGCCGCCACCAGCAGCTTGCTGAAGCCCGCCAAGCTGCCCCGCTTAAGACTTCTGAATTGGAAGTGCCCATTTCCATCCACGGGGATGATGCTGATGCAATTTCCCGGGAAAAAGCTGATCTTTTTTTTTTTTTTTTTTTTTTTTTTTTTTTTTGAGGCTTGCCCATCTCAAGTCAAGCCCCATTTTTTGTGTAAGTCAATTTACTAACAAGTCCTTCAAATTCTTTGAAATTCCATTAAAATCCCCACCCCAGAGGCGCCTAATTTTTAATTAGGGAGGGATTCTACCACTCTAACCACTGGGGGGAGTCGAACCCAGGACCTCCGTGTTGGTGTCCCAGTGCTCTGGCCATCAGGTCAAGTCCAAGAAGAAAAAGCTGATCTTGCTGCTAAGAAAGTTGCTGGCCACTCTAGAAAGGCTAGAAAATCCAAGACTCCTACGCGAGCTCCAACACTTATGCTTAGAGATGAAGAAATGACTGAGGAAGAGTGCCCAGAGAAGAAAAAGATGCCACCTCCGATGATGTCCAAGCCACCAAAACCACTGTCCAAGCTGAGCCAAGTCTTAGCAAAGAAACTGATTCCCGCCCCCCAAAACGTGTCCGCCCTTCTAATGATCCAGACTTGTTAAATGTTGAAGACACTTCTGCTGAGGCCAGCGACATGAAGCTCGCCAGTTGGCTCCGAGAGGGCTTTGAGATGCCTTCTGACGAAGAAGGACTTTTCGAGATAAGTAAAGAGATTGCTTAAGCACCCGCTCTGATGGGCTTTGACAATTATTCTCGAGATCCCAACTACGACCTGATTGGGGGTGGAATTGTCCAACGTGCTAGCGACAAAAAGGTTATAGAAGAGATCTAGAAACAAGATGTTGATATCTCTCTAAACTTCGCTGGCCTTCAAATATGTGGAGTAAGACTTATCGCCTCTTGCCATACTTTTACCTCGTTTCTCGCTTACATGTTTTCTAATCTTTGTTTCTTTCCAACAGATCACCAGTACTCTCTATGGCCTGAGGAACAAGTGCCACAACCTATCTTTTGATTCGGATAAATCTGAGAAATCTCACAGACGAGTTCTTGGCGAGAAGGAGAAGTATAAGAAAAAGTGCCTCCAGCAAGAAAAAGATCTGGCTGCCCTTCATGCCGACAAGTTAAAAGTTGATGAGGCGGTTAAAGCCTACGAGCAGACTGAACAAGAGCCCTGGGGCGAGATTAATTCCTTGAAACTGGGCTTGGAGGAAAAAATTAAAAGGCTAGAAGGCGAAAATGCTGAGAATGCGGCCTTAAATGCTCAGCTCCAAAAAGATGTTGCTGATGCCAGAGCTAAAGCTGAAGAAGAGTTCATAGAGATTTATGAAAAAGCCCTACTTCACGCCATGCGAGCGGTGGCAGCAAGCTCTAGTGACATACCCGCTATTACTCTCGAGCTTATTGTGAAATGGGGATCTGAGCCAATTTTTAGCGACTTCTGTCGTCAAGGTCATTCCCAGATTCCTTATGAAGAGAGCGAGCTTCTCGCCTTGGCTGCTGAGGATAGATTGCTAGGAAAACCTGTTTGGGAGGTCCCACCTATGATTGAAAATGACGCTTTAACTTTGTGGGTTGATCTTATCGACGAGAAGAGGAAGGCGCTCACTGCTGCAAAGAGAGCTGCACGAGTTGTACTAGCTGCCAAAGCCGCCCCAAGCGAGAATCAAAACACTTCCCCTTCCTAGGAAACTTGGTGTTTTTGGAACAATTTGATATTTGATTTGGGTCTATACTAAACAATTTACTTTGCCTTAACTACTTTCTGTCTTTGGTTGTCGCAGTTTGCGACTTGACTTTGGTCTCCATTTTATGAATGCTTTCTTCCCTCGATGTTTGTTGTTTTGCTTTCTTTAATCTGCTTTGAATGTCTATCTTGTATGTCGCCTGCTTTATTTTGCTTTGATAGTTTATCAAAGGTTCTCTTTATGACCTTTATTTTCATATACATAATACTCCCTTCAAAAGAGTGAGGCTTGTTTTTAGGCAGCCTTACTCCCTAGTGACGTTTCTCGCATCTCTGCCTTTTTTATCTTTGCAGCGACCTTTTTTCCTTGACAAATCTTTGAATTTCCTTCTTGTCTTGGGGGTGCCTACAAGGGCGGCAACCTCCTTAGCCTTCATCTCTTGGGGGTGCCTACTTATGGTGGCAACCTCCCTGGCCTTCATCTTTTGGGGGTGCCTGCTAGGGTGGCAACCTCCCTTCATCACATCACATTTTGGGAGCGCCTACTAGGGAAGCAACCTCCCTTCATCATATCACATTTTGGGGGCGCCTACTAGGGCGTCAACCTCCCTTCATCACATCATATTTTGGGGGCGCCTACTAGAGCGGCAACCTCCCTTCATCACATCACATTTGGGGGAGCCTACTAGGGCGGAAACCTCCCTTCATCACATCACATTTTGGGGGCGCCTACTAGGGCGGCAACCTCCCTTCATCACATCACATTTTGGGGGCGCCTACTAGGGCGGCAACCTCCCATCATCACATCATATTTTGGGGGCGCCTAATAGGGAGGCAACCTCCCTTCATCACATCATATTTTGGGGGCGCCTACTAGGGCGGCAACCTCCCTTTGTTTTTTGTTCGCGTCATTCGTTCATCCGTCAACTCATGCCATAAAAATTTAACACATCGTAAAATCTGACAAGCCTTGCAAGATGTTAAGTCGAGAAATTTCAATCATACTTGTTTGCCGTACTATGCCAAAATACATTACCCTAAAAACATCAAAACTTCATAACTTTACTATCCTAGAAAAAGGAAAAACAAAATAAAACATGTAAACTGGCGACAAACTACAGATAATACTGCTTTAAATGATCCACGCTCCATGCATTCTTTAGGTCTTCCCCGTTCATCTTCTTTAGCTGATAAGTGCCTTCCCTAATGACTTTGGCGGCATGGAATGGGCCTTCCAATTTTTCATCGAGCTTCGATAATCCGGGCTTTTGTCCCGTTGCTTGCATACTCCTATAAACCCAATCTCCTATGTTGAATGATCTCTTGCTAACCCGTTTATCATGTTACGCCTTCATCTTCTATTTGTAATTGATCATTCTCATTCTCGCATTCATCCTCCTTTCATCACATAATTCGAGAACATGGCAGCGCCTCTGCCCATTTCTGATTTCATCATAGTACGCGACTCTGTAAGTTGGTAGAGCCATTTTTGCTAGAGCCATTGCCTCGGATCCATAAGTTAGCACAAATGTCGTTTCTCCAGTTGAGCCTTTCACCGTTGTTCTAAAATACCAAAGAGCTATTGATAACTCCTCTAACCATGCTCCGCCCCTTCCATCTAAATTCTTGCATAATGCAACAATGATCTGTTTGTTTGCCGCCTTTGCCTGCCCGTTGCATTGCGGCCTATAAACAACTGACTTCCAATGTTTGACATTCAATCTCGCACATTCTGCCATAAACTTCTTTCTGAATTGAGTCCCATGATCTGAAATGATGGCCCTTGGAAGCCCATACCTGCACCATATGTTTTCTTGCACGAATTTGATTACGTTGTCCTCCGTGATTGTCTCCAATGCCTTTGCTTTTGTCCATTTTGTGAAATAATCCACTACCACCACCTTGTGCTAACATCCTCCTTTGGCTTTAGGAAAACGCCACATGTCGAAAGGCCATGTCGCCACTATAGGGGTCTGGTTTGTTGCTGGTTGTCTTGGAATGTTCCCGTATCTCTGACATTTGTCGCATTTCCTCACATACGCTTCTGCATCTCGCCTCAGTGTTTGCCAGTAATATCCGTGAAACAAGATCTTATCAGCCAAAGTTCTCGCACCTGGATGTCCCCCACAAACTCCTTCATGTATTTCATACATCACTTTATTTACCAAATTAGGTTTAACACACCTCATCAGCGGCTTGGAGAAGGACCTTCTGTACAAAATTCCATCTTGAATGGTGTATCTTGGTGAGGTTTTCTTGATCAACTTGGCCTTATCTTCATCAAGCGGCAACTCCTTCTTTTCTAGAAAATCCTTCATCTCGCCTACCCAATTCTTCTATGCTTCGTCTATTTCCATGATGATTGGCCTGTTGATTGTCGGCATTTCCATGTACTCTATCATTACTTCTCATGTCGCCTCTTCCATATTGTTTCCCGCCGACTTGATCAGTAAATCGGCTCTTGCATTTTCGGATCTGTCAATTTGCACCAACTCCCAGAACTCGAAAATTTTCAAGATGCTTCTGGCTAGGTCGCAATATTTCACCAAAACTGGATGCAGCACTCCATATTCCCCCTTACTTGATTAAAAATTAACTGAGAGTCTGAGTAGATCACGAGCTTTGTCAATCCTATGTCTCTGGCCAACTCGATTCCCGCTATTAAGGCTTCATATTCTGCTTGGTTGTTGGATACAGAAAAATTGAATCTCAATGCCCTTTCATGCTTGCAATCTTCATCAGGTGACATCAATATAATTCCTGCTCCACCCTTATCCTTTGCTGAAGATCCATCGACATGGAGATTCCAACAATTTGGCGGCCTTTCCTTTAACTCTATCAAACTTGGCACCACTTTCCTGGGTGCCTTACCCTTGGTTGCCGCCTCTGCTAATTCAGCTTTTGATTTTGTAAATGAAGTCTCTACAATGAAATCTGCCAATGCCTGGGCCTTTATTGCCTTTCGAGATTCATATTTGATGTCGAACTCCGTTAACTCAATAGACCATTTTAACAACCTTCCCGGTGTATCCGGTTGCTGTAGAATTTTCCTTAATGGGGCATCAGACAAAACTCTTATTGTATGTGATACGAAGTAGGCCCTTAGCTTTCTGGCGGCAACCAGTCAACCACCAACGCGTAGGCCAGCTTCTCTGCATTAAAGTATCTCACCTCTACCTCTCTCAATGCCTTGGAAACATAGTATACCGGCTTCTGAACGTTTTCTTCTTCCTTTACCAAAACTGCGGCAACCCCATAATCTGATGCCGCCAAGTATACAAATAATTCGTCACCGTCCACAGGGCTACATAGCAATGGCGGCTTCCCTAAATAACTCTTCATCTGTTCAAATGCTTCATTGCACTCCTCACTCCATGAAAATTTTTGTTCGCCTTTCAAAACTTTGAAAAAAGGCAAACATCTTTCAGCTGATCTAGAGATGAAGCGCCCCAAGGCGATGATCCTACCATTCAAATGTTGAACCTCGGGGATTGTTGTTGGTGGAGACATATCAAGTAAGGCCTGTATCTTTTCACGATTGGCCTCTATTCCCCTCCTATTCACCAGAAAACCCAAAAATTTTCCTGCTGTAACTCTAAAAGTCCACTTGCTGGGATTCAGCTTCATTGAATTTTTCCTCAGATTGCAGAAAGTTTTAGCAAGATCCTCCAGGTGGTCGCCATCCTTGGTCTTTATTACCATGTCATCGATATAAGCCTCCACATTCCTTCCAATTTGTGAATTGAACACCTCGTTCACCATTCGTTGGTATGTCGCCCCGACAATCTTCAAACCAAATGGCATCATCTTATAACAGAAATTTCCCTTAGGTGTTCTGAATGCTGTTTTTTCCTTATCCTCCTCCGCCATCTTAATCTGATGATAACCTGAGTAAGCATCTATGAAACTAAACACTTTATGGCCTGCAATGGAATACACCAGCTTGTCAATCTTCGGCAAAGGATAACAATCCTTGGGACATGCTGTATTCAGGTCAGTGAAATCTATGCACATTCTCCATTTCTTATTCGCCTTCAACACTATCACAAGACATGCCAACCAAATTGGGTACTGAATTTTCTCAATGATTCCCGCCTTTAACAATTTTTCGACTTCCTCCAAGATTGCCTTCCCTTTTTCTGTTGATAAGTATCTTAATTTCTGTTTGAATGGCTCTATACATGGATCTGTATTGAGACAGTGCATGGCGACATTCTCATCTATACCTCTCATGTCCTCCGGCTGCCAAGCAAACAAATCCAAATTTTCCTTCAGAAACGTAACCAGTTGTTCTCGCTCATCCTTCGTTAGCTGTTTCCCGATTTTAATTTTCTGATCAGGAAACTCGCCATTGATCTCAACCTCTTCTAATTCATCAAAGGCTTGAATATTAGGTTCATCTCGCACTTGTAGTGTATCCACTTCAATTCTTTTCCTTTTATTATCTCTGGCAGGAACCTCCTTACTGACTTCTAAAAAAACGTTTCGCGGTGGTCGCCCATCCTTATCTTCCACCTCAATTTCTTCACATTCTTCATCTTCCTCAATTTCCTTTATTCTGGGCTCCTTCATCTGGACCAACCTAACAGTCCCCATATAGCTCAAAGTTGGATTTGCACTAACTATTTCCATTGAAAAATTAATCTTGCCTGCGGGATCTTGCTCCCCTATCTCTTCCTCAACTTCTCGCACATTGTCAACCTCCATCTCTCCACCTTCTGAAAACACGCTTGTCGCCGCTGCTATGATTGCCGTTTTATTCATCATACTTTCTGTCACCTCCCATCCATCTCCCCATCAACAGTGGGAATCATATTAATTCGCAATGGGCGAGCTGCAGACTTAGTTGTCAATGAACTGGTACTTGCCGCCTTCCACTTCTGCATTTCTCTTTTCTTTTTGATAACTGTAATAGCTTCACTTTTCAAACATCCTATGCCTTTGGGGGTAGGATCCTTCACTCTCTGGCGAGGGACGGATACCACCATCTCAAAACTTTGCATGAACGGAATTCCCACGATGGAATTGTAGGGAGACACTAAGTCGATTACCATGAATTCTACTGTGCGAGTTCTAGCGAACCTTCCTTCCCCAATCTCGATGGACAAAGCAATTGTTCCCTTTACCCTTACCGTATGGTTTGTAAACCCTTCCAAGAAACCATTGTAGGGGATCAGGTTTTCCTCCATATAGTTCATTCTTTTGAATGCCTCGTAGTACAAAATGTTGCGGCTTGCCCCATAATCCACTAGCACCCGTTGGACGATGTTATTTCCCGGATAAATAGTTATCACGACCGGCTGGTTTCCATGACTTACTGTTACTGCCAATTCTCGCCTCGAAAAACTGATCACTCTGTCTTCATTGGGCGGGTACTCGGGAACATTAAAGCTGTGCGACAAGCCATGATTTGGTTGTCGAGTTAAGAAACACTTGGAATTGGATCTTGGATAACATCAATCAGATTTTTTTCTTCTTGCGCCACCTGTCCTCCTTCCTTCTCGACATATTCTGTTAACATTCCACCATCAATTATCATCTGAAACACCATCTTTAAATTATAACAATCATCCGTAGCGTGCCCCTTTGCATGATGATACTTGCAGAAACTATTTTGATCTCTGAGCGCTGCTCCTGACTCTGGCATGGGGAATGCCGCTGGCAAATGTACCGACTTTAGAATCTCTCTAGGTCTGGTGTTCAACTTAGCAAATTTTACAATCTTCCTAGGTCCACGGCCCCCTCCGCAGCCACCACCTCTTCCACCTTGGCCTCCGCCGCGGCCTCCTCCTTCCCCTTCCTTTTCTTCCTTCACATACTCTATCCTTTCCTTAGAACTCTTTCTCGCCACCGTAGTTGACACGGGAATCGCTGGGACTTCATCATTATTGTCTCCACCACAGTATCCCCTAACCCGCTCATAAAACTCGCCGGCAGTTTCAGGCAACCTCATCCCCAACTCTCGCTTGAAGTGACCAGGTAGTAAGCTCGCGTTGTAGAGCATGATAATGTTGCTTTGCTTTATATCTGAGATCTGGTTAGCCACCTTTATGAACCTCTCAGTATAACTGGCTATTCCCTCACCAGCTTTCTGCCTTATCCCGTACAGCTCCTGTTTCCTCACTGGCTGGGTTCCCGAAGCACTGAATCTCGCCAAAAACTTCATTTTAAAATCTTGATAGCCCGTGATTGAATCGGCCGGCTGCGTGAGAAACCATTCTAGAGCATGATCAGTCAAGGTACTAGCTAACGCTCGGCACAAAGTCGCCTCCTTCTTCTTGGTGAGAATAGACATAGTCACCTCGAAACCTCCAATGTGGGTTCTCGTCCTTGTACTTCCCGAATAATCAGACATTGATGGCATACGGAACATGGGATCTGGGTCGGCATTTTGATTTTCCTTCACAAAAGGTGCCAAGTAAGAATCCACCTCATCCACAGTTTTATTTCCCGCTTCTAACTCCTTAATCTGTTTCTCCATCTCTTTCTTCCACTGATCCTCCTTTCTCTCCACCTTCTCATGACGCCTGGGTGTTCCTCCACCTTATGGTGCTTTTCTGAATGACGGGATCTTCCTTCTGAATGTTTGGAGCGACTTGGCTTATGTACCTTATCCATGGTGGATCCACTGTTCACCTCATCCCCATCATACTCATAGTAGTAAGATGAACCCCGCGAGTTAGCTGATTGGCAATACACTTTCTTCCTTTTCTCATCTTCAACTATCTCCTGAGACCTCTTCTTCCCGCCTACTCTCTCAGATCTCTCTCTGTCGGATACCCGTCTTTCCATTCTCGTCTGATCCCTGGGAGGCGGCATATCGCCTTCCCGCCTATCTTTCCTCCTTGATATGCTTTGATTACCTGCTTGTCCCCTCGTCGGGCTATCTCCAACTGTTCTTGCCATGATATTCTGTGGTATCTGAGTAGGCTCCTGCCTCATTTCCACAAGTCTATTGTTATTGGTGAGAATCTGCAGTATTAACTCGTTGTTTGCCCTGATTCTTTCCGCCTCCACCCTAACTTCCACATCAGTAGGGGGCAAAGGCTCTTACCTACCGTTTCTTCTATGTCGCACCGTAGACTCAGTATCCTCTGAGCACACTCCACCAGCCATAACTGATCCTGCGGGAATATGCACCTCACTGCGCATGTTGGGCGTAATCATGACCCTGTTGACGTTTGGTATGGTTTTTGATTGGGGTGTCTTCTGAAGCACCATTGTTTGATGGAAACAGGAGTCAATCAAAGGTGGGACAAACGAAGAAGTAATTCAGTCCCGGCAACGGAACCAACTGATGCTACCACACAAAATAGATGCACGGGCCTGATCTTAGTAGCCAAAATGGTGAATACTCCGGCGTCTTCTCCGGTTGTCTCCTACAAACAAAACTCACGTAAACTAGGCCGGGGGCGTCTCCGGCTAAGACCCTCCGGCGTGAGAGTAAGTATACGATCTATAAACGATAAATAACAAATTGAGACTGGCCAGAAATATAATAAGAGAGCATACCGAATTTTGCCTTTTAGGAGGGTTTATATAGTTACCCATATCTCACACAAATCTTATCATCTAGCCACATGTCAACTTTCTATTGGTTGTGCATGGTCATTCATAGTGGAGATGCCACTTTTTTCGTAACCGATAACTGGTCATTAACAGACTTTGCGGCCCATACGTAACTTCTTTGGCCTTAATTAGAATGTTGCTGCTTGCATATGTCGCCCTCAGGCGATAACCACAACGATGCGACAACCCGTGGTTGTCGCTAACATAAAACGTCTTGGTATGGGATTCCAGCCTTGGGATTATATCATTTTCAGGCGACAACGGGCTGCAATGGGATTCTCGCTGGCTTCCATCCAGCGCCGGTTCCCGCCACTGTACTAAAAGAAATTACCTAGTCGCCTTCGTTCCCGCTTTGGGCCTGTTACCCAGTCTTTCATATATCAGTTTGGGTCGAAATCTCTTTTTAGACGATCACATCACCTTGTTCCTTGGAACCCTTGCTCTTATCACTTGTGATAACAGTCTTGATATTAACTGTTATTTTTTTAATATCTTCGGTACTCATCCGATTCCACCATTTGTAGAAGAAATTTCTTTGTAAAATGGGAATATTTAATTTATCAAAGGCAACCGAGATTGTCCATCTCCAAATCCATGGAATTTGGAATTTGAGAAAGAATAAGAAAGGACATTGTCCAAAAATTAATCTTTCAGATTGTAATTTAAATACTTGTGGCTATTGCCACACCATTGATTATATAAATTCATAATTTCTTTAGGTAATATTTCTAAAGAAGGATCAAATTTTGACAACCATTCAAAAACCCAATTTGGAATAGGTTTGTCCAGAATTTCTGGATTTATTGTAAAAAACCAAGAGTGTTTATTCTTGGAATTTTGATAATAAAAGACTTTTAAAAATGCTTGGATATAATTCCAATAATTGAAGTAAATATATTTACCCTCTGCTATTCTTATAGCTTTATCTACATTTGGATTTAATCCCCATTCTTTTGGGAGCAATGTCTTATTGATATGGCATTTACTGAAATTTATGAAACTTTCAGGATTATTATTCTGAAAGTGATGAGTAATTGTTACTGATTTAGTAATTGTCAGCAAATTTCTAGATTTGGCCTGGTTTAACCATGCAGACCCGAATATTCTCTTGATTCAAGATATCTTGTTTTTAATGACCACCCATCATTACGAGCTATCTGAATATTTTCATCCTCAATATACATATACATGACTTTTTTGTAACAGGATTCTCAAAATATTCATGTTCCTGAGAATTTTCAGTGACTGCTATCTCTTTGTAAGATATTATCTTACTGGAAGAAGTGAAAGCTATTTCTTCCTTTTTTGGAGGTGCAGGTAATTGCTGCATGTTTCTAGAACGATTATGATATATTGTCCAGTCTCCTATTAAAGGGACAGTTGATTCATGATGAGGTAGCATATTGCTACTCCCATATCCCCGACCACGGCCATAGCCGCGTCCTCTTCCCCTATTAGGGGTTGTTGTCATTCTCCCTGTAAAAATTCTCGGGTTAAATAATCATCAAGGAAATTATTTTCTCCTTTTATATATTGAATATCAAATTAAAAAGCAGAAAGCTGGGCTTGCCAACCGGCAAAAATTTGTTTTGCAACAAGATTTTTAACATCCTTTTCAATAATTGATTTTGCCGAACTGCAATCAATTCTTAGCAAAAAAATTTGATTCAATAAATCATCTTGAAATTTGGAAATGCATTTAATAATAGAAAGTATTTCTTTCTTGATAGTCGAATATTTCGACCGAGTGGGATTCCATTTTCCTGATGTAAATCTGACTAGAGCTTCTTTTGAAGTTTCGGGATTACTTTGTTTTAGGATACCTCCATATCCTATATTATGATAACTAAAGTTCAAGTCTCAAGTAGTGGAGATACTTATTTATGATGGAGAAAGATTAAGGAAGAAGATATATGTATATACTCCCTCCGTCCGACATTACCTTACTCGTTTACTGTTGAGAACGGAAAATAAGGAGTGAATATATATAATGTTATTAAAGTAGGAGTTGTGAGGGGGTAGGAGAGAGAAAGTGGGGTAGAAAATAGTAAGTGGATAGTTGTTGTGAGTATGACAACTGGGTTCCACGAATAAAGAAGTATTAAAAAGTTTCCTTTTTAGGAAAGTGTGACTTTAAAGTGGGACGCCCAAAATAGCAAAATGGGTAAGGTAATGTGGGACGGAGGGAGTATAGATATAGATATATACTTCCTCCGTCCCGGCCGACTTAGGATTTTTTGAAATGGCACGGGGATTAAGGAAAAGGTAAATGTTGTGAGTGTAATTTAAAAATAGGAGAGAGAATGAGTGGAGGGAATAGTAAATTATAATGGTGTTGTGAGTATTAAAATAATGTAGGAGAGAGAATGAGTGGAGAGAATAGTGATTTAAGGTTTCCATTTTGGGCCGTCCTAAGTCGGGTGAGACGCCCAAAATGGCAAAAAGTCCTAAGTCGGCCGGGACGGAGGGAGTAGATAATTATGAAAACATTTAGATAATTTTTTTGTATGATAACTAAAGTTCAAGTCCCAAGTAGTGGAGATACTTATTTATGATGGAGAAAGATTAAGGAAGCAGGACTACCACTGAAATCTGAGAACTGTAACTATAGCACTTCTGTTGTTTAGGAATAGTCAATTATTCTTCAGACGGCGGAAAAATCTTTAGAGCTGCTTTAATGATGTGTATAGGATGCTTGAAACATTTTGTAAAGTTATGGATGAGGAAATTCTACAAGATTAAGTCAAAGTCTTTCTCTTCCTTTCTGATTCTCTTACAAACTTGTTCAAAATGGTAGAGCCTTTTTTCACCTTTTAGGTGCTGCTCCATTTGAAGAACTCTCTCTGGAGTCTTGGGCCTCTCAAAAGTGTGAGGGTTGGGGTGGTTGGGTGGAGAGTGATCCGGGGTATGTGCACTCGGAATGCACAGCAATTCGACTTGTTGTATAGTAGCATAATTTACATTTTATAGCAACACGAGTTACATATTCTAATAACATAGTTACATTTTTGTGGCAGGCGAGAATATTATAGTAACATGAATTACATCGTATAGTAGGGATTTCGGACTGATGTGCAATCCAACCGGCCTCAGATCCAAGTGGAGAGTGAAAGGTTCAAAGGGTATAAGGGTCACTTCAAAAAGATCCATGGGACAGCCATGTACTTTCAATAAATCAAGAAACAACCAATGGGATTAAAATAGAACCAAGCCATTATATTCTCATATTGCATATATTTAAGACCCTTCTCCTCAACCTTCTGATACAACACCTTCAAATGGAAGTATCCATGAATGAAGCTCCAATTACATTAAGAAACAATTTTTTGTCTAGTTATTTCCACTCTCTCTCGAAAACGCCTCAAAGACTAAGAAAGAGAATGTTAGCAACATGGACACCAGAGCAAGAGCTCAATCTAGTGAGGCTAAGGTCAGGTGCTGACATGAAGAGGAAACTCATGTGGTACGACTTGGTAGCCTTAGGTGTTGGTGGTATGCTTGGTGTTGGAGTTTTCGTCACAACGGGGCCCGTTGCCCGGAATATGTCCGGTCCCTTTGTTTTCATATCTTATATCATTGCTGGTATTTCAGCTCTTCTTTCTTCATTGTGTTACACTGAATTTTCCATCCAAATTCCGGTTGCTGGTGGTGCTTTTAGTTATTTAAGAGTTACATTTGGTATGTATGCACCTCTAATACAAAGTAGTACAATAATGAGTACATTTCTTACAAAACTACTTATTGATTTTTTTATTTTTTTTTAGGAGAGTTTGTTGGTTATTTTGCCGGAGCAAACATACTAATGGAGTATGTATTATCAAATGCTGCGGTTTCAAGAAGCTTCACAGAGTATTTGTGCTGTGCTTTTGGGAAGAATGATCCAAGTTCATGGAGAATTGAAGTTGAAGGATTAATGAAAGGTTATAATATGTTGGATTTCCCTGCTGTTGCTCTAATCGTTCTTCTCACTCTCTGCCTATGTCGCAGGTTTAATCTCTCTCTCGCTCTTTCCGCCTTCCTCTCCTTACTCACTCTCACTACGAGCGCTAAATTTTCTTGAAATGTTAGATTTTTCTAAAATTTTATTTTCAGTACTTTTAGAAAATGTATCAAATTGTTGTGTGACACACCAACTATCTACTGCTACTTTTTTTTGGGGTTAAATGATCTACTACTATTTGCGTGTACTTGAAACATACAATATTTTCTTTGTGAGTCATCTTTAAATTTACATTCTCCATTACATTTATTTTTACTTTGTTTTCCTGTTTGGTTCTTGCTTTGCAGTTCACTGCAAATTATATCAAATGTAGTTGCGGAGGCCTTTCTTTTCAACAATATATTAGTTTACTGATTAATATATATAAAACCTGTTTCAATGAGCATCAGGTTTGATTTGGTGCTTATGATTATTAGTATTTGATTATTATTTATTAAGTTCATCAGCCCCCACCATTTTATTTGATCATAAACTTATTTATTATAATTAGAATATGAAGGTAGTGTTTCTCGTCGTAGTGGCTTGAGATAGTGATAGCTGATTTTTTTTTATTTATTTTTTCTTCGGATTGCAGTACAAAAGAAAGCTCGATACTGAACTTAGTAATGACAGTATTCCATGTGATTTTCTTTGGCTTTATTATTATTGCTGGCTTATGCTATGGAAGTGTAGACAACTTAGTAAAGCCAAAAGGGTTAGCTCCTTTTGGTGTTAAAGGTGTTCTTGATGGAGCTGCAATCGTCTACTTTAGCTACATAGGATATGACTCCGTTTCAACTATGGCAGAAGAAATCAAAAGCCCTTCAAAAAGCCTTCCCATTGGCATCGTCGGATCTGTCCTCATTGTCTCAGCACTATATTGCCTCATGGGCTTGTCGTTGTGTCTTCTGGTTCCATATAACGAGGTTAGCTAACTATATAAATTATTCTGTCCGTCCAAAAATGAATGTCCAAGTTTACTCTTGATCAAGAGCAAACTTGAAAAAAAAATGGACATTCATTATTTTGGGACGGAGGGAGTAGAATTTTACATTTTATTGGTTAAAGGAAAAAAAGTTATTGTTGAGGTTTTGTAAGTTCATCTTCGTTATAAATAGGCATGTTCTTCGAATGGTTATTCATAGATATCGGAGAGGGCATCATTTTCGGCTGCTTTTCGAAATATTGGGTGGAAATGGGCGAGTAATGTGGTTGGAGCTGGTGCGAGTTTGGGAATTGTTGCTTCTCTTTTGGTAGCCATGCTGGGCCAAGCTAGGTACCTTTGTGTTATTGGAAGAGCTCGTCTCGTGCCATCATGGCTAGGAAAGGTGCACCCATCAACAGGCACCCCCTTGAATGCAACTCTTTTTTTAGGTCAGTAGTCTTACAATCCCTCCGTTTCATTTCATTTGACTGTAAAAATTTTAACAACCTATTTTTATTTTCATCACTTTTATTTTCATCACTAACCTTAATGATACTCCCTCCGTCAAGTTTAATGTTATTAGTTTGACTTTGCATGGAGATTAAGAAAAATTAAATATTGTGAATATGAAAAGTAAAGTAGGAGAGAGAAAGTGGTAGGAAGTTTTTGTTGTGTGAATGACAAGTGAATCTCATTGTCCATTTTAGGTAATAAAGCAACTAAGAACCTTAAGATGAGCCAAACAAAAATGGAAAGATAGAACTTTAAATCGGGACGTAGGGAGTATTTATTTATTACTCCATTACTCCCTCTTCTTCCTTGGTCGACTCTCATCCTCTTCTCTCTCCCTCTTCTTTTGGTTGACAATTTTGGAAATTCAATGATTTTAACCTAATTAACAATTCTAGAAATGGAACTACTTTTTGAGACAAACAAAAAAGCAAATGGAAAAATCTTTATGGGACGGAGGGAGTATGGTGATTATTTATTCAAATGGTTTTTTAAGATTCTTTTACTATGCATATCTAATTTCCACTCATCTTTATATTCTTCTCATTATTTACATTCACATATGTAATATCTAGATATATCTTACAGAAGTGTGTATGGAATTGTTTGGCACAGTTAGTCATCTCTTATGTTGATATAATTAGTACCTTAAGATCCTTTAAGTGAGAGAAAAAAAAATCCATTTTTTTTTCACTTATAGGCTTAAACCTTTTCGTAATATCATTTTAATGAGTTATACGTGAATTAAATTGCTCAAAAAATTTGGATTAGCATTCTTATTTACAATCTTACTACTCAGGGGCATGTCAAGCAACCATTGCACTCTTCACAGAACTCGACATTGTACTTGAGATGATCTCCATCGGCACACTCATGGTGTTTTACTTAGTAGCCAATGCACTTATCTACCGAAGATACGTTATCACAAGCAACAACCATCCAATATACACTCTCCTATTCCTCTTCCTCCTCTCGTGCACCTCAATTGGCTTCTCCTTATCCTGGAAGTTAAAACAACAATGGTGGGGTCTACCAATTTTTGGTGCCATTTTGATCATCATAACTGCAGTTTTCCAATACATGGTGCCTTGTGTTCGCCAATATAGTGAATGGTCCGTCCCATTCATGCCATGGCCAGCTTCTATATCAATCTTTCTCAACGTGTTCTTGATGTTTACGTTGAAGAAATTATCTTTTCAAAGGTTTGGTATATGGTCATGTTTGATAACTTTGTTTTATGTGTTATATGGTGTCCATTCCACCTATAGAGCAGAAGAAATGGAGGTTGGTGCTCATGGTGGTGTCAATGTTAACAACCAAAATTTGTCTTCCCAACAAGCTAAGATAGATATTCAAGTGCTTTAATCATAGCACATTTTTGTTTTCTCAATTTTCAACTTCTTGTGAGCAGTTTCTTTTTGTTGCGATGGTTAAGAAGTACTTCCTCTCGTCCCAAAACGAAAGTTCAGTTAATCAAAATTGCCTCATAATGAGTGTATATTTTTGCTGAAGTTGGTAAATTCTCATTTGTTAACAACCATGACCGAGTTTCCCTTACATTGATATCATGCAATATACGTGCTTACAAAATGATAATTATTTTGGAACAGGATTACTTAGTTTTTAAATCTATACGCGAGAGAGAGAGAGAGAGAGAGAGAGAGAGAGAGAGAGAGAGAGAGAGAGAGAGAGAGAGAGAGAGAGAGAGAGAGAGAGAGAGAGAGAGAGAGAGAGAGAGAGAGAGAGAGAGAGAGAGAGAGAGAGAGAGAGAGAGAGAGAGAGAGAGAGATCCTATAAATGGAATTTTGCAATTTGGTGTTATGTGTTCTTTTCTTAGATATACCAATCATGGGATGTGAAAAAAGGTATAAAAAGGAACAAGGTGAAGTGGGGAAGATGATTGGGGTCATCTCATACCCTAATATGAAAAAAGAGTAATTATATTGCGTTCAACCTTTTTTCATGTAGCCTACGCATTAGTGCCTCTATTCAGCACCCAAATTTCAATGTGCATGATTGGAAGCTAAGTCCACTCAGAGCAGTATTACAAAGCAAGGCTCCCTTTTGCTTTATATTTCCCTTGTCAAGGCACCCACAATTTCCTCCTAGCTTCTTAGATATTCAGCAACTCTATTGTTGAATTTATCTAGAGCTACTACAATTCCTTTACTCCCTCTATCCATAAATGAATATCCAAATTCAAGAATTATTTGTCCCAAAATGAATATCTATTTTATAAAAAACTTTGTCCCTAAACGCTTTTTACTAGAAAAAAATCGTTTTTCATTTTATTATCGTAAAACTAAATGTTTAGAAAGTAGATAACAAGAATATTTATGCATATTTGTCATTAAAATGTATAAAAAGTATACATTTTCATAGTATCTCTTAGAAATGAAATTTGGACATTCATTTAGAGACGGAGGGAGTAATAAATTTGATGAGAATTGTTTTTGTGAAGTTGTTATCTTTTTAGTGACATTTGTTCCATAGACATATAAAGCCGGCACATCACCAATTGCATTTGATCGAGTGATATTGAGGTCGTCCATATGGCCTAGGCGACATGTTCCATCCCTGCGCTCATAGCCTGAAGGAAGGCTCAAAAGAAGTGTTCTTATGTGAAAATTCACTTGTCAATAAATACGATAACTTTCATAAATAAAGGAACATCTTTTAGGAAGAAAAAGGGTCCAAGCCCATCATAATAGTTCTTAGAACTCCAGAAAAATGTCAACTCTAAAAGCTCCGGATCTATTCAGAACCTCTCACAGCGCTGGTTGTGTTTTTCGGTGACAAGGTGAAAGAGTATGAAAATACTCTTATATTTTTTAATATCTTTGTGATTCTGATTTATAAATTAGTATATATATATATATATTACATAAATTAGTTTAGAAAATAATTGTAAATATAGGATTGGATTATAAATTGACTAAAAGGCTAACTTTTATGTTTAGCAATGTTCCTATATTTTAAGTATGTACTTAAAGAAGGTAAGGACTCTTGGATTGATAAGGAAAGAAGAATCGTCGATAAAGAAGAGATTGCACAAAGAAGAATCCTTGTTGAAGAAGGATTATGATAACTATAAAAAGAGGCCGCACCTCTCATTGTTTGGTACGGAAAAAGAGGCCGCACCTCTCATTGTTTGGTACGGAATTTCGAGAGCAAAACCGAGCTTAGAGAATTTCCTTGAGTCTTTTCTTTGTTTCTTGAAGTTCAGATCGTTGATACTTCAAGATTGCTTTTCTGTTTTTTTTTTTTTTTTGTTCTTGGGCTAGAACAACTTTGGTCTTTTCGTAATCGTAAGATTGATTTACTTTTCATTGTAAGTTTATACTTTGCAACTTATTCTCAAACAAGGTTATAGTTTAATGAAAAGGTTTCCAGCAAGAAGTTCTTGCTGAAGTGTTTATCTTTAGTTGCTATTACGCTCCATTTACTTACCGTTCGTGTGAGTTTGTTTTTCTGTCAAGTTGTTTAGACAGTTGTTAGGACACTTGTGTGAGCAACTGTGATGCAATTCTGAAGAAATAATCTGGAATATTTCAGAAAGTTGTCTTTTACTTTACTCTTAGTTTTATCTTTTTAAGCTTATCCTAATCTTGTCTGATGTTCATGTATTTTGGTCAAAGTATCTAGTTACAATGTTAGAGAATTTGAAGGGTTGATTCAATGTATTGCCCATGCTTGGAGGGATGTTCCAATGCATCTATAAATAATGGCTGAAGTGATATGATTCAACAGAGTTTTAGGAATAAAGACATCAGTATTTGCAAGTGTTCTTGCCCGATAGTTGAGTGATTCCTCTTATCACAAGCGAGGGCTTGGTTGCGTAGTGTGATTCCGCAATTAGTAGTGTTGAGTGAGTCCACTACCGCCGGTTGAGTGAGTCCCAGGTTATCCTATTACATACCTTCATCTTGCAGCCATAATTAGGCCTGCATCAAGTTGGTATCAGAGCCTGGTTCGCTGCGTTGCTCAAACTCCGATCATTACCATGCCGCCACGTCATCGCAGAAATGTTACTAATATCAATCTCCAAGCACAAGTTGCTGAACTTCAATGACAAATGACTGAGCTTCTTGCTAGGAGGACACCTTCTCCTGCTCGAAGTAGCGAAAGTCATCAGGAGGTTCATGACAATGAATTGTTTGGAGAATCTCAATCTTTTGTAGGTCTTTTCAATGAAGACGAAAATCCTTTTGCTCGACTGAATGATACAATGTTGGAACAATTGGTACGAGTTATTGATGGGGGTGATAGATCCATAAATATTGCAGTTCCAGATTTTGATGGAAAACTGAACGCTGATGAGTATTGTGATTGGAAGGCTTCTCTTGAGGCTTTCTTCGAGTGGAAGAACCTTTGCGACTATTGCAAGGTTCAGTTTGTTGCAACTAAATTGAAAGGACATGCGCTTATTTGGTGGCAGTAGTACCAGCGCAATAGAGAGCGTAGGGGGGTACCTCGAGTTGAGTCTTGGCTCGAGATGAAGCTGAAGTTGGACGAGAAGTTTCTCCCCTTGGACTATAATCAAACTTTGTACCAGAAGTTTGATATGCTGTGACAACGTGTTGATCAATATGTTGCTAGTTACAGCGAGGAGTTTTACAAGTTAATGAGTCGGATTGAGTTGAATGAGATCGATGATCAGTTGGTTGCTCGTTATATGACAGGTTTAAAGAGTTCTATTAGGGGAGAGCTTTACATGCATACCCTCAACTCCCTTGAAGAAGCTTATTAGATGTCTTTGAAGGGCGAGGAAAAATCCAAATGGAGCGCGTTTAGAAAAGGCGAAAGTTCAAGGACTTCCATTTTGAAAGGTAATTCATTTCCCAACAAAAACCCAGCTGCAACATCTTCATCCGCTCGAGGTGTTGGACAATTGACTAAAGAACGTGGTAAGGCCATTCAACAAACGACAAATTCATGTTTTAGATGTGGGGAATCTGGTCATAAGGCGTATGAATGTCCCAAAAAGAATGCTGGACTTCACCTCACTGAAGGAGTGGTAGATGATGACCCATTTGAAGTTGACGAAGAGGCGGAGCAAGTACTTGATGAAGAGTATTGCCAACCTGATTACGATGCTGAAAGTCTTGTTATCCAGAGATTAATGGCTGTCCAGAAGGAAGACTCATGGCTTCGTCATAATATTTTTCGTACATACTGCACATCGGGTGGAAAAAAAATGTATTCTGATGATCGACTCCGGAAGCTGCGAAAATATGGTAGCCCAAAGTGTGGTTGACAAATTGCAAATAAAATGTGAACCACATCCGAAGCCTTACAAAGTTTCATGGTTCAAGAAAGGGGGAGAAGTTCATGTTTCTAAACAGTGTCGCATTAAGTTTTCAGTTGGTAAGTATGAAGATGAAATATATTTTGATGTTCTCCCCATGGATGCTTGTCACCTTCTCCTAGGCAGGCCATGGCAATTTGATAGAAATGTTCATCATGATGGAAAAAAGAATACTTATTCATTATGCAAGGATGGGATCAAGTATGTCTTATGTCCATTGAAGGATGCGCCAAACAACATTTCACAAAAAAAACAGGTTAGCCTTATAGCTTACAAGGATTTCAAGCAGGAAGATGTGATGTACGCCTTGGTGACTGTTGAAGCAAGTGGGGGCTGCGATGGTAGCGTTCCATTCAATGTTGGGAAGTTGCTAGAAAAGTTCAAAGACTTGGTGCCGAGTGAACTACCCGCTGGCCTACCTCCATCTCGTGACATTCAAAACCAAATCGACTTCATTCTAGGTGTTATTCTTCCAAACTTGCCTCATTATAGAATGACACCCAAAGAGCATGGTGAATTGCAAAGACAAGTAGAGGATTTGCTTGCTAAGGGTCATATTAAGGAGTCTTTAAGTCCTTGTGTTGTTCCTGCACTTTTGGCACCTAAGAAAGATGGCATGTGGCGAATGTGTATTGATAGTAGAACTATCAACAAAATTACTATCAAGTACAGCTTCCCTATTCCTCACTTAGATGATATGTTTGATATGCTGGTGGGTGTGAAGATTTATTCAAAAATTGATCTTCGTAGTGGATATCATCAGATTCGAATTAGAGTAGGTGATGAGTGGAAGACCGCTTTTAAGACCAAACATGGTTTGTATGAATGGTTGGTGATGCCGTTTGGTCTTTGTAATGCTCCCAGCACTTTTATGAGACTTATGACTCATGTTTTGAAGGATTTTATGTGAAAGTTTGTTGTTGTCTATTTTGATGACATCCTTGTTTACAGCCATGATGAGGCGCAACATCTTGAGCACTTGGCCATGGTGTTCAAAGTCTTGGATGAAAATAAGCTGTATATCAACCTCAAGAAGTGCTCTTTCATGACGAATCAAGTAGTGTTTCTTGGGTATATTGTGAGTGAGGAAGGCTTACGGATAGATGAAGAGAAAGTTAGAGCAATTCTTGATTGGCCAACGCCAAAGACATTAAGTGATGTAAGGAGTTTTCATGGTCTTGCCTCTTTTTATCATCGCTTTATAAAAAATTTCAGCACCATTGTTGCTCATATAATGGACGTGTTGAAAAGCAAAGAATTCAGGTGGACCAACGAAGCGGAGGAGAGTTTTCAACTCTTTAAAGGACTCGTTGAGGCACCAGTTTTGGCTTTACCGGATTTCAATAAAATGTTTCAAGTTGATTGTGATGCTTCCAATGTTGGTATGGATGATGTTTTAATGCAAAAAGGGAAACTGATTGCCTATTTTAGCGAAAAGCTTAATGGGTCAAAGCTGAATTATTCAACTTATGATAAGGAACTTTATGCGGTGGTTCGGGCATTGCAACATTGGGAAAGCTATCTTGTTGGTGTGGAGTTTATTCTGTACTCTGATCATGAAGCTTTAAGATTCTTGACAGCACAAAAGAAGTTGAATTCAAGACATGCAGGATGGGTATCTTACTTGGAGAAATTCACTTTTCTCTTGAAGCATAAAGATGGGACTGCCAACAAAGTTGCTGATGTGTTAAGTCGAAGGTACATGTTGTTAACAACTCGTTCTTATGAGGTTCTTAGGTTTGACCTCATACCGGAACAATATGCAGCCGACCCATTCTTTTCAAAGGTGATGAAAGATTTAAATGATGGTCTAAATGATGAGTTTTTGATCATAAATGACTACTTGTTCAAAGGTACGCATCTATGCGTTCCTCAAGGATCCTTATGATTGCTTATCATTCAAGAGCTACATAGTGGTGGACTTGGAGCGCATTTTGGTAGAGATAAAATTGAAGCACTTGTGAAGGAGCGTTAGTATTGGCCGTCTTTAAAGCGAGATGTGGCCAACTTTATGCAAAAATGTGGTATTTGTCAAAGGTCAAAGAGAGGAGCACAAGACATTGGCTTATACCAACCACTTCCTACACCAAATGCTCCATGGGAAGATCTTTCAATGGATTTTGTACTTGGTTTACCAAGGACGCAACATGGAAAAGATAGCATTTTTGTTGTGGTGGACAAATTTTCTAAAATGGCTCATTTTATACCATGCAAAAATTCTACTGATTCTTCCCAAGTAGAAAATCTATTTTTTCGGGAGGTGGTGCGTCTACATGGTATTCCAAAATCTATTACTTCTGATCGTGATGTTCGTTTTATGAGCAATTTTTGGAAGACGCTATGGAAGCTGTTAGGGACACAATTAAAATTTTCCAGCACTTGTCATCCACAAACAGACGGTCAAACTGAAGTTGTTAATCGCTCACTTGGCAATATGCTTCGAAGTTTGGTAGGTGAAAATCCTAGAAGATGGGAGTTTGTCCTTCCACAAGCTGAATTTGCGTATAATAGCTGCTTTAGTAGGTCTACTAAAAGGACGCCTTTCGAGGTGGTTTATGGGCGAAACGTAAACCAAGTTCTGGACCTCACTCCTTTGCAAAATTAGTCACGAGTTAGCATGGATGCAGAGGAGTTTGCTTCACATATTAGAGATATTCACAATCAAGTCCCTGAACAATTGAAGCAAACATCTGAAGTTTACAAATCAAAAGCTGATGTTCATCGCAGAAATAAGGAGTATAATGAGGGTGATTTGGTGATGGTTTATCTTCGGAGAGAGAGGTTTCCAGTTGGGAGTTACAACAAGCTCAAGCCAAGAAAATTCGGCCCATGTCGCATACTGAAGAAGTTAGGACCTAATGCATATCGTCTTGAGCTTCCTGAAGGTCTCAATATCAGTCCAGTGTTTAATGTCAACGATTTATACCCATATTTTGGCGATGAAAGTGAGCCAATTTTATCAAAGGAGGATATTTCTTCTCTGTTTACTAGTTCTGGTCGGGAATCAATTGATGTATTGGATATGCGATCGATTACAACTCGTCGTGGCACTTATGTTCAATATCTTGTTCATTGGAGTGGAAAGCCAAGTTCAGAAGATGCATGGATTTCAAGTGAAGAGCTGAAGAATATAGATTCTTCGTTGTGGTTCGATATTAATTCGAACTCGAGGGCGAGTTCTGCTCAAGACGGGGAGAATGATGCAATTCTGAAGAAATAATCTGGAATATTCCAGAAAGTTGTCTTTTACTTTACTCTTAGTTTTATCTTTTTAAGCTTATCCTAATCTTGTCTGATGTTCATGTATTTTGGTCAAAGTATCTAGTTACAATGTTAGAGAATTTGAAGGGTTGATTCAATATATTGCCCATGCTTGGAGGGATGTTACAATGCATCTATAAATAATGGCTGAAGTGATATGATTCAGCAGAGTTTTAGGAATAAAGACATCAGTATTTGCAAGTGTTCTTGCCCGAGAGTTGAGTGATTCCTCTTATCACAAGCGAGAGCTTGGTTGCGTAGAGTGATTTCGCAATTAGTAGTGCTGAGTGAGTCCACTACCGCCGGTTGAGTGAGTCCCGGGTTATCCTATTACATACCTTCATCTTGCAGCCATAATTAGGCCTGCATCAAACTGTGCGCACAAGTGACCAAACAAGTTTGATCAGTCCTAGCTACAATCTTTCACAAGGGAACCATGACCAATGTATTTGTAAGTAAGCCCTGATGTAGAAATGCTCCTGCTATATTTATCAGAAGAAATAATATAGTAGCAAAAAAAGTGAAGAAACGAATTGGGAGGGAGTCACCCAACTGAGGAACAAATTGCCCTTTTGGAGGAAAAAAATATTAAGTAACTAAGCCCTTAATGAAGTACTAATTGAGCTCTATATCGTGCTGTAATTTATAATCTAACTTGTGATTATATATTTGTTGGGAAATTTGTCTATTTGACAATAAATAAGGCTTTCTTGAATTTAACGAAATGACAAATAATATAGTGAACCATAACATAATTAACGGGGCTAGAAATAAAGATAAAATAGAATGCGGAAATTAAAGCAAACCGAGTAATTAAAAGAAGTCGAGTCTTGTGTTGGACACAATCTCCGCAAGAAGATATTGCCCCGCACTGGTGCTAACGGTCTGCGGCAATCTTCTCTCAAGATAAAACGACTTTACAGTCATTAATAGGAGCACTCCAAATTAATGACTTCGGCGAACAAAATTCATGTTTGACACTTCCAGACTTTGAAGAAGAATTATGCAACGAGATGCTCTATCTTCTAACAGATGATGTTAAGAATTCCGTTGAATTCTGTGACTGAATTCCATAATTCAGTTAATTATCTAACTGAGTTAGTTAACTCCGTTAGATAATTGATTCTCTACTTCTAGTGAGAATAGAGAGTGAATTTGTGATAGAGAGAAGTGATTTGATGAATGAGTGATTGAATTGACAAACTGGTGGGGGGTTTATATAGTATATGAAGAGTTGAGGTGTCTATTGGTAATAGCCACAAATGGTGTCTGGTGGAATCTGGACCCTTGGATCTGATCTGAATGGAGGGAGGAGATCTGCTGGGTCGGCCCAACAGCCTTGACCCGCCTATTTGAAAAGGCATGGGTCACTCCCCACCTTTTCATGAACCATCACAACCCAATTGCTCCAAACCCATGAACCCGGATGGATCTGTCGGCCCAAGACTTGTCAAACTGCCTCCATGGCCCAACTCGCTGAACCCAACTGGGCCTTCGCCCAAACCAAGCCATCCTTAACACATGGGCCGAACCAAGCACAAGCCCAAAGCCAGCCCAACTCGGCCTAGACCCAAGCGGTCTAAGCCAGAATCGAACCACTCAAGCCGAACCCGCCTTGGACCGAGTCGAACCATGAACCGAGCCAACTTTTGTCAAAAGTTTAAGGCTCCTTAGCGACGATGCGAAGTGCAAAGTGCGCCCTAAACCGCCCATTCCGCCCTTCGCGCGCTTCGCGGGTTGTGGGTCCATTTTAAGCTAGAACAAAACTAGCTCAATAGCCCACTTGGATGCATGGTTGGCTCAATGGTCCAACTAGGTTGGCCCAAGGATATCAACTTGTTGACTACTCCTTTGGATGGATCCACTTATAAACTCTCATCACTTTACATCTTAAAGCAATGTGGGATAACTATTCCATATCCCATAAACTCTTCATAAACCCATTTCATTTTGCATACTTTGAGCATTAATTTCTCATTCACCACTAATTGGTTTTGAGAAAGTAAATATATCAAATTAATCTACTCCAAATGTAGATTATTAATATGCAATCAATTTCCATTTTCCTATAATGGAACCCAATGGAATTCTTGGTCAAAAGTTGGTCAAACCACACTTTTACAAAACCAAATTCCAACAATCCCCCACATGAATGACAAATTAATGCATGCATGAATGCAGACTCGTCTGGAAGTTTCGGCGAACTATTATTGCATCGGGATAGGTAGCTTATGGCTTTGAACCTTCCCTAGTGAAATACTATCGGATATACTAGCCATTTGGTAGCGAGACGCTTTGAACCGGTCGTATAGTGTATACCAAGACAATAGTACTCACACAATAACAGCTCTAACACGTTTTGTTCTCACGTTTTGTCCATTTTGGCCCTGGACCGTTCTTGATTCATAAGTGTTTCAATTTAGAAGCGGCCTTATTACTTCTCACTTATATAGGTGATTTCTCATAAAGAGTATCCTACTATACTCCACCACAAAGGTATAGGAATCATTAAAAGCTTTGAGCTTACCCTCACCACACGTCATCAGGTGTTTTAGCACTTAGATGGCTTCTGAGAATGAGTTATAATGAGTTCTAAGTGCACATACTAGAATTTCCATAATTTAGTTGTCTCATTGAACCAAGGGCATGGGATCTCCAATTCTCAAGGTTGAGTGTCCACTATGGATTTCTTTGTTTGTGTGGGTTTTTAACTTCATTCCCCTTACCAGACAATTTGATCTCCTATTCATACCCTTTGTTATACGGATCCGTTTTTGACTTCACATGGCCAGCCAGACAGCCTCATTTGAGATCAATTGTCTTATGGTAATATGTCAATGACCATTGTGTCTTGACTTACCACGATGTTCTACACCTTTTCCTATTTCTTATTGTCGTCACAATGCCTTAGGTCATGTAGACACAAACTTATTCCACCAAGGAATATCTTCCAAGACCATTCAGCTTTTATCTTTATCTGACGCTATCGACTCAGATTTCTTATTGAATCGAGTTGTTCATGTTGTCTTGGAAGTTTGACACCGCTGCTCCATTTATTGTGAACACATTTTTCACCTTGGAGTTTATTTGTGTCTGATATCCAATCAGTATATCCTTTTCATACTATTGAATATCTTATTTATTGTAATCTGTAATCACAAGAATATCTCTAAGTACTCCAAGTACTTTGACTATACTTAGTGATTTATTACAATTTTTAATTAGACTTTTAGTCTCTCTAGAATGGTCAATCTTTCGAGTGAACAAATTCTTCTATCGGTCAGTTTCTTCGAGCGGTTATTATCTCTGTACCGGTCCGACTTCCCAAGTATTCAGTACCTCTAAGTGGTTTGACCTCCTTAGAGTCTACCTCTCAGGAATCTACCTTACTGAGATTACCTCTCAAGATTCTACCTCATAGATTTCATCTCTCAAGAATTTAGCTTATTCGAGAGTCTATCTTGGAGAATTCATCTAACTCTTATGATTCTACCATTAAAGAGTCTATTACTTTAAGAATCTTTTCTCTTCAGATTCTGTATCTCAAGAGTCTCACTTTCGAGATCAATAATCTGCCTTTTCAGATTAATAATTCGTCTCAATAGAGTTTATTTCTCAAGATTGTTTTCCCTTTAGAAATCTATCTTTTGAAATTCTAACTCTCTTGACTACACTTCTTGAAAGTCTTATCTTTCAAGAGCTTTTCGTCTTATAGATTCATCTTTCAAATATTTCCTTTTAAGGACATATTTGCAACTCAATGGTTCGCATTATGGAAGAAGATCAACCAACTTCCAAATGTATGATGAACTATTCATTTTAATGTTAACAACATTATTTAACATTTTCCGTTTAATTTTCTATCATAGAAAATTAGGACCAAAAGACTAGTTTCTTTTGTCCACAAACTGTGTCTTAGTTCATCTTACTATTAAGATAAATTTTTTACAGTTTTATAAGTTCTCTTCTTTAAACTTATATTATTTCCTTTTTACTTCAAGGAAATATGATTTCAAGGAATATCAAATTCCTTGTCTTTCGCTTAAGTACTTTTACTTTAGCTCGTACCCCCCACACTTGAGGTGTACCCCCACACTTGAAGTATTTAAAAAACGTCTTACGATTATGTCATAATCTGTAATTAGTTTTATCAAATCCTTTCTTGGGTATCTCATTAAGAATGACAGTACAGCTTCCCCCACAAATTCGATTAAGCCAGAGCTTATTGCATTTATCATCTCCTTAGGGTATGATTCTTGCATTTAGCTACTGCATTAGACTGAGTTGAATATGTTGCGATCGTTTGATGAATACTGCCGGAAACCTCACAAATATCCTCAAACGGCGCCGCATATTCCCCTCATTCTAGCTTTTCGAATCTTCTTTATATTAAGTTGATTCGTCAACTTCATTCTTATAAGCTTGGAAAGCCTCCAAGGCTTCATCCTTCCTTATCAAGAGAATGTCTTGTGCAACCATTTATAAAGTAATTAAATACTTTTTCCCACCTCGAGTTTGAACTAACTTTAGATCACAATTATTTGTGTGAGCTAACTCAAGAGGTGTCGTGTTTCTTATTACTGAAGAAAATGATGACTTAGTCATTTTATCTTCCACGCAAATTTCACACTTGTCAGTTGAATCGAATTTATTCATGAGAATTAATTCTTGATTCACTGACATCTTAATTGTGTTGAAATTCACATAACCTAATTTATCATGCCATAAATTAGAACCTTACAAAAGGTAAACATAAGAAACACTGTTGTTCTTTGCCTTTAGGCAAGGTACCCTTTACCGAGAAATTTTTCTTGGTTAATACAATTTTCTCTGACTCAAACACTTGTCTAAATCCAGTCTTGCTCAACATTGATCTGGAAACAAGGTTCTTGTGAATGTCTGTGACATGCAGCATATTCATGAGAGTCAGTTCTCTGTCTGAAGTCATCTTCAGCACAATCCTTCCAAGTCCCACGACGTTGGAAGTAGAAGAGTTTCTCATTTACACCTTCCTTCCATTGAAAGGAGTGTTTTATGAGAAGCTCTCTTAATCAGCATATATATTATGGGTTGACCTTCAACTTGCTAAGTTGGCTTCAAACCCCCTTATTTCTCAATCAAGCCTATTCAACCTTTCGTTGACGTTGGCTTTGATTCATGTTGTCCATTTTCCTTCTTGGAATACGACAAACTTTTGCTACGTGATTGGTCTTACCACATCTTGTAACAAATCTTGGAGTTGGTTCCTTGAACCTTATAGTCCATTCCAAAGTGTTCTACAACTCTTTGGTTGTCCCCACGAGACAGTGTTCTTTGAACGGGCATCATTTGGTCCACTCAGTATGTACGTCCTACATATGATATTTTTCATGATTCCATTCTTCTGCGGCTATTTGTCTTCGCGGATTGGCTATCTGTCTTTTTGGATCTGGATCATCATCATCCTCCTTTTCGGTTATCTTTGGAAAATCTGGATCATCATCCTCTTTCTCTTCGGTTTATTTGCCTTGGCGAATTTGGATCATCATCCTCTTCCTCTTAGGATATATTTGCCTTGGTAAATTTGGATCATCATTCTCTTCCTTTATTTGCCTTGCATGAACTTCTTTGTTTATAAGCCCGCTCCATGTTGTCAACAATTCTTTGAATCACTTTCGGGATTATTGTTGACCTTCTCATTATCTTCTAATTAATTTTCAATGCTCTTCTAGTTATCCTTCCTTAGAAACCGTCATTTTTCTAGTTAAGTTTCTAACGAAAAAGTCCTTCGGTTGTCCATCATCATTGGCTCATATTTGTCATAAAAACAAGAAAACGTTAATATCTTCTTGCGATTGTTGGGAAATTTGTCTATTTGACAATAAATAAGGCTTTCTTGAATTTAACGAAATGACAAATAATATAGTGAACCATAACATAATTAACGGGGCAGGAAATAAAGATAAAATAGAATGCGGAAATTAAAGCAAACCGAGTAATTAAAAGAAGTCGAGTCTTGTGTTGGACACAATCTCCGCAAGAAGATATTGCCCCGCACTGGTGCTAACGGTCTGCGGCAATCTTCTCTCAAGATAAAACGACTTTACAGTCATTAATAGGAGCACTCCAAATTAATGACTTCGGCGAACAAAATTCGTGTTTGACACTTCCAGACTTTGAAGAAGAATTATGCAACGAGATGCTCTATCTTCTAACAGATGATGTTAAGAATTCCGTTGAATTACGTGGATTCGAATTCCATAATTCAGTTAATTATCTAACTGAGTTAGTTAACTCCGTTAGATAATTGATTCTCTACTTCTAGTGAGAATAGAGAGTGAATTTGTGATAGAGAGAAGTGATTTGATGAATGAGTGATTGAATTGACAAACTGGTGGGGGGTTTATATAGTATATGAAGAGTTGAGGTGTCTATTGGTAATAGCCACAAATGGTGTCTGGTGGAATCTGGACCCTTGGATCTGATCTGAATGGAGGGAGGAGATCTGCTGGGTCGGCCCAACAGCCTTGACCCGCCTATTTGAAAAGGCATGGGTCACTCCCCACCTTTTCATGAACCATCACAACCCAATTGCTCCAAACCCATGAACCCGGATGGATCTGTCGGCCCAAGACTTGTCAAACTGCCTCCATGGCCCAACTCGCTGAACCCAACTGGGCCTTCGCCCAAACCAAGCCATCCTTAACACATGGGCCGAACCAAGCACAAGCCCAAAGCCAGCCCAACTCGGCCTAGACCCAAGCGGTCTTAGCCAGAATCGAACCACTCAAGCCGAACCCGCCTTGGACCGAGTCGAACCATGAACCGAGCCAACTTTTGTCAAAAGTTTAAGGCTCCTTAGCGACGATGCGAAGTGCAAAGTGCGCCCTAAACCGCCCATTCCGCCCTTCGCGCGCTTCGCGGGTTGTGGGTCCATTTTAAGCTAGAACAAAACTAGCTCAATAGCCCACTTGGATGCATGGTTGGCTCAATGGTCCAACTAGGTTGGCCCAAGGATATCAACTTGTTGACTACTCCTTTGGATGGATCCACTTATAAACTCTCATCACTTTACATCTTAAAGCAATGTGGGATAACTATTCCATATCCCATAAACTCTTCATAAACCCATTTCATTTTGCATACTTTGAGCATTAATTTCTCATTCACCACTAATTAGTTTTGAGAAAGTAAATATATCAAATTAATCTACTCCAAATGTAGATTATTAATATGCAATCAATTTCCATTTTCCTATAATGGAACCCAATGGAATTCTTGGTCAAAAGTTGGTCAAACCACACTTTTACAAAACAAAATTCCAACAATATTAAAATATGTTCTCTTTCTAGTGGTGGCCGACGTAGCTATCACAGCGTTAGTGAACTACGTAAATCAATATTGTTTAATTGAGTTTTCTGTATGTGATTGTTTTCTGTTCGTCTAACGGAAAATAATGGCCTTTCTAGAGGAAGTGATGCAAATTTAGAACTATTGATCTTGCTTAGAGAAATCTCTTGATTGCTTAACACTTAAACCATTGTCATTTCTTTTAGAAGAAATATTTCTCAAAGTTTTCAAAGTTGTTGTTAGTACAAACTATGGGTGTTATCAAAAGTGCTATCACTGGCAGTTGGGTGTTACCCGAACTGGAATGATTTTTAATTTAATAATTCATTCCATATTATTTTATATCCTAATGTCTAATATTATTTTCAAGATATATGTGTTTGTTGGTCCATATTTCAGGTTAATACATAGTTGGATTAATAGCTAAAGACATGGAATAAGGTTGAAGATAAGTTCACATAAATATGAGATTTATGTGTAACTTTTACTTGGCTCACATTTGTTGATGCAAAAGCAAAAATGTGGGAAGACCAAGTCTTGAGATTAGTTGTTGTTTATTGAAGTGTACAAGGCCAAGAAAGCAAGAGAGTAAAAGGAGATAAAGCAAGGACTTGGGCATCAAGTTTCGGTTGCTACAAAGGAGGAGAAGTTGGCGCATGAAGAGGAAATCAAGCCAAGAAATCTCTCCACTCCTCTCACACGATTTGAGCATCAAGGGCTGTTGTTTTTTAGTAGCCTCCAAGGCAATTGAAGGCTATAAATAGGCTAGGTGTGATTGTTTGAAGACATACCAAAGAAATACCAAACATATACACACACACCTTAGCACAAGAGAAACAAAGTATCTTTGGTTCTTATAATCCTTCCTCCCTTGTGATTCTCACTTAAACATTGTGTGTTTAAGTAAGTGTTGGCTAAGAATAGGACTCTATACTTTGTTTCATTAGTTCCTAGAGCATTATCATTGTTATAGCAATAGGAAACTTTCGGCTTTGTAATTTTTCTATATTGATTATAAAGTCTTCGCCATCTAGGCACACTCAAGTTATATATTTATATAACTTGAGAAAATTATATCTTGTGTTATTTATTTCCGCTGCACAAATCTTTTACAAACTATTTAGTTTTGTGGTGTGTCTGTTGTCCGTCAATGTGTTATCCAAGGTGTTGGGTAACATATAAGGTAACATCTCTTTCCAGTGAATCCATGACAATTTCATTTGGTATCAGAGCAGGTCACTTGACGATATTAAGTGCTTGGTCTAGGTGTCATGTCTTATGATCCGGCTAATCCTAACCATAAGTGTCTTCCTGTGTTAGATGGCTCGAATTCTTGTTATTGGAAGATCCGTCTATGCTCGCATATCAAATCAATTGATCTTCGAGCATGGCGATCTATAACAAATGGTTACTCCTTACCAATGTTACCTGCTGATGAGGATGGTGACGTTCAAGTCAAACCTGAATCAGAATGGAACATGAAAGAGATCAACCAAATTAATTTCAATGAAAAGGCACTTAATGCCATTTTTGAGTGGGTTGATATGCATATTTTCAAACTTATTCAGAATAGTTCCACTGCAAAGGAAGCATGGGACATTTTACAACGTTTTTGTGAAGGTGATGGCAGTGTGCGTGAAACTAAGCTTAGGGGTCTCACTAGCAGATTTGAAAGATTAAGGATGGGTGAAAATGAAACTATTCCTTCTTATTTTAAAAAATTATTTGATATTGCTAATGAGTGTCAATTGTTGGGTGAACCATTTACCAACAAACAACTTGTCTCAAAAGCAATTAGAACCCTTCCTGAGCGTTTTAATATGAAAGTTTCATCTATTGAAGAGGCTCACAATCTTTCAACTATGGATATCAATTCTTTAATGAGTATTTTGAAAAACTTTGAGTTAAATCTCCTAGATCAAAGTGAATCATCTAAGGGGAAAAATGTTGTTTTGAAAACTCAAACCTCGAGTTCTTTAGAAGAAAATGAATATGAGGTTTTTGAAGAAATAGATGAAAATGCTAGTGTTGTTTTACTTGCTAGAAAAAATTCAATTCTATGGTTAGAAAGTATAACAATGAAAAAATGCAGGTGAAAGCAAAGGAGAAGCAAACCAAGGTTTATGATTCGATGCCAAAAAGGACCTTCCCATCTAACCCAAAGTCTAATCCAAGAAGAGCATATTCATATCAGTTAAGGTCTGATCCGAAACACATTGAATCCATTCAATGTCATGCATGCTCGGGTTGGGGTCACTATTCCAATGAGTGTACAAATACTCTAAGGAAGAGAGGAAAGAACCTATGGGTTTCTCTCAGTGATGATGAGGATGAAGGACCATCTCAGGAGGAGAATCTGATCAAACAACCATGTTTGTCAGAGTAAGTGACACGGACGGTGACAGTGTTACCCAAGGTGCTATCCAGTCTGGGATAACATCTGTGATCACACCCGACAGGTATGATGAATTATGTGATAATAATGTTTTTTGTTTTGTTGGTTCTTCTAACCTTGATACAGGAAGTACACAAAAGGATGAGCAGAGCAAAGATGACCTCATTTCTGGGTTAAAAGACCTTTATGAGGAGTTGCTCGTTGAATGGAAGAAAGAGAACAATTTGGTTAAGTCCTTAACCAAGAAGAATGAAGGACTCCAGGCCTATGTGACTCACATGGAGATTCAAGCGACCAAGATAGAAGTTGAGCTTGAAAGAGTCAAAGGCAAATTGACTCTAGCCAAAACCACCTTGAAGAAGCTCAACACCGGATCTACCAAATTGGATAAGATCTTGTACTTGATAGTACACCTCTCAAAGCAGGTATTGGTTTCCAAGAATCTTTGAATAGTATTATTTCTACTTTGTCTAGGAATGATAATGAGAATTGTTTTGTTAAGAAACGTTTTTTTGACAAAGATTCTTCTTCAAAAGAACCATGTGACAAAGGGAAAGTGTGTCAATATTGTCACACACCTGGACATTTTAAAAATAAATGCCATGTTGTTTAAAAAAAAATTGTCCAGTCCCTCTGTGTTACCCAAGGTGTTACCCAACACACAGGTTAACACACTCTGTCAGAATGGTAAAAATTCAAAAAAGGTTTGGAAACCTAGAGCTAATCTGAGATGTGATGTTGTTTACACTGCTTTAAAAACAAATATAGAAGGTTCTTGATACTTTGATAGTGGGTGTTCACGTCATATGACAGGAACAAAATTGTTTTTAAAAGACTATGAAACGATTCATGGGGGTAGTGTAGCGTATGGTGGTGGGAGCAAGAGTAATATCATTGGGAGAGGGACACTAAATGTGTCTGGATTTCCAGCCTTAAAGAATGTCTTACATGTTGATGGTCTTGTAGCTAATTTAATTAGAATTAGTCAACTTTGTGATGACAACTTAGAGGTGAAATTTAATAAAGATACTTGTGAAGTTTATGATAAGACTAACAATTGTGTGATGACAGGTACAAGATCTAATGATAATTGTTATCTTGTTGAAGACAAGCAAGTATGCCATTCGGCAAAAATTGATGACACTACATTGTGGCATCAAAAGTTGGGACATGTTCACTTTCGTAACATAGAAAAGATAGTTAAATTAGATGTTGTCCAAGGCATTCCTAGTCTTGATCTTAAACAAAAAATTGTTTGTGAGGATTGTCTCAAAGGGAAACAAACTCGTGTTGCCCATAGTGCTGCCCAACACCATGAGCAACACACCAGAATAACACATTGTTTTCAACTCTTGCATATGGATTTAATGGGTCCACTTGAGATAGAAAGTTTTGGAGGCAAAAAATATACTTATGTTATTGTTGATGATTTTTCAAGATTTACATGGGTTGATTTTTTAAGGGAAAATTTGAGACTTTTGAAAAATTCAAAATCTTGCACTCTAAGATCAAAAACATGTTTTGTGCTTCAATTTTTTGAATTAGGTCCGATCATGGGAGGGAATTTGAGAATGTTTCTTTTTCAATTTTTTGTGAAAGAAAAGGAATTCACCATGAATTTTTAGCTCCAAAAACACCTCAACGGAATGGGATAGATGAGAGGAAAAATAGGGCTTTACTTGAAATGACTCGTGTGATGTTATTTTCAAAAAGAATTTCGAAAAGGTTTTGGACTGAGCACTAAATACGGCTTGTCACACGGCCAATAGAGTTTTTCTAAGACCCAGCACAACCATGACTCCATATGAGATTTTAAATGGTAGGAAGCCAAAATTTCATTACTTTCATGTCTTTGGTTGTGTGTGTTACATTCTCAATGAACGGGACTACTTGGCAAAATTGGACTCTAAGAGTGATAAGGCCATTTTTCTTGGGTATGCCTCAAATAGCCGTGCATATAGGGTATTTAATCTAAGGTTAAAAACCATCCAAGAATCTATGAATATTGTTTTTGATGATCACTCAAGTATTGCAGGAGAAAGTGTTCAAGAGACACCCTTGGAGCTGTTGGAAGAGGTCAGTCCAGAAGGTATTACCACAGGTATTACTATGAGTGCTAACACTAATAGTAACACAGAAACGGGGCAGGGTGTTATCACTGATGAGATAACACCTCAGATAGCACCTGATTCTAGTCCAACGAATGAAGATCAAGAAGGAGTTGAAACTGAGGTTCACGAGAATGTGAGAAGAGATCCTCCACCTAGAATCAGTAGGAATCATCCTACAACACAAGTAATTGGGGAGGTGAATGAAGGTGTACAAACAAGACCAAAAAATCCCATTAGTTACCGTGATATGGTGAGGTATGTGTGCATGTCCACCACATACTCAAAGGTAACACACTCTTGTTTTGTTTCATCTGTAGAACCTAAAAATGTGATTGAAGCTTTAAAAGATAATTTTTGGATTCAAGCAATGCAAGACAAACTTGATCAATTTTCTCGTAACAATGTTTGGTCTTTAGTACCCCATCCCACAAACACTAATGTTATTGGGACAAAATGGATTTTTAAAAATAAGACTGATGAATATGGAAACATTGTTAGGAATAAGGCTCGTCTTGTGGCCCAAGGTTATACACAAGTGGAAGGTGTCGACTATGACGAAACCTTTGCAGTCGTGGTTAGAATTGAATCAATAAGACTTTTATTGGCTATTGCTTGTTTTCTTAAAATCACATTGTTTCAAATAGATGTCAAAGCAGCATTTTTAAATGGATACTTAGATGAAGAAGTTTTTGTTGAACAACCAAAAGGCTTTGAAGATCCATTTCAACCAGACCATGTGTATAGACTTGATAAAGCTCTTTATGGGTTAAAGCAAGCTCCACGTGCATGGTATGGTAGGTTAACTAGTTTTTTACTAGAGTATGTTTTACTAGAGGAGGAGCAGATAGGATTTTGTTCATTCTTAAACATGGAAAAGAACTTGTCGTGGTTCAAATCTATGTTGATGACATAGTATATGGATCTACATCAAAAACTTGTTTAAATGATTTTGTAGAGGCTATGACATCAACATTTGAAATGAGCATGATGGGGGAACTTAACTTGTTTCTAGGCTTGCAGGTTAAGCAATCAAGCGAAGGGATTTTTATCTCTCAAAGTAAATATGTGAAGAACCTGGTGAAGAAGTTTGGGTTGAAAGTTCGAAGAGCTCAAAAATTCCTATGGGCACGTCTTTCAAAGTTGGAAAGGATCAAGTGGGAGAAGATGTTGATCCAACCCTATATCGTTCCATGATTGGTAGCCTCCTTTACCTTACCTCTAGTCATCCTGATTTGATGTACAGTATGTGTGTATGTTCTAGATATCAATCCAATCCTAAAGTGTCTCACCTAAATTCAGTTAAAAAGATCATTAAATATGTATCTGGAACTAGTGATTTAGGGATTTGGTATAGTAAAGATACTAATACTAATTTAGTAGGCTTTAGTGACTCGGATTGGGCAGGGGATATGGATGATAGGAAAAGTACAAGTGGGGGATGTTTTTACTTGGGAAATAATTTAGTATCATGGTATAGTAGAAAACAAAATTGTGTTTCATTATCCACGGCTGAATCAGAATATGTAGCAGCCGGTAGTTGTTGTTCACAACTAATTTGGTTAAAACACATGCTTGATGATTATGGTCTTTATAGCAATATCTTGACCTTATACTGTGATAACTTGAGTGCTATTAATATTTCCAAAAATTCCGTACAACACTCCTGTACCAAATATATTGACATATGTTGTCATTTTTAAGAGATATGGTAGATAAAAAGATAATAAATATAGAGCATATTGATACAAAGTATCAACTTGCTGATATTTTCACCAAACCCTTAGACCATGATAGATTCTCTAGTCTAAATAGATCTCTTGGTCTTTGTATGCTCTAAAAAATGTCCTCTGTTGTAAGGTGTTACCATGGGTGCTGATAACACCTGGGGTAACACATGTATACTAGTGCATATTTTTTGCTTGTTTGGTTTTAGTCTCTGTGCTTGTGAATGTGGTGCCCAAATTTTTGTTGGATTCACGCGAGTTTGAAGACATCCGGTTTAATTTGAAAAAACGGAGTCGCCACGCCATTTTGATTACCTCAAAACTTTGAAAAAAAAGGTTTTTACTTGGGTTCGGAGGTTAAGTTACCCCTTGGGAAGAACGTTTGGCGTTCACCCAAAGTGCCTTGCCGGAGCAAGTCTCCCAAGATTTCAGTAATCGTGCTTGCTTGCGTGCTTTCTTGTGTGCATGTGTTTGAAAATAAGGGGGGAATGTCCCAAGTTATCTTCCGGACGTACAAACCATTTATTGGTTGTCGCTCGGGATTCCTTGGAATTTATGTATTCGGGATTATGATCCCGCCCTCATCTTGTGACTTGTGATCATCGCATTTTAACCTCGGGACCCTCGGGACTTGCGTGATCGAGAGGATGACTCTCTTTATAGTCAAAGATGAGGTTCTTTAGAAAAGGGGGGTCCTTAGCCCATCAATCCTACGCTTTAAGACGGTCGAGCTCATATAGATGCTTCTTACTCGTCTTAAGTGATAATTGGAGATATAGGGTTCAAGGTGGTCCCTTTCTAAAGAAGTCATGGAACCTTTAATGGAAGGAACGATGTAAAGATAAGACCTTTACACCGGTCCGTTCCAAGGTTGCTAATGGGGGAAAGGGGGAAATGCATGTAAAAATGACACTTTAGTGAAAAGATGACATTTTTGGGTTGCAAATGATGCTTTTTGGTTTCAAGAAGTGATCTTTATGGTTTGAAGAAATGATTTTGTGCAAAGAATGCATTTTTATGTTGGAAAATAGCATTTAATGTACAAGTGATGCATGAAAATGGCAAAGAATGGTTTTTTAATGCAAAGTATGCATTTTTAAGTATGAAAATGAGTTTTGGGTGCAAAGAATGCATCTTTAATGTGAAAAGGGATTTTGAATGCAAAGGATGCAATTTCTATTGCAAAAGGAATGATTTTAATGCATGAAAATGGGCTTTAGGTGCAAAGGATGCACCTTTATGTATGAAAATGGTATTTTAATGAAAGGATGTCATTTTATGTACATAGATACTATCTAAATTGCAGATAGACATAAGATTATAGCATTATGGGGGTTAACATCAGATTACAGCTTGAAAAGATGAGGAATCTCGCAACCGCTACTTATGTCGCGTGACATAGGCCTGCCTATGTCGCGTGACATAACAAGCCATTTTGCGAAGCCTAAGCAATTTGAGATTTGCGAGGTAACAAGGCGCCAAAATGGTCAAGTTACTTCACAAACAAATCTCAGTAGAGCATGTTTATCAATAATGAACACTTCAAGAGGGTGTGGATATGAGGGATCCACACTCATCTTGAGTGTTCATGCAAAACCAAGTCAAACCGTGGGCTTTTACATGAAATGTGATGAAATCAGATGTGGATCTGGGCAATATTACACTAAAGTATGCAACTTTAATCAGAATACTACATTATCAACACATTTAGCATAGAGATTTCACATTCAAAGGAAGATAGAGAGTGGAAAAGGGTAGAAAATCGTTACCCTTGAAGACCACGACTCCCTATATCATGTTAGATATAGGAGCCTTTAGCAAACTCCTCCGGACTGAGTTCAAGCCTTGGCTCCGTGGGAATCCTTGGTTCTTGGTGTGTGTGAAAAGTGTGTGTGTGGGAAGTGTGTGTGGGATTGATTTGGGAAGATTGGTGTGGTTTGGGAGGTATGTGAGGAGAGAGGAGGCTTCTGGGCGTGTTTCCTATAGAGGGGGACTGAGGGGTGGAAGAGGTGTGTTTAAAATGAGAGGTGAAGGCCTCTATTTATAGGCTGCCTGCATGGGCTTGTTATGTCGCACGACATGATAAGCCATAACCGTTTTCCTTCTAGAAACATGCAAGGTGGCATGGTTCTAGAACTCTCTCTGGCTGGTTATGTCGCACGACATAAGTAGCCACATGCAGTTCCTTCTAGAAACATGCAAGGTGGCAGGTTTCTAGAAGGTTTCATGGCCTATTATGTCGCACGACATAAGTAGCCACATCTGGATCCTTCTAGAAACATGCAAGGTGGCAGTCTTCTAGAAGGGAATTCCTCATGAAATAAAAACGTGTTTCTTTGGCTCCAAGCAGTCTCTTATCCCCTTAGGTGATTTGAAACAGTTCCGGAATTGTTCCGGAACTCTAGGAAAGTCCGGGGAATTACCGGAAAACTTGCCGGAATTGCCGGGAAACTTAACCGGAAGGCATTAGCCAGATTTGGGTACTTACAGAAGCCCCTCGGCAACGTCACTTGCAGGGCGAGTGGGGTTGTCGATAGAAAAGGATCCAATCTGGCGAATGCCGAGAAGGATTGGGTGACCAAGTTGGTCGAGTGGCTGGACCTTTTATAAAAGGCTACCTACGTATCCCGAGTGGGGAATCAAGCCATAATCGTAGTTCGAGCATCACTAGATAGGTTAAGAACGATGTCTAGGATCCTTGAGATTTTGACAATTAATGGAGGTTGTCACCTGACATTATTTCATTCTAACGGAAGCTAAAGCTTAGGGTACTATCTTTTTTATGACGGAGATAGAGGAAGCTAAAGCTTGGAAAAACTTGCTTGGAAAAACTTGAGCGTACTTCTCAATCTCTTTCGAATTAGAGATATGGGTATCTTAAGTTTGAAAAACTTGAGTATACTTCTCAATCTCTTTCGAATCAGAGATATGGGTACCTTAAGTTTGGAAAACTTGAGTATACTTCTCAATCTCTTTCGAATCAGAGATATGGGTATCTGAAGTTTGAAAAACATGAGTATACGTCTCAATCTCTTTCGAATCAGAGATATGGGTAACTAAAGATAGAAAAACTTGAGCATACGTCTCAATCTCTTTCGAATCAGAGATATGGGTAGCTAAAGTTTGAAAAACTTGAGCATACGTCTCAATCTCTTTCGAATCAGAGATATGGGTAGCTAAAGTTTGAAAAACTTGAGTATACGTCTCAATCTCTTTCGAATCAGAGATATGGGTAACTAAAGATAGAAAACTTGAGCATACGTCTCAATCTCTTTTGAATCAGAGATATGGGTAGCTAAAGATAGAAAAACTTGAGCATACGTCTCAATCTCTTTCGAATCAGAGATATGGGTAGCTAAAGCTAGATGACATTATTTCTTTATGACGGAAATAACAGAGACTAAAGAAGTAAGAAGGACTCGATGATTTTTGTAAAGAAAGTAGGACGTATCCTGATAATTTTTTTTGTAAAAGAAGTGAATTAAAAATGCCAAAGGCAAATAAAATGAGCCACAGGGGGTAAATTTGTAAAATAAGCCTCGGGGGCACTGGAGGGAAAATTTGATCGAAAAATGATTGGAAATGCCAGGGGCACAAGGGGTAAAACAGACCTATGAGGGATAAAATCGTAAAATTGAGCCTTCAGGGGCAAAATTGTAAAAACAAGCCACAGAGGCTTAGTATGTCGCACGACATAAGAGGCCAGGTGAACAGATTTCTTTAAAATTCGCACAGTCGCCATTTGAAATTTAATTAGACTTGAAATTGAGAGGGAGGCGACAGTGAGAAGAGAGAGAGCGAACATCAGAGAGGGAGATTCGAGGGAAATCGAGAGAAATCCAAACACTTCTTAGTCCGATTCAATTGAAGAATGCCTCCTAGGCTCTATCCCACCAAAAGGGCTTCTCAACATGCCAACTTAGCAAATCGACGGAAAGGGGTGCAAAGGAATCAAAGGCCATTTCTTCCGGAAGCTCAAAGGGGAGAGTTCTACCCACAGCTCGATGAGCATACCTCGGATGTCAGGAAGAAGAATGAGGTAAGAAACCTAGGGTTTCTTGAATTTTTTTTTTTTAATTTGGGCGAAATTGATTCGAACTGAATGCCTTCAGACTGTGCTATGAATTAAATCATAAACTGGCATGAAATCATAGATTGATCTGAGAAATGTGAAGCTAAATGCATGCTATACATTGCTAAATTTTGACCTATTTTCATGATTTCAAGGAATAGCACGAAATATTCATACTTTTGCCATGTTTTCTTGCAGAAATTACGCACCCGTGGCTCTCCAGAGGCGATTGGCAGGCTATGGCAGAGCTTGCCGGGTAGCCAGGAGCAGATAGACTCGCCTAAGGGCATGATTTATGCCGTCGGGCTAGGACGATTTTTTGAGATGGCGAGGGCCATTGGAGACACTCAGAGGAGTGTAGATCTGGTGAGAGCTTTCAGAGAGTATTGGTGGGAGACTACACATTCGTTTCACTTCTCTTGGGGTGAGACGAACGATCACTCCTCTCGGATTTGCGATTATCACGGGAATTTTTGCCAGCCCTTTACTGGGATGAGCCGCTTTACTGAGGAGCTGCCGCACAGGAGCCGAGCCCCACTCGATTGCTCCTGATTTTATGGGCTTACTTGGTTTCATTCCCCGGATCAGGAAGGGGAATGGATACGAGTTGGGCGAGCTACATGGCTTGATAGAGGGACAGAGTAGGGATTACATTGTGGTTGATGATCCCGTTGAGAGCCGACTGAGGGCCGAGAGATTGGCTAGGGCTTTCTTATGGGTGGGCTTTTCCGACATCTTTGTTCATCAACGGCGCATCTACCGCTTTGATTTCCTTGTTGGAGCTTTTGAGAGCACAGGATGCGTGTGGGAATCTATCTGGGCGGGCGCTTGGGCGAGATGTATTTGGCTCTAGATGACGTCAGGCCAGGAGGCGAAGTATTTTACTTCTTTGTCATCGGCTTTCGAGGTATTCTCTCACCTTGATCTCTTTTCTTTTGCGCATTTCATTATATCCCTTGTTTTCCATTTGTTTTGACTTCTTCTTCTCCTTTTCGGGCTTGGGCCTTCGAGTACTTTAGGCATTATGAGTGGCAGGATACGGGTAGAGGACGCGAGCCGAGCAGCTTTGCTTCGAGCTCGAGCTCGAATAAAAATATCAAGCTCGAGCTTTTCTCGAGCTCGAGCTCGAGCCCGCCTCGTATGCATGTTCGACATGCTCGAGCTCGAGAATTCACAGAGGATTCGAGCTTGTTCCCCTGGGCTGGCTCGCAACTTACGAGCTGCACTCGATTTGGATCGATGCTGCCGCCTTTAACTGGCCAGAGCTCGCAAGCTTCTAGTGAGCTTGTTTTTGGAAAAATCTTGAAATCAAACGAGCTTTTTAACGAGCCGAGCTCGGCCGACTTATTTTTGAAAAAAATCTGAAATCAAACGAGTTTTTAATGAGCCGAGCTCGAGCTTCGACTTATTTTTGAAAAAAATGCGAAATCAAACGAGCTTTTTAGCAGGCCGGAGCTCGAGCTTCGACTTATATATATATATATATATATATATATATATATATATACTAAAATTTATTCGAGCTGCTGAGCCGGCGGGCCGAGAGTCGAGCTCGAAGCGAGTCGATCTCGAACGAGCTCGTCGAACATACGAGCCGAGCACGGCGGGCTCGAAAATGACGAGCTTGAAAATCTGTTCGAGCTCGAGCTCAGTTCACCTCGAGCCCACTCGAGCTTCGAGCACCGAGCCGAGCCCGAGCGAGCTCGGCGGCTCGGTTAGATAATAGCCGGCCCTAGATCTGAGGATGAGTTTCTGCACTTTTCACCTTTCTTACGTCGGTGGGCCGAAGAATCTTAGAAAGCAGAACCAGAACACGAGAGAGGGATTCGAGTGCAGGATGCTGCCTCGTATCACGTACGTTGACATGCACGAGAGGATTCCACAGAAGGGATGAGTTTGTTCCCTGGTGACGTTACGATGACACGGATTTGGATCATCTTCTTGTGGCAGCCCGAGTGTCGCGAATTTCTTGGAGTGGGCTTGTCACGGGACGCCTTATCTAGGAGAGAGAGTGTATAGACGGCATGGGCCGAATAGGCACGCTCGGATCCGACTGATGATCCTCCGGCTAGGATGTGTTTTAATGGCCAGTTCGCCCGGTTGGCGAATATAGATGCTACGATTGTGGCGTATGCGCAAGCACATCTCTACACACGGGAGGAGACTATACTTTGTACGTGGCTGAAACATCTTGAGTCCCCTGGACCGGGGTTGGTTCTATGGTGCTCAGAGTGCGGGACCCTCAGGCGAGCTACGTAGCTAGACCTCCTTTGCCCCGACTTTCATTGATTATCGGGGTGGCGGTCGCGCATGAGGCGAGCCCGTATTGATATGTGCGACCTCGATCTCGTTCATCTGGATTGCTCCCGCGAGAGATTCTAGATCTGTAAAGTATTGCTCCTTACGTCTCTTTATGGATTGCTTGCATCTCTTTTTTTCATTATCCAAGAAGCTGTATTTTGACACTTATTATGTCTGCATACCTGTAACAGAGTATCAGCTCGAGGCTTACAGGCACTTGACCAGAGGGGGCTTATACCGTGGCTGTGGGCATGATTGGCATGCGAGCTCCGAGAAAGGAATGAGCTTTTGGAAGAATCGGTGCCGATCACGGGGTTCAATCGATAGCATCTCTCCCACCCTGAGTCAGCCGAGAAGGAAGAAGAGCCGCTACTCGATGACGCGGGCACCAGCGAGGGCACCAGGCCCGGGGTATGAGTGGACCGAATAGGCCTCGGACAAAGAGGCCAAATGTGCCTCTTCACGGACCCGTTTGAGATAGACGATGATGATGAGGATGAGGCGAGCTGGCGAGACGGCTACATACTACGGGCTATGACTCTGCTGTTATCACCGAGCTCGATGACTATTACCGCACGGAGACCATAGCCTATGAGGCACCTTCAGGATGACCACGATGATGAGCCGAGAGGAGGCTGAGGATATGATGACGAGGATGGAGATGGGGAGAGGATGATGGAGAGGGGGCGACGAGAGGATTCAGAGTAGCCCCCTTCTACCCCTTAGGCATTTATTACTTTTTTTGGTTATTGTACCCCTTTTGGGGAAAATAGCAATGACACATATTATTTTTGCTTATGCACATTTCTTAGACTTGGTCTATTTTTGGTTTTTGAATGTACATTCTTTGGCTAGCCTTTTTCTCTTTTGCACACATTTATGTGAAATGATGTACGAAAAATGGCTAAGAAGCTGGAGTGACTTGAATGAATTTTTGGCTTGAATATGAATGTATGGGTGTTCGGCATAGGGTAAAATGAACCACTTCACTATGCATTTGAGAGGTGTAGGATTGGTATTTGCAGCTTCCTGATATGTCGGGTGCCCTGAGGAAGTGCCAGGAAGCTGCTGAAGGCTGCGATATGTAATACTGATGTGGCTAAGTTATGTCGCGCGACACACTGGCTTCTTATGTCGCGCGACTTAATAAGCTTTGAGCTATGCTCTTCGTTGCCTTTGGGCCCGGAATGGAAGGCTGCAGTGATCGCGGTTGGAATTGGGGGATCGAGATCGCTCACCTACCTTGGCCTCCTTGGGACAATGGCAAAAGAGATATTCGGTCCCTTCCTATAAGGATGGAAACGGGGTGACCTAGGAGGTCAAACAACCAATCCTTCATAGGAATGTTCCAAATCCGAAAGGGTGACCAATATGGTCATAAAATTGGACTTTTTATGAAAAGCTTACGCACCATTGGAGAATGGAGAAGGGAAAAGGTGACCAATGTGGTGGTCGGATGCATTTGAACCTTTATGAAAGGCTACCTACGTATCCCGGAGGATTTATCAAGCCTTGATCGTGATTGAAGTTATTGTACCCCTTTTAGGAAACAGTGTCTAGGATCCTTGAGGTTTTGCTTATGCACATTTCTTAGGACTTGACATTATTGGTTTGAATGTACATGTGGCCTTCTCTTTTGGACATTTATCGGGAAATGATGTACATTAGCAATTGGCGTTAGAAGCCTAGGGATGATTTTTCTTGGAAACATGGTAGGGGCGTAGTGCGGATAAATGTACATATGGAATGTATTTGGGAATTGTTTAAGACGGGTTTCAAATGTGGGAGTGTATCCCTTGGCGGAGCTGCGTTCTTCGAGATGTGGCTAGTTATGTGCGCGACACACTTCTTGGGTGAGGCGACTTAATAACCTTTGAGCTGAATGTTCCTTTCTCACACTCTTGGCATTTGGAAGGCGATGCAGGCATTTCGAAGAGATCGCTCTCAGCGGATGTTGGCAAGTGACCAAGATATTCGGTCTTCCTAGGGATGGATGTGACTTATCGGAGCCAAGGAAAAACTTCATAGGAAGCCCATGTCTTACTAAAGCAAGGAAAGATCCTTTCATTATGGCAAAGCGGTTGAATGGAGAATGGAGTAGGGAAGTGACCTTAGGTCGGATGTGAACCTTTATGAAAAATCCTGATATGATTGATCCATGCGAAAAAGCCTTGATCGTAGTTCAAGCATTACAGACGTTAGGAACGATGTGCAGGATTTTCGACGTTTTGGACCAATTTAGGAAATGTCGCTGGTGTTATCTCGTTATAACGGAGTAACGAAGGCGCTTTGAGAGAAAACGTTATCATTAGCAATTGGCACGTTACTTGAGCCTAGGGATGATTTTCTCTTGGAAACATGGTAGGGGCTAGTGCGGATGTAGCATATGGAATGTATTTTGGAATTGTTTAAGACGGGTTTCAAGCAGAGTGGGGTTGTATCCGCAGGCGCGAATTTGAAGCTGTTGTTGTTGAGATGTTAGTCAGCGTGGTGGAATTCCCTCTTGGTGGGGCGGGTTTAAACCTCGAGTCTCGATGAATGTTCTTTCTCACACTGCGGCATTTGGCGATGCGACGAACTTTCCTGACAGCGAGATGTTGAGGTGACCGAACTTCTCTTCTAGGGATGGATGCTTGGCCTTATCGGGCCTGATCGAGGCGCAAAAACTTTAACGAAAGCCCCATGTCTTACTAAACCAGGAAAGATCCTTTCATTTGGCAAAGCCCGGTTGAATGGGCGGGTAGGCGAAGTGACTTGGCTGAAACCCCGATCTGATGACCTAGAAAATCCCCAAATATGATTGATACATGCGAAAGTGATCTGGGGTTGATCGACCAAAATCGAATTTATCTTGGGACCTGAGTGAAGAACTGATCTGAACCCCAAAAATGGCTAAGAAGCCCCGAGTTTAAAGGAGGACGCTTTGACAAAGTTGACAAGAGTCCCTGACATAGAGAGTTTATTCTGGCCGCTAATGCGGGGTGTAAGCGGGAGGAAAAACTATCCTCCTTTTTTCTTTTTTTTTGTATTTTATTAGTCAATCAGTCAACCTTAAGAAGATGTGGACGAAGAGAATTTCGAGAAATTTATACATGCGGAGGGCATATTTTTTCGAGAAGTGGGAATAGATCCCCGATTTTTAGGTGTTATTTTGACGACGGCCTTATTCAATGTAGGCGCAAAAACTCGCTTTGGGTTTTGACTCTTTTGAGAGAGATATAAGCGTAGAAGGGAGTTTGTAAAAGTGTAATGGGAAGCCCCTGCGTGACGAGAAAATCGATGTTTAGCAACTATTTTTCCTAAGATGTAGTTATAAGATCACAAGACTTGGGCGCTCCCAAGACATGCGCTTTTGTTTTATTCTACAATGATCACAAGATTGCTTAAAACCCCTTTTATTGATGTTCGGGTTATTCCGACCACTAATCTCCGATATGAAAAAAACATTCTTATTAGTCATGAGGAAGAAAGTCAACCAATGCGCTCGCGGGATCCAAGATTTGGGCGAGTGTGAAATGAAAGGACTTTGTGTATAGGGAGGTCATGGCTGATGAGACCGGGTTTCTACGGGTTTTGGCGTGTCCTACTGCTGGGAGAGAGGTCATGGGTCGATGAGAGACCAATTTTAATTGACCCAGATTTCCATAGCTTTATGGCGACCGACCATTGTCAAGGTTGCCTACGTTCCCCTCATTGTGAGCTGGAGCTCAGTCGGTGCCGTAGGTTCGAGCACTTCGCCGACTGCGGTTTGTGTGTTGAGAAATGGGATTTGTGGTTCCTTTTATGGCGAAAAGGCTCGGATGAAAAGATTGGATAGGTGAGGCTTGAGCCTGGATGGGATATTCCTGACCAAGTCATTTTTGACGGCCAATTTGCTTCAATGATGCTTCCTTTCATTCGTGGGAGAAAGATCTGGGAGAAACGAGCTTATGAAATGCTTCTCACTTTGCTTCACCGCCTGACGATAACTTTCATTCTCTGAGCTTTGATCTTGCCTTTCCGCTGCTTTTTAATGGCGGCTGGGTCATGAATTGTAGCCGTCTTTTTTTTTTTTATGTGCAACCTGTTTTTTACTTTAGGCATTTCCTTTTTTGGGATTTTCAGGCCCTAGCCCAGACATTACTCTTTTTTTTTTTTTTTTTTTTTTTGCACTAAGATTTTTTTTATATATGTGCAACCCCGTTTTGCCTAGGCTTGCCGCTTTTTCTGGATTTTCAGCCCAGTTGGGTATTACTCTTTTTGACTACACATTTTTTTATTTTCTAAAGCTTACCCGAGGACCAAGGCGAGCCCCTAGCTTGAACATTCTTGATACCCTTGAGGTTGTTGGCCGACACGGGGTCAATCTTTTGAAGAGTTTGAAGGTGGCCTTTTGATGTCCCTTGATGATGCACGCCGTTGAGTTGACTTGGTCAAGGTGATGGGGAGGACATGGTTTTGGGAAAAGTGTATGGCTTTGATGAAGGCCTTTTGCGGGGTGAGGGAAAGTGTATGGCTTGATGGCATTAGTTGACTTTCTCCACACCGATTAATCAAAATGTTCAATTATTTCGAGAGATTATTTGTTGAGCAATGCAAAGTGATCACTATAAAAATAAAACCATTTCATTAAATGTAATGTAGGTGTGCAAATAATGTCTTAAGTCTAGCAAGAAAAGAAGAAGACTTTTTATAGAAAAATTGAAGATTTATTACAATGTCCCCGTAGAGGACCCGATTGAAAAGGGAAAAAGTAATCTTTCAGAACCTACGGAAGGTCGACGAGAGACTATTTTTCTTTTCCTTTTTTTTTTTTTTTTTTTTTTTTTTTTTTTAAGGATAGGTATACCCTAGTCTAGCTACTTGTAAGTGCTCCAATTTGAGCTTGTTAGAATTTTCGTTAGAAAATTAACGAAAGTTATAACATTTCTAACAAGTCCTAACAATCCTAACATTTTTAACAAAGTGAGGGTAAAATGGGCATTGTTATTTAAGGTTAAACCTCAAAAGAATCTCAAAAAGTAAAACAAAAGGAATAAAACCACAAATAGAAATGCCGAAACATAAACCGGCCGTTTAATTTGAATTTCAAAAAGAGATATTCCTCTTGTCCAAAGTCGGAGCGGCATTTAATGAATGAGCCGCACGCCGAAGGGACCTATCCGCGCGGATGAGTTTGCATTTTTCAGAGGGCTATAAATTGAGCCCTCCAGTCACAAAAATAAAGAAAAAAAACACCAATTGCACCGAACCTCTGGCGAAATATAGAGAGAAAACAGTGAGAATTCTTCAAGAATTGTCACCTTTTTCTCTCCAATCTTTCCCAACTCACACTCATCCACTCACTCTCATATTAAAGCCCTAAACACTCATACACTCAAGCCAAACACTCAAGAACACAAGGAAGATTGGTAAACCCTCCTTCTCCTTACCCTAAATCTCATCCATGCATGCATCTTCAAACTACAAAATGTAGTTCCTTCATCTTCTTGCTCTAGATCTAAGAAGATCACCATGGAAGACCATCTCCATGGATGATCTTCTACAAAGATCAAAATTATTTTCAAGTTCTCTTACTTTCTTGCAAAGAAAACTCATTTTAAAAACCCTAAAACCATTTTCAAGCATAAAATCTCAGTTTCAAAGGATAAAAATCCCCTTCCCAAGCAAATGAAATGCTTAGTCCTAATGTACCCCAAGGATGGTTTGGTATAGTTGATTCACCACTAAAATTTCTAGTGATCACTAACCAAAACCTAGGGAAATGGGGACTAGCATGGATGCAAAACCCCTTTAAATCATATTTTCTTCTCTTGAGAAGTTGCTGTCCAGTAGCAATTTTCTCAGACCTCAGTCCATTGGTCTTAATTTTTGGACACAGATGAACTTGGAATTTGGTGTTGACTACAAAACACTTTTTGTAGCCAACATCCAGAGATTTCAGACATATTTTTTACCTTATTTTTTGGGTGAGTAAAACTCCTCTTTTAAAATTTTCTTTCAGAGGCTAGTTCATCAGCTTCTGGGAATCCAGATCTCATATCTGAGGTTTCCAGAAGGTTTTGACCCCTCAAATCTTCTCCAAAATGGAAAATTCCTTTGCACAAACTTTATTTAAGGCGTTTAGAACAACTTTCATTCTCTGAGTTTATCCAGATTATGAAGTTTTAAGACCCTTGAATCCCTTTCAAAATCAAAGGTCCACTGCCTTTTTCATTCTGGCAGAAATGGCTCTCAAATTCAAAAGGTCTTTTGAGTACCAAATCTCAACCCAAAAATCTTCCAAAAAATCATGGGATCATTTTAAAGTCTTAAAAAGATATCCCAATTTTTACTTTTCTGATTTTCAACTTATTTTGGCCAAAACACACACACACACACACACACACAAATGATTTTCAGCTTGGAAGACTCGTTTTACGAGGCGCGTCGGGTGCACACTAACGTCCTTCCCGACGCGTAACATGACCTCCGAACCTAAATCTCTGACCTCGGGCTTTTTTCAAAGTTTTGGCCTTCAAAATTAAAATGGCGTGGCGACTCCGTTTTTTCGTTGATTTTTTTCAAACATAAAAATGGGAAAATTTTCGAAAATGGCACATATCATCACAGTGGCGACTCTGCTGGGGACTAAGCTTTTTTTTTTTTAAAATGGTATTTGGTATATTGGTGGAAACCACTAAATTTCCCGTTATCGCCTCCTAACACGAGTCGGGGATAAATTGTGGTTTAACAATCCCACGTACCGGTATCACCGTTTTCAAAAAAAAAGCTTTTGAGGGTCAAGCTTCCGTCCCGACTTTGAAAATCATTTTTTGCGTGTGTGTTGATTTTTTGCACAGTTTTCATGTTGTTTTGGCCGCCTCGGAGAAAGTCAAAATTTTGACTGTCGGAATAATGTCCCTAACTGTCGGAATTTTCGTGCTTACGTGCTTATGTGCTCATTAAAATTTTCAAAAAAAAAAAAAAAAAGGATTTTCAAAAAAAAAGAAGAAGAAAATTTCCAAAAAAAAATCATGCATCATGCCTTTTTTAAGACACATAAAAAAATTTCTATTTTTCTCGAGAAAAAGAATATAGGCTGCTTTGCACACTACGCGCACGTGACCGTGGCTGCGCACACTACGTCCTTAACTTGGGAAATCCTTGTCGCGGTCCGTTTGGTCTTATTACGCCTCTCGGATGAGCACGGGACTACCCAAACATCCCATGGAGCCTCGTGTCGACCATGCACTTGTCCGTGACACACTTTGTCCGAGACCCGCTGGTTTTTAGTTTGGTGCATGTCATGCCCCGTCCGTGTATAGACCTTTCCTTTCAAGCCTTTGTCGGCATACCGACTCAATATCTTTCGGGACCCTAATCAGTCGAAGTTCTGCCGGTTTTCCGCCGCGGACTTTGACCAAGATATTGACCGGCGCCTTGACTTCGGCTCGATCGGCACAAATTATACACCGACTCCCAAAGATTGACACCGAGTCATCAAGGATTAATGAATATTCCATGCCTAATTACGGCTTAACCGACGACAAGTCAAGATCAATGTGGACGCTTATCGGTCAAATCATGCCGACTTTTCGTCGAGCTCTCGGACATGATCTTGACTTTGGCGACGGCTTTGTCCGTAATTTACATCGAATGCTCGTTAAGACTCGATTACCCGCCAGACTTTTAGGATCGTTTTCTTTCGGTCGGTGGGACCCGCTTGCCCTATAGGACCCTCGCCCGGGGCTGTCCACCACTGGGAGGTCGAAATACGGGTGGAATACGAGGGGCTTATGGACGTAGTGACGGGGCCCAGCTGATCCAGAGGAATCGAGTAGTTTGCGAAAAGAAGAGCAATCTTTTCCAACCGATTAGGTTAATAAAACATGTTTTAAGTAAACGTGAACAAATAAGCGCATGTTGCATGAGCCTAAAGCCCAAACACCTACCCTCCTTCCATTCCCGGACATGAACCTTCATGTCCTTTCCCCCAGCCTCCGCACAAAGCTTGGTTTCGGGCATAGGTCACCGTTTGATCAGGTTGGGAAGAGTCAAGCGCATCATCGGCCTCACCGTTTGTTCCGACTCGGGTTTGAGAATGTGCATCGGCCGGTAATGATGGGGATAACGTTGCTCAGTCCTCCAAATCCCTCGGACGGACCGGTGTGGATCCGGTTGGTAGAACGAGATGAGACTTCGACATGAGGCTCAAATTGATGACCTTCGGGGGATTGTCGCAAGTCATGGTTTGACTATCAGTCTCAATTCCGATGGTACTTTTACCGCAAAGAAGAAAGAGGGTCCTCCTCCTCTTCTTAACAGTCCCGGATACATCAAGATGCTACCCCAAGATTCCTATGTTTCCACCGCGGGACTCCTGCCCGCCGACTTACGGGAGCAGCGGCCCCCCAAACAAGCGATCGGGGACGAAAGAGTTCGGTATCTTGCTCGGTTGTCCCCTCTCAAAAAGCGATGATCCCACAAGTGTCGGCTGAGTGATGAAAATCGGGGAGCAGTTGAAGAAATATGGTCGGCCATCAAAGCCACTGGAAGAACGCCGGAACGGACGACGGGCTTGGATTGAAGAGGCCACGCGCCACTTCGGGACCTTAACAATATCCCAGCGGCGGGGCTACCCCGAAGGACAAACATGTGCCGTTCCCGGGACCTCAATATCTCTCATTATCAGGCGGAGTCCAATCACTCGCTACCGAGGACAAGCCCGGCTGCCAGATCCCCTCGGACCGGTTCCACTCAAAGTCATTCCGGCACCGCTCGGCAACCTCGAGGTCCCAAATCCGCCACGGCCGTGGAACACATTTGGTGGGATGTTTGTGGCTTGTCCCGATTGCCTTGAAAGGGATTATCGGGACTGGATACACGAGGACCGATCCTCACTAAGAAAAAGAAAATTTCCTCCGGCAAAAATTGAAGGAGAGATTCGAGGCCGGTGATAACGAGCGTAGGAGCGCTCGGTGAGCTATCAGGGGATTGGGCTGATTATGTACTCACTCGGTCGGTCTTCCCCAAAGCAAAAAGGGGTAAAAGAGCGAGAAAACGCCTTGCAGCGAGGTGAGACTCGGATACGAGGATCTTCGCGAGCAAAAGTCCAAGCCCCCCTCGGGGGTCGGCCAAGGTTCGGTTGTCCGGCTCGAGTATACAGATGAAGAAAAACCAGAGACGCCGATCTGGCGCTCCCCACTCAATCAACATGTTAGCTTTGGAGATGGCAACCGCCACAAAAGGCATCGGTATAACCCGGGGGCTTGGCAAAGACTCTACCTCGCAAGAAAAAGGCACGAGCGGCGGGTTTAATGACTCTCTATCCGAGACAAGGACCAAATCTATGATCCTCACCTATATGGGAGCATGATCACCTTCTGCGATGAAGATTTGCCAAGAGATGTCTCCCAACACAATGAAGCTTTGTACATCACTATTCGGCTCAACACCATATCACTCCCTGGGGTATTAGTGGACAATGGATCATCGGTAAACGTCCTTCCCCTCAGCATGATGAGGGCCCTCCGCATAAATGAAAGGCGCGTGATCCCATCTACCCGGTTTGTCAAGGCCTACGACGGCTCGTCTCGTCCCATCAGGGGACAGTGACTGGAACTCAGTACGAAACCCAAATGGTGCCCGCAAAGTTCCATGTAATGGATATCCCTCCGAGTTCACGGCCCTTTAGGGCGCCCTTGGTTGCATCACATGAAAGCCATAGCCTCCACTCTACACCAATGCGTCAAATTCATCAGCCAGACAGGAGACCTTGAAGTCATAAGGGGTGATGGTTTCCTCATAGGAGCAGAAGAGCGAAAGCAATAGCCAAGAACGCCCACGGTCAAACACGGGCTACATCCTTCAAGAGGCAAGTCTCGCCGGCATCCTTTGGAATCCGGCGATGCCAACTATGTCGACACACTCAAGCGAGCGGACTCAGAAGAAGTTCGATTCATCAAATTTAATTGCTATTTCCAACACTTGGAGGCGTACTTTGGAAGGAAACGCCGAACACCGCCATGATACGGGCACACAAGTCCCCTGGGTCCTCAATCACGGATTTGTCGGCATTCTGCAAACCCATTCTTTGGCCTCGCCAGAGAGGAAATTTTCGTGATAAAAGTCGGCAAACAGACGGACTCGGCTCGAATCTATGAACGTCGTGTGGGACGTCCTCCTTCTTTGAACTACACTGCCGAGCCTTTCCGCTCGAGTATGGGACATGAGATTTTTCTAGCGGCTCACCGAGACGCAATACGTCACTTACATCTGGATTGAGCGGTCGGATTGTGACGAAACGGAAATCCCGAGTTGAGGAAGATCCCTACATCCACATGCTCGGCTTTCGGACGCCAAACACAATTGATTACAGTTCGAGACAAAGAGATGATAGCAACGGCGAAGAGGGAGCACAGAGACCATGCCTTTCCGGGTTGTGAAGCCACCGACGGTGATGCCGCTAAAGGAATTGGGAAACTCTCTCGGGCCCGTCCGCGACGAAAGAGGAAATGATCACCAAGCTTGGATTGGTCCCCGATCCTTTCGTGTCAACCTTTGTAAAGTCCTCCAGAGTCTCTCATTGTTGAGATCGAGTCTCTAGGGTCGTCCGATGGCCTTACGCTGAAGACTACAAGTACGTAGCAAGCTTTGTATTCCCTTTCGTTTTCAATGAAATGATGAACCTTTACGAGTATCCCTTGATTGCCACTTTAACTAATGATGAATTAATTAATAAAAAAATTTTAATAATAATTCATTAGATAAAGAAGCAAACACATTAAACAAAAAAAAAATCAAACAACAAAAAAAAAAATCTTTAAGCGGGTTGTCAGGAAAGAGGAAAATCGAGCCCAAGCTGCCGAAGAGATTTTGACAAGTGTGAATTTGGGAGGCTGCGGAAGAGCACTAAAGAGACGCGAGATTGGCGATTTCTTCGAAGGAATCGGAAAGGATGCTCTGCAAAGTCCTACAAAATCCTCAATTCAAAGAAAGTTGCCCTCTTCATCAAAGAAAACATCATGTGCGGATACGGGTTGCCGTAGAAGTCATCTCGAGATAATGGATCCCACTTCGAAGGGGAATGTGAAAAAGCTGTTGGCGGAATTCCGAATAACCCGTCACAAGTCATCTCCTACGGGCCCCAAACCAACGGAGCCGTCGAAGCGGCAAACAAGACTCTGGAAAATATCATCCGGAAAATGGGCACATCAAGGCGAGAGATTGGCCCGAGAAGTTACACTTGGCACTCTGGGGCTCTGAGAACATCGGTCGAACGGCAAGCGGGAAACACCTTTTGCCCTCACATACGGAATGGAAGCCGTACTCCCAATCGAGCCGGAAATCCCTCGCTCCATATCTTCTGGAAAGCCGGATCAACGAGGTCGAATGGCTCCCGGAGTCGCCATGATGAATTGGCCCTACTAGACGAACGCCGGCGAAGGTCATGGAACACATCCGGGCCTACCAAGGAAGAATGGCGAGCCTTCGACAAGAAAGTAAAGCATCGGGAGATCCGAAAAGGTGATCTCGTTCTAAAAGAAAAGCCCCGGTCCGTATCAACCCTCTCGGCAAATGGGAGCTGTATGGGTCGGGCCATATGTCGTCCGAGAAGATCTTCTCCGGAGGAGCCATGCAGCTTGCGAGACCTCGACGGGAATCCCTTTGTACACCCGGTGAATGGTGACAAGGCTGCGCGAGATACTACGCGTAAAAAAAAAAAAAAAAAAAAAAAAAACAAAAAAAAAAAACAAAAAAAAAACAAAAAAAAAAAAACAAAAAAACAAAAAAAAAAAAAAAGAGTGCTAAAAGAGTAATACCCAACTAGGTTAGAAACCCGAAAAGGGCGGCCTAGGTAAAAAACGGGGTTGCACCAAAAAAAAAAAAACAAAAAAAAAAAAAAAAAAACAAAGAAAAAAAAGAGTTCACCGGGTTGAACTACGAAGACTGAGCTCCTCAAAATGAGGGGAACGTAGGCGGCGGAAACGGTTCGGTCTAAAGCACAAATAAAAGCCATACTTTGGCATCAATACAATTGATCGAGACCATGAAAGCGTCTCGAAAAACTCTAAAGCAATTCAAATATTCATTACAAGTTAAAAGCTCTTTGATGAGTCTAAGCCCGATTCATTCCTACAAGCGGCAACTGCTAAAGAAAACTAAGATACATAATCAAACTAATGTGTACTGTCATGGCAAGAAAGGGATACTCGGAAACCTCGGAGTCACTCCAAGCCACTCGTCTTGGCCTCTCCCTTTTTCTTCCCCCTCAAGTCTTCTTTTACGGACGGGAAAAATGTCGGTGTTCCTCCTACCAAGCTGCGGTATAGGAACAGGGGTCTATCAAACCGGCCTCTGTCGGGGCCTTAGTAGCCCTAGCGTCATCCCTCATCTCCTGTAAGCCTAGGCGGTAGCATAGGAGCCCTCCTCTCTGTCTCTTGACGTAAGCCTCATGTCGGTCCACGGCGTCTCCGCTCAGGTCATGAGGGTTGGCCCTCGCCTCGGCCCTCCTCCTCTCGAAGCTTGATGTCGGTCCTCCGCACCCACAATGGCCTCACGCCGTCTCAAAATAGCCACTGAGTCTCTCCCGGATGCCTCTCGTACCAATCCAGGTACCAAGTGGTCGGGAACACCGGTCTCGGACGCTGAGAATGACCCGAGGAGGAAAGGCATCATACCTCCATGCTCGGGAAAGAAATGGAAACACCGAGGGATCATCCATGGAAAGCAGGAGCCACCACCACGGTGGCTACATCATCAAAGCCCTCCAAAGGAACCTGCTCCAGCCGAAGCGTCTCGGAACTAAAGCGGAATATAGAAGGCTGGGTGAGAAAGCCGGAAGCATGACCACCGGGAGACCCATCTGAAGCACTCTGCGAGTCTCCACCCGATGAGGCACCGACCATCGATATCTTCGGTGCTGGCGACCCTCCATCCAACGCACCCACGAGCCACGATCATCAAAATCTACATCAACACCTCTCTGGCAAAAGTCCAAGGCCACGATCATATCGAGAGGTTTCAGAAGAACCCCCAAGCGCTCCATCGGCCACGGGGTCGAGAGGAACGGGCTGCCCCGTGCATATACCGCCGTCCGGTAGCTAATCTTTCGAGAGCATGAAAAGTCTCCCCAAGAATCAAAGGAACGACATCTACGCCGGGCGACGGTGAACGACAACATCCAGCAAAGACCGATGGCAGATCCCAAAGGAATAGACCATGAACAGGGTGCCGAACATACAAAGTGCAAAGGCATCCCAATAGGCATCATCCACCAAGCCTAGGCCCCTAAATCTGTCGGGAAGACCGGAAATATCGAGATGATCGGAACCGCGGATCATACCTTGCGCTTCCTCAGGGAAAGATGAAGGAGGACGCACAATCTGTCAGCAAAGAAGCCCCTCGAGGCAAAGGGACCGCTATCTCTTCCACCTCAGGACCTCCAAGTAAGGCCCGAAATTCTTCGACCAGTCGGAACAATCTCGTTGAAGGAAAGGCAAAAGACATGCCTTCTAGTATCCCAAAAAACGAAGAAGAAGCTCTTAAGAGGTCATAATCAGGAACCAATTCTTTGAGAGACCACAAGCATCGTATCTTGTACCTTTCTTCAAAGAATGATCTTCTCTCATGCATGATCTCCCTACACCACTCCTTGAACTTTTCAAAGAACAACATTTGCCTTTCTTTGGACAATTTTGGAGAATTTTTGGCCATTTCCATGGTTTTTCTCTCTTTCTCCCCGAAAATGGCTGTTTGAATTTGGAGGTTGAAGAGGATATTTGAATTTGAAATAAAGCAAGACCAGTCTGGACCAAAATTAAAGGACAATGTCGGATGCGGTCCCCATCCGCGCGGATGGGATTGCTTTCCCAAAAAAATCTGCAACGATCAGTCGCTACGCCAAAAAAGGAATATTCCGTCCCAGGTTGCTCGAAACTTGTGCAAAAACCCTCCCAAACAAGTCCATGTACCAAACACCCTTGCAAAAAAAAAAAACCAAGGCTCATGCAACACTGCATTCATACTGCATTGCATTCATAAAATAAAATCCTAAACTATTACATTCCAAAAAAAAAAAAAGAAGAGTGTGCACAAAAAAAAAACAAGCATTCATAAAATAAAATCCTAAATTATTACATCAAAAAAAAAAAATGTGCATAATCTGTACAAATCTAAATCTCAAAAAAAAAAAAAATCAATCGGAGTCTCCAGCGCCCGATGTCTCCCCCCGGCCCCTCTTGCGACTCGGGCCGCCTCCTCGGGAGCCACGAAAATCTCGGGCTCGGAATCGTCCTCGTCTCCCGAGAAAAGAGGCTCATCGGGACCAACCAGGCACGCTACGATAGGGCAAGCCGAGATCTGCAAAAGTCGTATCCGAAGGTGAAGGCGTCGGACTCTGCACGTACGAAGACGACCCGCCATGCTGCCAAACGTGTCCCTTTTGCCCAGTGTGGATCCCAGAGAATGACGTGATCCGAAGGCGGTGCAGCGCGGGGATCAGGAGAGGAGACAGAGGAGTCTCTGAAGAAGTCTACGAGCGAATAGGGAAGCCTCCCGTCGACGGGCGCCGGCCGTGGTCGCCTCGCTCTAGCACGAGGAGCCCGCAAGCGACCATCCTCTGATGAATCTCTTGGCCCCGATCACTTGCTTCGTCGGCTTCTCGACGACCACCTCCAGCGCACAAAAGCAAAAGCGTCAAAAAAAAAAAAGAGGAGGTGATGCTAAAGATGATGAAACAAAGGAAAGAAAAGAAGGGGAAAAGGTGAAGCCATACCTTCATACCGGACGAGGCCGGAAAGCTCGTGGAAGCCGCTCGGGGTGAGGATCGGCACCCTCAATCGGACCCCATCCTGGATATAGGAAAAATCCGTCCGAGGGTACCGCGGGATCCCAAGCCCCTCCCTATCCGAACTGAGGCATCCTCGGCCTCCTCAAGACGAATGTCGCATATGGCTCAATCGCCACAAAATCCGAGAAGTCTTTGGCCGGCTCGGTAATCATCCCAGTCACGGACCGATCGCTCGGAGTGCATCATATCGGCGGGAGGCTCCACCGGTGTCCTCAGCGAGTTCACGCCATCTTTGGCGCGTCACCCTCTCTCCCGGATAATAGGCATCGCGAGTCGGACCCCTCAAAATCCTCCATTGCCTTGTCCGAGATCTCGGCGCCCTTCGGTGCGCTACCTCAAAGCGATCCCGGGGAAGAATATCATCCCCTCATCGTCTCGGCCTCCGTCAAAGGAAGGCAATCCGCGTGCACGAGAGTCGTACGCCCCTGAGCTTATCTTCTCCGGGCATGCTTGGACCAAGGCGCATGGCCGGATACGCCCAACGTACTCCGCCGGGCCGCCGCCACACCGTGACGATGGAAAAACTCCAATGCCCATACACTGAGAAGGTAAAAATCCAATCAATCCGGTGCAAAAGAAAAGTGCGTGCTCAAAAAAAAAAAAAAAAAAGAGGAAAGCAAAAAGAGAGCTTATACCTCCAGGGCAAACTCGAAGCAATCTGAAAGGAGCTCACGGCCTTCGGTGTACCTATCAAGAGCAAAATAAAGCTCTGCCGGCCAGGCCTCTCCCCACGAGACATCTTCGGCCGTCTCCATGTCCTCCAAGGACCTCGGCAAGGCAAAGGCTGCCGTCCCCTCGGCATGCCCAAGAGGGTGCTCGAAAAAGCAAACCACAAGAAGGCCACTGGCAATCGATCGGCGCCTATCCTCTCCTCCCCCGGCCTCGTAACTCGCAATGGTCTCCACGATCTTGCCGTAGACCACGGCATACTCCATCCCCATCCCTTTTTGGGAATAGGGGAAAATCCCGAGAGAAGAGCACAAGATCGGCATCGCTGCCAGCCATCCCGCCACTCCAATCTTTGCGTCCATTAAGAGACGGCAGGCCCGTAATCGCGGCGTAATCGGAGGGCGTAGCAGTAGCCTCGCCCCGGAAGAAGTGGAAGGTGTGGGTCGCGTCCCACCGATCTTTGCGCAGAGCAAACATCAAGCCCTTGCTCTTAGGGAACTTGACCAGTCCCCTCAAGCACTCGACGAACTCCCAGAGCCCCGTCTCGACAACAATCTGTCTCGGACTCGGCAAAGCTCCTCGGCCCGCATCCGGAAGCCGGTCCCACAAGTCAATCACAGACTCCACCGATCCTCGAGTCTTCATTTTGTTCAGCTGCTCCGTCACAAAACGGTGTCCGCCCTGTAAAAAAAAAAGAGAGAGAAAATGTCAAAAAAAAATTGCATTTGCATTTACAAAAAAAAAAGGGAAATTTCGACAGCATGACAGCATACAATGAGCATAGCCCCATTTTTCTCGCATGAAAGAAAACAGTTTTCAGCAAGTCCCAATGCATTCATCAAAAAAAAAAAAAAAAGGATGCATTCCTACGGAAGTAAAAACTCCGTCCCATTTTCAACAAAAAAAAAATGCATACATGCATATCATCCATCTTACATGCAACGAAAAAAAAAATCCGTCCCACTTTTCAAAAAAATTCTAAACATACATACATCTCATATTGGCAAAATGCCCATTCTTTCCAAACAAAATGCATGCATTGCATCATCATTTATCAATATCAAAATTCAATTTCAAAAAAAAAAAAATCATCATCATCATCAACATGCAATATTCAATTTCAAAAAAAAAAATCATCATCATCATCAACATGCAATATTCAATTTCAAAAAAAAAAATCACAATTCTTCGAATTTTCACATGTAATTTTCAAATTAAAAAAAAAAATGTGGCAAAAATGCCAATTCTTTTTCCCAAGCAAAGTGCACATTTTGGGTTACTCATATACTCATTACAACATGCAAAGCATCAAAATCAAGATTCAAAGCCAAGAACATCAATCATTCGAATTTTCAAAAAAAAAATTATTCAAAAATCACCCAAAAATTTCAAGCAAGAAATCGACAAGAGGATCAAGAGGATTCGAAGTATACCGTTCGGAGATGCGGATCCGAAGCCCAATGTTGCCAAGCATCGGGGTAATGCTCCTCCTCAACCGATTGCGAAAGATTGTAATGCCTCCTCATCCGGACGAGCTCCAATCGCCTCTCCGCTACCGGGCCACGTCCTTGGCCTTGAAAAGCGCCTTCCCCGTGTTCCATTGCTCAAAAAATCGAAGAAATCGGAAGATTTTTGAAGCTTTTTGGCCAAAAATGGCGGATTTGCAGAATTTTCTCTCTCTCTCTCTCGTAATTTTCTGTAAAAACAGAATGGGGAAGAGGAAGGGCGTTGGCCCTAATTAATACCCCTGACTTTCCATCCCTATCCGCGCGGACAGGATTGTAAGGGTCAAAATGACCCTTTTGCCCCTTAAAATTCCAGGACTCTGCAATTCAGTCCCCAACTTGACAGAGTTAATCAAGGTTAACCAAAGTCAGCCCCTTGTCAAGAAAATCTTCCCCGGCAGTAAAACGTAAGACCGAGTGCCCTGAGAAAGATAACGAGATCCCGTATCTTTCATCAAAATTATCCCCGGCAGTAAAACGTAAGACCGAGTGCCTCGAGAAAGATAACGAGATCCCGTATCTTTCATCAAAATCATCCCCGACAGTCAAACGTAAGACCGAGTGCCCTGAGAAAGATAACGAGATCCCGTATCTTTCATCAAAATCTCCCGGCGGTCAAAGCGTAAGACCGAGTGCCACGAGAAAGATAACGAGATCCGTATCTTTCATCAAAATTACCCCGGCGATCAAACGTAAGACCGAGGTGCCGAGAAAGATAACGAGATCCCGTACTTTCATCAAAATCACCCCCGGCGATCAAACGTAAGGCCGAGTGCCCGAGAAAGATAACGAGATCCCGTATCTTTCATCAAAATCTTCCCCGGCCGAGTCAAACGTAAGACCGAGTGCCACGAGAAAGATAACGAGATCCCGTATCTTTCATCAAAATTACCCCGTATAGTCAAACGTAAGACCGAGTGCCCGAGAAAGATAACGGATCCCGTATCTTTCATCAAAATTACCCCTAGCAGTCAAACGTAAGACCGAGTGCCCCGAGAAAGATAACGAGATCCCGTATCTTTCATCAAAATCTCCCCGTAGCGATGCAAAAGCGTAAGACCGAGTGCCCCGAGAAAGATAACGGATCCCGTATCTTTCATCAAAATCTTCCGCGGATCAAACGTAAGACCGAGTGCCACGAGAAAGATAACGAGATCCCGTATCTTTCATCAAAAATTACCCCTAGCAAGAAACGTAAGACCGAGTGCCTCGAGAAAGATAACGAGATCCCGTATCTTTCATCAAAATTACCCCGGCGAGTCAAACGTAAGGCCAGAAGTGCCCCGAGAAAGATAACGAGATCCCGTATCTTTCATCAAAATTACCCCGGCGATCAAGCGTAAGACCGAGTGCCCCGAGAAAGATAACGAGATCCCGTATCTTTCATCAAAATCACCCCGTTGATCAAACGTAAGACCGAGTGCCCCGAGAAAGATAACGGATCCCGTATCTTTCATCAAAATCACCCCGACAAGAAAGCGTAAGACCGAGTGCCGAGAAAGATAACGGATCCCGTATCTTTCATCAAAATCTTCCCGGCAGTAAACGTAAGACCGAGGTGACCCGAGAAAGATAACGAGATCCCGTATCTTTCATCAAAATTACCCCTAAGTAAAACGTAAGGCCCAGAGTGCCTCGAGAAAGATAACGAGATCCCGTATCTTTCATCAAAATTACCCCTAGCGATCGAAACGTAAGACCGAGTGCCACGAGAAAGATAACGAGATCCCGTATCTTTCATCAAAATTACCCGTGAAGAAACGTAAGACCGAGTGCCCCGAGAAAGATAACGAGATCCCGTATCTTTCATCAAAAATCTTCCCTCAAGCAGAAACGTAAGACCGAGTGCCCCGAGAAAGATAACGAGATCCCGTATCTTTCATCAAAATTATCCCCGGCAGTCAAACGTAAGACCGAGTGCCCCGAGAAAGATAACGAGATCCCGTATCTTTCATCAAAATTACCCCCGGCAGTAAAACGTAAGACCGAGTGCCTCGAGAAAGATAACGAGATCCCGTATCTTTCATCAAAATTACCCCCGGCAGTCAAACGTAAGACCGAGTGCCCTGAGGAAGATAACGAGATCCCGTATCTTTCATCAAAATTACCCCCGACAGTAAAACGTAAGACCGAGTGCCTCGAGAAAGATAACGAGATCCCGTATCTTTCATCAAAATCATTCCCCGGCAGTAAAACGTAAGACCGAGTGCCCCGAGAAAGATAACGGATCCCGTATCTTTCATCAAAATCACCCCCGGCAGTCAAACGTAAGACCGAGTGCCCCGAGAAAGATAACGAGATCCCGTATCTTTCATCAAAATCACCCAACGGCAGTCAAACGTAAGACCGATCTCCCTGAGAAAGATAACGAGATCCCGTATCTTTCATCAAAATCATCCAACGGCAGTCAAACGTAAGACCGATTTCCCAGACGAATACGTCGATTTTCCCCAAAGGCTAACGAAATCCCCAGCAAAGTTAACGGAATCCCAAAAGCCAGCGGAATCTCGAGTAGTACTCGAACTACGAAAGGGCTTGATTCCCACTAGGGATACGTAGGTATCCTATCATTAGGTCCAGCCCCTCGACCAAAACGGTCACCCTCTCCTTCGGCAGCAGACGAAGTCCACCGAAAGGCCATTTCAAATTAAGGTCCGAGGCGCCTAAAAGGCCATCATCATCAAGGTCCGAGGCACCTAAAACGCCATCATCAAGGTTCGAGGCACCTAAAAAGCCATCTCCAAGGTTCGAGGCACCTAAAACGCCATCTCCAAGGTTCGAGGCACCTAAAACGCCATCTCCAAGGTTCGAGGCACCTAAAACGCCATCTCCAAGGTCCGAGGCACCTAAAACGCCACCTTCAAGGTTCGAGGCACCTAAGACGCTATCACTAGAAAGCGATAAATCGCAGTCATCCCCAGCAGAGACCGAAAATGGTCATTCCTATCCCCAGCAGAGCGGATACCCATCAGACCAAAAATGGTCATCCCCAGCGAAGTTTCTTTCCAGCAAACGACTGTAGAACTCGCTCATCAGGTTCGAGGCACCTAAAACGCCATCATCTCCAGGGTCAAAGACCCGAACTACGACTGGCTTGATTCCCATTCGGGATACGTAGGTAGCCTATCGCTAGGTTCACCCAATTCGATCACTCGACCATCCTGCCAAATATGGAGCCTTACTCTTATCGACGACCCCGCTTCCTTCGAAAGCGCCGTCGCCGAGGGGCTACTGTAAGTGCTCCAATTTGAGCTTGTTAGAATTTTCGTTAGAAAATTAACGAAAGTTATAACATTTCTAACAATTCCTAACTATCCTAACTTTCCTAACAAAGTGAGGGTAAAATGGGCATTGTTATTTAAGGTTAAACCTTAAAAAAGAATCTCAAAAAGAAAAACAAAAGAAGAAAACCATAAATAGAAATGCTGGAAACATAAACTGGCTGCCTAATTTGAATTTCAAAAAGAGATATTCCCCTTGTCCAAAGCTGAAGCTGCATTTAATGAACAGTGCACGCCTACTGGACCTATCCGCGCGGATACCTTTGCATTTTCAGGAGGGCTATAAATTGAGCCCTCCAGTCACAAAAATAAAGAGGAAGAACACATTTTGCACCGAACCTCTGGCGAAATATAGAGAGAAAATAGTGAGAATTCACTTGAATTGTCACCATTTTCTCTCCAATCTTTCCCAACTCATACTCATCCACTCACTCTCATATTAAAGCCCTAAACACTCATACACTCAAGCCAAACACTCAAGAACACAAGGAAGATTGGTAAACCCTCCTCTTCCTAACCCTAAATCTCATCCATGCATGCATCTTCAAACTACAAAATGTAGTTCCTTCATCTTCTTGCTCTAGATCTAAGAAGATCACCATGGAAGACCATCTCCATGGATGATCTTCTACAAAGATCAACATTATTTTCAAGTTCTCTTACTTTCTTTCAAAGAAAACTCATTTTCAAAACCCTAAAAATCATTTTCAAGCATAAAATCTCATTTTCAAAGGATAAAAATCCCCTTCCCAAGCAAATGAAATGCTTAGTCCTAATGTACCCCAAGGATGGTTTGGTATAGTTGATTCACCACTAAAATGTCTAGTGATCACTAACCAAAACCTAGGGAAATGGGGACAAGCATGGATGCAAAACCCCCCCTTTAAATCATATTTTCTTTCTTGAGAAGTTGCTGTCCAGTAGCAATTTCTCAGACCTCAGTCCATGGTCTTAATTTTTGGACACAGATGAACTTGGAATTTGGTGTTGACTACAAAATACTTTTTGTAGCCAACATCCAGAGCTTTCCAGACATATTTTTACCTTATTTTTTGGGTGAGTAAAACTCCTCTTTTAAAATTTTCTTTCAGAGGCTAGTTCATCAGCTTCTGGGAATCCAGATCTCATATCTGAGGTTTCCAGAAGGTTTTGACCCCTCAAATCTTCTCCAAAATGGAAAATTCCTTCGCACAAACTTTATTTAAGGCGTCTAGAACAACTTTCATTCTCTGAGTTTATCCAGATTATGAAGTTTTAAGATCCTTGAATCCCTTTCAAAATCAAAGGTCCACTGCCTTTTTCATTCTGGCAGAAATGGCTCTCAACTTCAAAAGGTCTTTTGAGTACCAAATCTCAACCCAAAAATCTTCCAAAAAATCATGGGATCAGTTTAAAGTCTTAAAAAGATATCCAAATTTTTACTTTTCTGATTTTCAACTTATTTTGGCCAAAACACACACACACACACACACACACAAATGATTTTCAGCTTGGAAGACTCGTTTTACGAGGCGCGTCGGGTGCACACTAACGTCCTTCCCGACGCGTAACATGACCTCCGAACCTAAATCTCTGACCTCGGGCTTTTTTCAAAGTTTTGGCCTTCAAAATTAAAATGGCGTGGCGACTCCATTTTTTTCGTTGATTTTTTTCAAACATAAAAATGGGAAAATTTTCGAAAATGGCACATATCATCACACATAGCCACATAGCTCGAACTGATCATGCGAAGCTGGAGCATAAACTGGCAGGTATTACTGGAACTGAGAGACATGTGGGGTGAAGTTCAATCCGTTCTGAGGAGCTGAGGGCGATGGAGCCCGGATGAGCTGGGATGTTGGAAAGGACTGAGGAGGAGTGGTCCTTGGCAAGGGATCGTATGTGGATGGAGGAAGGTATTGGTTATAGGCTGGGGGGACTGAAGTCACTGTTTCCAAAGTCTCATCTTCGACTAACACCAGAGAACCGTTCGACTCAACTGTGACCTGAACTCCATGACGACGGAGTGCGTCAATGAGCATGGCTTGCTGTTCTTGATGAACCTTATGGGCGCTTTCCAAAGCCAGGACTAACTCTTCCTTCCTAACCATCTGATTCCCTGCACCCTCACTGTTTTCATCCAAATACGCCATTCGACTCTACGAGCCGATGAACTATACGAACCTAAGGTTTTCGAAAAGCCGCGGACCGGTATTCTAGCCCACTTCTTTCTTCTTTGCGGGAAAGGGACAGGCAAGGTTTAGGCTCGGGGATAGGTAAGGTAGGTAAGATTTAGACTTGGAGGTAAGTGTTTAGGCTAAAGGCTCAAGTAACATGCACTTATTGCTTAAGTTTTTTACTCAAAACACATTTTCTCCTAATCCTAATTGATCGGAAAAGATGAGACCTTGAAAGGTCAAGATTGAAATTTGGAGATCGGACCGAAGGTCTCGATTAAGGATTTGACCATGAAAGGTCGAGATGGGAAATCGGAAATTGGACCGAGGAGGTCTCAATTAGGAATATGACCATGAAAGGCCGGAATAGAAAATCGGAAATCGGACCGAGGAGGTCTCGATTAGGGTTTGACCATGAAAGGTCGGAATAGAAAATCAGAAATCGGACCGAGGAGATCTCGATTAGGGATATCGAGAGATAGGAAAATGCAATTATGATTACATTAATTGTTCAAATTTACTTAAAACAATGTCTTTTATTTATTTATATTTGGTTGGAAAAGGGGGGTTTGCCCTTCTTTTTCGCAACTACTCTAGATCCTGGATCAGTGGGTTCCGTCACTACGTCTATAAGCCCCTCGTATTCCACACGTATTTCGACTTCCCGGGGTGGACAGCCCGGCGAGGGTCCTATAGGGCACGCGGATCCCACCGACCGAGAGTAAAGAACGCTCCTATCGGGTATAGCGGGTCATAGGACCTTTCAACGCACGAGCGATGCGGGTTATAGTCAAGGCAATCTGAAAGTTTCGTCTCTCTCGCCTTGAAGGATCTTTGGCGTAGTTTCGCTTGAGCGAATGACGTTTTGACTTTCGGTAATGTCCGAGAATATAATAGGCATAGGTCGGGCGGCAAAAGCCGGATGACACGGTGTCACATTGAACTTCGTTACATACGCGGGCGTGAGTTAGAATCGAAGTCAATGCCGGGTCAAGATCTTGCCAATTTTTCCTTGTCGGAATTTTAGCAGAGTTTCGCTTGAGCGAAAGATCTTTTGATTTGTTGGCAAAGACTCGGTCTTGACTCTTACGCATTCCGTGCAGGTCAAGGTCAATAGTCAATGTCGGAGTCGAGATCTCGCCAATTTTTCCTTGTCGAATTTTGGCGAGTTCTTCTTCGATTATGAACTAAGGTTTGACCTTTACGAGGGTATGCAAGCTGGGCTATATGACACGGACTAAACCGAAAACCAACCAAAAGTCACGGTTTTTGAAACGTGTGACACGGGCTGTGCATTGGTCGACACCGGGCCATGGGGAGGTTGGGATGATTCCGTGCGCGCCCGAGCATCGTAAGGCCGGTCCGCGTGGCTACTGGAACCACCCTCGGGTTTGAAGGACGTGCGTGCAAAGTGTACAGGGATATATCGGTGCGCGTAGTGTGCGGTCTCCTAAAAATGTTCCTTTTTGAGTTAAAACAGAGATTTTCATAAATGTGTTTTAAAGGAATGATTTTCGGGACGGGGAAAATGCAACACGTAAGCACGTAAATTTTACGGGAGCTCTAGTCGATCATGAAGCCGAGTAGCCCCAAAGCCGCTAGGACTGCCCAGATTAACCATGTTTTCCTGGTGGAATTGCCCGAGGTCGCCCGGTCGAGAATCCAAGGAGGATTGAGCCGTCTGCATTGCATGGATCAATTTTCCAGGTTCCACTCCTTTTGCTATTTTTCGGGTTGTTTCCCGTTTCAAAGTATGCACTGATTCCAAGATGCAAATGATGCAATGCATGGTAAAGAAAGCAAGCACGATTAATGAAATCGGCGATGGGAGTCTAACCCGCTCAAAGGGAAAAGCTTTCTTTTATTATTTTTCAAAATTGTTTTTTTTTTCGAAAAGGGATACTTGTACGTGGATTGTTAAACCACCGGTTATCCCAACTCCCACGTCAGGGAGTGTACAGGAAGGGTAAGTGGTTTCCACCTATATACCGAGTATCAATTTTAGTTTTGAAAATAAAAGCTTTTCTCCTTTGGGTATTCCCCAGCAGAGTCGCCAAACTGTGAATGTGTGCCCAAATTTTGTTTTGTTGGATTCACGCGAGTTTGAAGACATCCGAGTTATTTGAAAAACGGAGTCGCCACGCCATTTTGATTACCTCAAAACTTTGAAAAAAAGGTTTTATGGGTTCGGAGGTTAAGTTACCCCTTGGGAAGAACGTTTGGCGTTCACCCAAGGTGCCTTGCCGGAGCAAGTCTCCCATGATTTCATTAATCGTGCTTGCTTGCGTGCTTTCTTGTGTGCATGTGTTTGAAAATAAGGAGGGAATGTCCCAAGTCGTCTTCCGGACGTACAAACCATTTATTGGTTGTCGCTCGGGATTTCTTGGATTTTATATATTTGGGATTATGATCCCGTCCTCATCTTGGACTTGTGATCATCGCTTTTAAACCTCGGGACCCTCGGGACTTGCGTGATCGAGAGAATGACTCTCTTTTGGTCAAAGATGAGGTTCTTTAGAAAAGGAGGGTCCTTAGCCCATCAATCCTACGCTTTAAGACGGTCGAGCTCGTATAGAGGCTTCATACTCTTTCTTACGCGATAATCGGAGATATAGGGTTCAAGGTGTCCCTTTTTAAAGAAATCATGAAACCTTTAATGGGAGGAACAATGTAAGGATAAGAACTTTACACCGGTCCGTTCCAAGGTTACAAATGGGGACATGGGGGAATGCATGTAAAAATGATACTTTAGTGAAAAGATGGCATTTTTGGTTTGAAAATGATGCATTTGATTGCAAATGAGTGCTTTTTATGTAAAGAAATGATCTTTGTGCAAAGAGTGCATCTTTAATGTGAAAAGGGATTTTAAATGGAAAAGGAATGATTCTAATGCATGAAAAATGGGATTTTGGTACAAAAGATGCACCTTTATGTATGAGAATGGTATTTTAATGAAAAGATGACATATTATGTACATAGATATTATCTAAACATCAGGTATTAGCATTATGGGGGTTAACATCGGATTACTTGAAAGCTGTGAAGCTTACGCGGCTACTTATGTCGCGTGACATAGGCCGCCTATGTCGCGTGACATAACTAGCCATTTTGCGAGAGGCTTCTACAGATTTGCAGAGGTAACAAGGCACCAAAATGGTCAAGTTACTTCACCAACAAATCTCAGGGAGCATGTTTAACAATAATGAACACTTTAAGAGGGTGTGGATATGAGGGATCCACACTCATCTTGAGTGTTCATGCAAAACCAAGCCAAACCGGGGCTTTTATAGGAAATGTAATGAAATCAGATGTGGATCTATGAAATATGAAGCTAAAGCATGCAACTTTATTCGAATATCACATTATTAAAGCATTTAGCATAGAGATTCCATGTATGATGAAGATAAGGAAAGAAAATGGGTAGAAAATCGTTACCCTCGAAGACCACGACCCTCTATATCAAGTTAGATATAGGGGCCTTCAAAACAACGGCTTAAGGGGATGGGATTGAGCCTTCGTTTCTTGAGAATCCTTGGTTCTTGGTGTGTGTATGAAGTGTGTGTGTGGGAAGTGTGTGTGGGATGGATTTGGGAGGATTAGTGGATATTTTGGGGGGATATGAAGAGGGAGGAGGCTTACGGGCGTATTCCCTATAGAGGGGACCGAGGGGTGGAAGAGGTGTGTCTAAAATGAGAGGTGAAGGCCTCTATTTATAGAGTACTGCATGGGCTTGTTATGTCGCACGACATAACAAGCCATACTACTTTCCTTCTAGAAACATGCAAGGTGGAAACCTTCTAGAACTCTCCCTGGCTGGTTATGTCGCACGACATAAGTAGCCACTTCTGGATTCTTCTAGAAACATGCAAGGTGGCAAGCTTCTAGAAGTTTTTCATGGCCTATTATGTCGCACGACATAAGTAGCCAATTCCAGTCCCTTCTAGAAACATGCAAGGTGGCAGTCTTCTAGAAGGGTTTTGGAATTAAGAAAAACGTGTTTCTTAATTACCAAGCATTCCCTTCAGCCCTTAAAAGGCTTGGAACATTTCTGAAATTATTCCGGAACTGTAGGAAAGTCCGAGGAATTACCGGAAAAATTACCGGAATTGCCGGGAAAATTAACCGGAAGGCATGAGCCAGATTTGGGTACTTACAGAAGTGCACCTTCGGCATCAAGCGCGGCAAGGTACTGGGGTACATGGTTACAGAAAGAGGTATCGAAGTTCACAACGGAACCTGCGGTCCGCACATGAATGCCCGAGCATTGACACAAATCATTCTCCGTATGGGATACTACTGGATATCAATAGAAACAGACTGCATCCAGTTCGTCCGAAGCTGCGACAAATGTCAATGGTTCTCCAACCTCTATCACATTCCTCAACATGAACTCTATTGCATGACTACGCCATGGCCTTTCGCTACATGGGGAATCGATGTCATCGACAAGATCACTCCTCCGAGGAGCAATGGTCACGAGTTCATCTTAGTCGCAGTCGACTACTTCACCAAATGGGTAGAAGCCAGATCGTACAAGGTACTGAATTCTAAGAAGGTGGCCGAGTTCATCCGAGAGAACATCATGTGCCGATACGGAGTGCCCAACGAGATCATATCCGATAATGGGACTCACTTCGAAGGAGATTGTGACCAACTACTGACCAAATTCAGAGTCACACATCACAAGTCTTCTCCTTACAGACCACAAACCAATGGTGCAGTAGAGGCACCAACAAGACTCTCGCCATGATAATCGGAAAGATGACCACCGGAGGTCGGGAGCGCGAAAAGATACATCTAGCCCTGCGGGGATACCGAACATCGGTCGAACCGCCACAGGGGAGACTCCGTTCGCGCTTACCTACGGAATGGAAGCGATGTTGCCCGTGGAATTGGAAATTCCATCCCTCCGAGTCCTCTTGGAAAACGGGATCAATGAAGTCGAATGGCTACAGAGCCGTCACGACGAACTTGCTCTACTCGACGAGCGCAGATTAAAAGCCATGGAACATACTCGAGCCTACCAGAGCAGAATGGCACGAGCATTCGACAAGAAAGTCAAGATACGAGACATCAGAGAAGGCAACTTGGTGCTAAAGGAAAAGCCTCCTACGCAGACCAATCCCCTCGAAAAGTGGGAGCCTACCTGGATAGGACCGTTCGTGGTACAAAGAATCTTCTCCGGAGGAGCCATGAAGCTAGCAGACTTGGACGGAAACCCTTTCATTAACCCCGTGAACGGAAGCAAGCTCCGTTGATACTTCATTTGAGGAAGAGCACGAGTCAACTCACCTTCCCCATACACCGTCCTCTCAGTAAAATTAAAGTGCTAAAAGAGTAATACCCAACTGGATACATTCCCGCTAATGATCCAGGTAAAAAACAGGGTCGCACTTCTTTTGTCTTTGTTTTTCTCAAACTCACCTAAAGTGTCGAACTACGGTGACCTGAGCCCCTTAGTCCAATTGTAAAAGGGGAACGTAGGCAGCCATCATTGGTTCGGTCTAAAAAACAAAAAATTACAATAAGCATCAATTGCTTGTGTTTCGAAAAACTCTTTTCATTTAACCTACAAATTCATAACGGTTAAAACATTCTTTGATGAGTTCAAGCACGGTCAACTCTTGACTCGCTACACGCTAGCAGAACTACAATAAAACATTAATCAATTAATGTCTCTGCAATGACAATGGGTGGATACTCTGGACAGCAAGGTCAACCTAGTTTCCTGTACTTGGTCCTTCATCCTTCTTCCCCTTCCCTTTCCCTCGACGAGTGTTCTTCACCTTCGCAAGAAATATTCCGGTAGGCCTTCTACCTGGCTCAGGGACTCTTCCCGATGCCTCCATCAAGCCTGTGGCTGTCAACGTAGCCCTTTCTCTAGCTCTATCTCGAGCCGCCTCGCTTTGAGCCATCATAATAGTGCTTTGATTGGCCTCCTGATCAGCATTTGTCTCATAATCAGCCATGGCATCGCCAGTACGATTCCCAGGGTTAGCCCTTGCTTCGGCCCTCCTCAAGGTCGAGCTGTCCAGGTGATCAGCACCCAACAGCTCACTCCGCCTCCACAAGATAGCCATCTGTGTCTCCCCTATACACTCTTCGTACTAGTTCAAATCTTGCATCGACAGAACGGTGCCCTCTCTCCCGATGAAGAGAACCCTGGCGGGAAAGGACGTGTATTGCCACCACCGTGTGATCGGCAATAGCGTCGAAGGATCTTCCATCCGCAAAGATCCCACCTCAAAGGTAGCGGCATAACTCAAATCGGTCGGTGGCACCTACTCCGGCCCGTCTTGTCGCGGAACCAACGATGGAATGTAGAAAGGCGTGCGAGACGGCCCGGCACTCGACAACCAACGAGACCCTCCTGAGTGGTCCGACAAGTCTGTAACTTCCGGTGGGGAACCCACCATCGCAAGTGATGCATGCGAGTCCGGCCATCCAGAGCTCCGGCTCGGCACGATCGCCCCCTATCACCGGAGGACGTCGAGAGAAGGACCAAGCGTCACGGGACATTGGCACCTCGGGCATCATCTGCAGCCTCTCCCTCAACCACATGGTAAGCATAGCGGGACTCCCTCCCCACATGTATCGGCTACCAGTCGCCATCCGACCTATGCCCAGGAACGTCTCGCCCAAGACCAACGGCACGATGTCTCCCCCGCTCCGGCACTGCCTCACCAGGTCCAGTACACTGTGATGGCACACACCCAGAGATGTGAATGTGAGCGAGTAGCAATCACGCACGAGCAAACGCGTCCCACGAAAAGACGCTCCCCTCGGCTCAGGCAAATCTTTCGGGCAGTCCCGAAATGTCAACATAATCAGTATCCAGTATCAGCATCCCGTATGCTTCTCTAGTCGAGATACCAAGCAAAGACACTAGCTTCTCAACGGTGGCCATGCCACCAGCATACGGAAGAACTAGCTATTCCGTCTCAGGTCCTCCCAAAATGGCCCGAAAATCTTCGAACGTAGGAGTGACTTCGTTGTATGAAAAGCTGTACACATTCCTCCGTACATCCCAGAAGCGAGACGCGGCTCTCAAAAGATCCCAATCTGGCATGAGCTCCTTCAAAGCCCAAACAGATTTAATCCAAAATGCTTTTGACCTTGAAAAACCCTTTCTTACGCCTCGTGTGGTTCCGTACCCACGGCGAAAGTTGTCCAAATATCGCTCTTGCATCCGAGACGATAACTTGGGAAATGGAGCCATAAAAATGAAGGAATCCTTGGAAGTTTGAGAGAATTCAAATGAATGATAAAAACAATGCGCGGTTCTTAAACAATTGCAAAGCTGAAAGCTGCAATTTAAAGAATCTGGAAATTCACTCCTAGTCCGTGGGACTCCTCTGCAGATTGACTTGGTCAACTCTGCGGCCAGTTGCTCCTAAATTGGAAACATTTCCAAACAACTCCTGTTCATCCTTATGAAACTGCGTCGCCCCTGGTTTCATTCAGCCAATATCAATATCCCTTCCGCCCAGGGCTCGTGCAACGAGTGCAAATAATTAATAATCGGTGCATATAGGCTTAAATTTTGACTGTTCAATTTTTAATGCATTTCTCATTTTATTTATTTTTGATTAACCTACTTCCTTATTTGCCAAAAATAATGAAGGTGATCACGCAGAATAAATGTGCGAGAAGTACGAGTTCCGCCCCACGGGCGCCTTTTTCGAATACAGTTCAAATCAAGTTGTTCCTGACAATACATGCATTTTGTATAAAAAAAGCAAAAAAAAAAAGAGGACTACTCAGGAGTCACGCTCGTCATCCGAGCACTCGGCGTCTTGCTCACATTTGCCGGATCCGTCGCAAACAAGAACTCGCCAAATTCCTCCCGGGCGGGAATATGCGAAAGGCCTCCTCGGCGTATGCGAACTCGAAGACTCTCCTCTCGCGCCCAGAGTGCGCGAGAAGAAGGAGCTCCCAAATCCGGCCATTCCGCCGCGGGCGGCCAAATCCTGTGCAAAGTCATCCCCACCGGTGTGGGAGCGGGCGAATCTCTCGGCCTAGACGGCCCCGCTCACCGGGACATCCACGCTCCTCAGGGAGGCGCACCGCATGAACTCCACGAGCCTCCTAGCGTAGGCGGCCCACCGATCCACCGGCCTCGTAGGCGTCGTTGTACGTACGGCCGGACACTGCCGAACCGGGAAAGTCGTCAAAAGACAAGCGAAAGTACGGATGCAACATTTGCGGAATGCTACTATCAAATGCGAAAAAAAAAAAAGATGCTCACCGAAGCATTGGGGTCGGCCATGTATCGTGGTCTCGGCTCGGCGGGAGCGGGATCACAAGTCGCTACGCGAACCATCCCGGCCCTCGTGCGCCAACCTAGCGCGTGGGACCGGGAGATCTCGGGGACATCACGGGACCTCGCCCTCCCTATCTTTGCACTGTGGGCTCCTCAGCCTCATCCTCAAGAAAGTATCATAGTCGGCCCCCGCTATGATGTACTCGGTATAGAACACGCCCTGTCTATACCTCTCCAACTCATCCATCGGCATCGACAGAGGATCTTTGCATGTGCATAGGAGGATCCACCGGCACCAGGAATGGACCCAGGGCCATGCGACGGGTCACCCGCTCCCCCAGATACATAACGTCGCAATGAAGTCCCACCAGGAGCCTCCTCCGCCGCGTCACCTCGCTAGCGACACAGAACCACGCCATAGTGGAACCGACTCCACCGAGTCAGCCGGATCCTCTCGGAGAACTCCCGGTTCGGTGCCGAGAGACACCTCCTCGTATGACACTCGAGTGCCAACTCTCGACGAGACCGCCTCTTCGCTTTCTTACGCTAAACCGGCATGGCGGGGAACGAGTCGATACGCCTCCTTGATGTCCCAATCCTGCGGGCAGAACACCTCATAGCACCGGACACTTCAAGCGAATGGAAAGTTATGTCGGCTACAAACGAGATACATACGAGTACATGAAAGAGGCAAGGAAGAGAAAAAGACGTAAACTTACATCCGAGACGGGCGTGAAGCGGCTAAAGGAGTGCTCCTCTCCCCGCGAGAACTTTGTCCCGGGGAATGGTAGAGCTCGGCCGGTCCAGCCTCCCCCACGCGAACCCCCTGCGGCATCCGGATGCATCGGCCGACCCGAAGCGAGAGGAAGTGACGGGATGTGTCGAAGTCGGGAACAAAGTCGGCGACAACGCGAACCAAAGGAACCCTCGAGCCGGGCGCTCCGCGGTCATCCTCGGTGATCCATCCAAATAAGCGGCGACACCGCCTCCCGAGATGCCTCTCCATCGGCTTTGCAGAATGCCTAAGCCCTGTCATCGGTAATATCAAAACCCGGCGGCCAGGACAAGCGCTCCGGGGTATAACCATCAACCCACACCAGCGTGTTGCCATAAGTCGGCAACCAAGTGATAGCAACAAAATACGTGGGAGTCACCGTTGCCTCCCCCCATCTGAAATGGAAAGTGTGGGTCGTATCCCACCAATACTCGCTCAGAGCTACATACATGGACCTGGCCCTCGGCGTATCAGCTATCGTAGCTACACGTGCGATGAACCCGGCCCGACCCGGAGTCGAAGCACCGGCTAGTGGACTCCTCTCTCCCTCTCGAGCCACGTCCGGGATGATCCCCCACAATGCTCTCACTGCCTCAAAGGCACCCCGACTCTTCTGGTTGTGAGTATCAACCTCCCCTCGCCCCTACAGGCAAACAAGACAGAAGCAACGTCAAGGAATGCACGAGTGCATGTCAAAAGAATGCAATGCAGATACGGTTCTCATTCATTTCCTACATGTATTTCCATCATTTCGAAAACTCCGTCGAATCCGGAACTTTCAAAACATTTCGAAAACTCCGTCGAATCCGGAACTTTCAAAACATTTCGAAAACTCCATCGAATCCGGAACTTTCAAAACATTTCGGAAACTCCGTCGAATCCGAAACTTTCAGAACATTTCGAAAACTCCGTCGAATCCGGAACATTCAGAACATTTCGAAAACTCCGTCGAATCCAAAACTTTCAAAACATTTCGAAAACTCTGTCGAATCTGGAACTTTCAAAATTCTTTGAAAACTCCGTCGAAACCGGAACTTTCAAATTCTTTTCAAACATTTCGAAAATTTACTCCGTCCCGAATTAAAGCTACTTTAATTTTGGAAAATGCATCTAGACATGGAATTTTGCAACCAAAATTTTTATGTCATCTATCCATGATGTCAATTGAACTACATCCTAGTCAATTTCGACAACGATTCATGGCAAAGTCAAAATCCCCAATTCAAGCACCAAAATCCCTAAGTAAATTCCTAAACAAATTTCTAACATTTAAAGAATGCACATTCTTAAAATTAATGGAATTTGTAGGTAGCTTACTTGTCTTTCGATTCCTCCCTTGGAGTTGTGTCTATCCCTAGCCGGGTAAAACTCCGCCGGATTCAATGGATGAACAATGGTTCAAATGGTCCGAACCAACCGCGTTCTTTCGTCATCGGTCCTTCCATGACGACCCATCGGTTCCCATTCACCTTCCATAGCGATTTTCCTTCACAAATTCGAGCAAACCTTGCAATTTGGGGTGGAAATTTTCTCTCCTCCTCTCTCTCTCTCGTCGGAAAATATGGGGAAGGGGTATGGTTTGCGTCGGACTTGGAGCTGATTTGAATCTGGTCAAATTCGGTCAAGTCCGTGGGACTCTGCTGCAATTTAAAAGATTCCTTCCATTTTAGTCCCTCATTTTTGGCGGTTCCAATTTTACTCCTTTTGGCCCCCAAAAGTGTAAAATTTATTCCCGATTAGTTTTCACTAACGCGCCGAGTCTCCGAACGTTAAATTCCCGATTAGTTTTCACTAACGCCCGTCTCCAGAGATGTTAAATTCCCGATTAGTTTTCACTAACGCCCGTCTCGAATGTTAAATTCCCGGTTAGTTTTCACTAACGCCCGATCTCCAGACGTTAAATTCCCGATTAGTTTTCACTAACGCTCGTCTCCAGACGTTAAATTCCCGATTAGTTTTCACTAACGCCCGTCTCCGCGACGATTCCCGATTAGTTTTCACTAACGCCCGTCTCAGACGTTAAATTCCCGATTGACGTTTGACATTCAAACGCTCAATCATGTCTCCAGGACATTCGATTTACATTTCCGTCTCCAGGCGTTAAATTCAATCCCGATTGGCGTTTGACATTCAAACGCTCAATCATGTCTCCGGACATTCAGGTTACATTTCCGTCTCCAGGCGTTAAATTCAATCCCGGTTGACGTTTGACATTCAAGCGCTCAATCATGTCTCCGGACATTCCGGTTACATTTCCGTCTCCAGGCGTTAAATTTTATCCCGATTGGCGTTTGACATTCGAAGCTCAATCATGTCTCGGACATTCCCATTACATTTCCGTCTCCAGGCGTTAAATTCAATCCCGATTGGCGTTTGCAACGCTCAATCCCTCTTCGGCCATCCTCGTAAAATGTCAGATGGTTTTCACTTCGGCGTGAACATTCATCTCCGGCCGCCGGTCGTAAGCCCGATCGTTCCACCTGCAGCGGCCATCAAGGTAAGCCCGCACCAAACAATCCCTCTTCGGCCCATCCTCGTAAGCTTAGAACACCTTCGTCAGCCCGAGGATTCTAAAGAAGAAATGTCGATCTCCGTACGTGTCGTTAATAACGCTAGTTTAACACAACCCGTTTCCCCTCATTTTACCTCATCCCCGGCGGGATAAACTTCCCTTACAATGAAGCCCGGCCCGTAAAGGCACGAAGCCGTCACACGGGGATAAATGTATCCTCAGCGAAGATTCAGGTTTGAGCGCCGCGCGCCCTCGTCTCGGCATCGCAACTGGTTTGAGCGCACACCGCCCTCGTAAGCTCCAGCAACTCCGGTTTGAGCGCCGCACACGCCCTCGTCGGCATCGCGGACACATCAGGTTTGGCGCCAAATAAGCCCTCGACTCCAGGCACGAACGCCGGTTTGAGGCGCCGGGATGCCCTCGTCGGCGGCGGCTCCGGTTTGAGCGCCACACGCCCCTCGTATGATTCGCAACTTTCAGGTTTGAGGCGCCACACACCCTCGTATGGTATCGGCGGCGCTCCGGTTTGAGGTGCCACATGCCCTCGAAGGTTTCGGGAAGTCCCGGGTTCGGACGCCTTTCCAACAATCTCCATTCGTGCACAGTACCTCGCGAATGGTCTCATTCGGGTTTAGACGCCTCCTAACATGTCTTCGCTCGGGTCAAGGTCCCCACGCGCGGCCCTTGCCCCCTTTCAAACTACGATCGGCTTGATTCCCGCTCGGGATACGTAGGAATCCTTTTCGCTAAGGGTCCAGCCTAGGCCGACCGCCTGTGTCTCTTTCAAAGTAAGGCATCCCGATTTGGATCCTTATCTTTTCAACGACCCCACCTCCTTCGGAAGTGACGTCAGTGAGGGGCTAACCGTAAGTACCCAAATCCGGATCGTCCAAATCCGTCGAGAAAGTTAACCGAAATCCGTTAAGCGGCCCGCTCCAGGTTAACCGGAACTCGTTAAACTCCCCGTTGCTGTGCCAACGAGACGTCTCGGGACTGCCCCGTGCATCCCGACGTCGAACCGTACTTAACACGTGTCATCTCACGTAAAAGTATGGCTTTTCCTGAAAAACGCATTTTCCGGCACTTTCCGGGGGCATTTCGGACATTTTCCTGAATTGTTATTTTAAAAAACGGGACAAACCGGACCAGGGAACGAACTCCCACATGGGTTTGGTGACTCAGAGGGCACGTGGCAGCCATGCCACCTCCCTCTAGTCACTCTTCAATCACAAATCAAGGCCAAAAGACCAAAATACCCCTGATTTGCAAGCCAAGTCCGGCCGGACTCCCTGTGCACATTTTCTGAAATTGCCAGCAAGTCCTTCAAATTCTCAAAATACCACAAAACCCCCTGGATTCAGGCATAGTCCGTCCGGACTCCTACTGCATTTTTCACCTATAAATAGAAATGGCTTTCAAAGCCAAAAGGAGGGAATTTTTACACCAAAAAATCACCACACCCCTCGGCCCAAACTGATTTCACCCCTTCTGAGCTTCCGTTCTTTCCAATATGCATAATTCGAACCATCTAAAACAGGAAGACGTTTTTTGTTTGGATTTGCAGGATCAAAAGCCATGACAAAAAGGACCAAACACTTTGTATCGTCAAGTGAGAAGCTCTGATACCAATTGAAATTGTCACGGCTTGAATCACAAGTGATATCCAAGGTGATAACAGCACCAACGATAGCACTTGGGATGGCACACACACACACTTCGAAAATAAAACAATTTTGTAAAAGAGTTTGCAGCGGAATAAAAACACCAAAATTGTTTTTCTCAAGTTATATAAATATAACTTGAGAGTGCCTCTTAGGCAAGACTTTATAATCACTATGAATGAAGTTACAAAGCCGAAAGTTCCCTATAGCTATATCTATTTTAAGCTCTATGGAACAAGAGATAAAGAACGGAATCCTATCCTAGCCTTCACACACCTTGATACCAAAGTAATCAAGTGCGAAATTACAAGGGAGAAAGGATTAAAAAGAACCAAACAAAGAACTCTATCTCTAAGCTTTTCGAAGGTGTGAATGTGATGAAATAATTGGCATATCTTCAAATAAACCTTCCAAGCTTATTTATAGTCTTCAATTACTTGAAGGCTACTCCAATAACAGCCTTGGGGCTGGTCTTGCACGTGGAGGAAGTGTAGGGAGAGTGGGTGAAGTTGTTTCCACAATTCTAGCTCCCACTTCCTATTTTGTAGCAACCGAGTTGTTTAATCCACAAGCCATGCTTCCACGCCTTGTACTCCTTTGCTTTATCATCCTTGTACTTCTTCTATAACTCAGCAACAACCTTTGACAAAGTCTCCATACGTGTTGTTGTTGTTTGCCAAAGTTACGAATTAATACATAAAATGTATTAATTCTTTTCTTCCAATTTCCACACGTGTCTAGCTCCTTCTTTGATGCTATTGCACCCTGAAATATAACCATAAACCATAGACTATACAGACCATATTAGCACGTTAGTCCATTAAATAACAAACAAGAAATATACAACTATATAATTTTCAGTCCAGGAAATCATCTGCGATATCACCTGGACTTTTGGGAAATCATCTGCGATATCACCTGCAGATTACACTAACAATCTCCCCCTTAGTTGGATATTTCTTTCCAAACTCAATGTCTTTGTCATCTGTAGGATTAGTCTATATACAAATGTCTGAGCATAGAACATAGAATAATATCTCCACAAAAATTAACTCCCCCTTAATCAAGGAGCTAATCCTAAACAATGATTTATCATAATAAACTAATTATTTCAAACTTTAAAAAGTTTTCGAAATAAACTAAGTAACCATTAAAAACCATAACCATTGTAGCAAATATCATCCAAAACTAGCAAAAAAAACATCCTAGCAGATTAAGTTATTTAACAACCCAACTAAAGTGTTTTAGCTAATATAAACAAAATAAACGTAAATTGTTTAAAGAACCACCACCATCACCAAAATAAAAACATTGTTAGTAGGACCACCACAAAAATAGTCACCCATATGATAGCGGCAACATCAACCTTCAGGTTTGTCAACCTTCAGGTTCAGCTTTCTTCTTCTTCAAACTCCTCTTCTTCTTCTCCTTCCTCCTGATCTCCTTCCCTATCACTTCCACCATCACTTGGGCCGGCCGGTGGTAGCACTGCAGTAGCACCGGCTCCAGTTCCAGAAGACGAGATCCTCCCCTGTTTGGGAAGAAATTTCATCAATAAAAGCATACATTACTGCTTAAGCTTAGCCCGTCCCTCGGCAAGTTCTCCTATTGCACTTATTTGTTTGTGCGGGAAGTTGAGAAGCTGTAGCCTTTGGGATTGATGGTCCGAGTTGCCCAAAGATTTATCATGTTGTTCGAATACTTGCGGCATCGGTTCTGCAAAAGTATGAGGGCAACACACTGAAAGCACTTGGGGTATCACGTGAGATAGCGGCTGGGAGGAGCGAGGGTTGATTCATCGATTTGTTCCAAGGAAGATCTTTAGTATACCTTTTGCCTTTTTTCGAGTTGTTGATCAATGGTATAGTACTCGGGTTCGAGTGGTAAAAACATCGGAGGCTTCAATGGGCAAGGATTGAAATACCAAAACTTTGAAGATTAGAGAAGGATAGGGGAAAAAGCTAATGTTCACTTCCTTTTTCTACCCCATGAAGCTAAGTGTTTAAACACTAATCTTCCAAAGTTAATCCTTAAATTTTTACCCAATCTATACAACACATTCGCATGCTCCAATGTCACAATAGGTTCATTAGTTGTAGGAAGCCAATTGAAGATGCACGGTTTGTGTAGTACGGAATAGAGAGAAGATAATCTAGAAGCATGAAGTTTCTCTTTCAAAGGCCAAGGCTGCAGTTTGTTGTGAGTGAGCAATTTTACCATTTCATCTCTATTGACCCTAATGCTCTCATCATCTATATTAGGGAGGCCTAAAACTTTGTTGATTAGGGCTGGAGTAAAAGAATAGACTCTTCCCCTAACAAACACTTTTCCATATTTAGCAGACCCTTCATCATCCAAGTGAGCATGCAAATTGGCAAAGAAATTGCGAATGACACTCTCAACAAAAGCGATGCATGATTATTAGCATTAATAAAATTCCTGTCCTTTAAAAAGCTGAACCACTCCTTCCTTTTCCAAGTGACCCTCATCAATGTGCTTCTCTTTTAAAATTCTCTTACTCGGACTATTCAACCAAAGTTCCATATTTTCCTTTTTATAATATTCCAAAGTAAGAAAAGGTTTTGGAAAAGCTTTATCCTCTTCGGTTTGAGTAACCTCATCACGAATTATCACTAGAGGAATGTTTAGGAACGAGAAGAGGGGGCAAGTGTTACCTCGGATGATATCCTCTTCTTGCTAGCACTTACGGTAGCACTCACGCTTTGCCCTTGGCCTTCTTTTCGATAATCGGAGAGGGTCTCCTCTTCATCACCATCTACCCAAGCATCAAATGAGTCCACGAAGGCTCCTTTTCCTTGTTTGCTTCAAAGTTCTCGTCACTCACATGGGGTGAGGACACATCAATAGAGCTTTACGAGACTTCAATTTGGATCAAGAGAGGTATTTGAAGTTGCCTTGGACTGATTGATCTAATGCGGTTGGAAGACCTCCTTTTTGCGATTTGGGGAGACTGGCTTGGCGGTTGGGGCTTTCCTCTTCCTTTTTGGCTCGGCGGGGATGAGAGTCACTTTAGGAATGCCTTGATCAAACGAGGTAATGGGGCCGGAGGTAGGAACAATCGCCATTGTTGGTGGAGAAGAGCTTGGAGTGATCATTGGGGAAGTTTCCATGGCCACGCGAGATGCCACGGATGGAGCAATGCTAGGTGAGATGTCCATTTGGTCCGTGTGGGAAGGTTCGGTACTAGCTTTGGATGGAGATGCCATGGAGATATGAGGGAATTTTGGAACGAATTTTTTGACCTAGGTTGAGAAGGGAAGAAGACGCTGGAATGGGGGTTTAAAGAGGTAGAGGGAGTAACGGTAAGAGAGAGATAATAGGAGAGTTAGAGAAAAATTAGGAATTTAAGAGAGAGAGACGGTGAGGGAACAAAAAATTAATTTGATTAGACAACCCCATCCCATCTAAACTCCTAAAAACCCTCACTTTTAACCCTATCCACTCATTAACAATAAACCCTAACCACACAAATTTTTAAAACCCCAACCAACTTAAGGATAAAACACGGTTGAAAAATTTAAAATAAATGTGTTTTTTTTTTAAGTAAAAACGTAAAAAACAAAAAAAAATAAGTAAACTAAATAATTTGTAACTAAACCAAAACAATATATGCACAAATAAAAATAAATATGGGTTAGTTACTTAATTAAGTTTACCAAAAATAAAGGAAACTTGTTGAAGACGTTTTCAAAATCGTAAACTCTTTAATTAAAAAGACTTTCAGATTTTGAGAAATTAATCAACAATATTTCGAAAATAATAAAAAAAACTAATATAGCACACACTAATGTGTTAAGGCAATGATGGCAACACGTAGGATAACACATATGATATAAAACCCCTTGATAAATAATTTTCAGTTTCAAACACTTGAGGCATAATAAGCTTAGCCTTTTTAGACACTTCAGGCATAACAAGCTGAGCATTTTCATGCACTTTAGGCATTATATGTCTATATATATATTTTTAAGTACATTGCTTGTTAAACACGTCTCAATACACTTCTTTAAACAAGAAAGCATCGTAGTAACGAGCTCCGTGCTTCAAGTTATATTTCAAGTGTAGAGACCAAGTGATCTATGCCTTTCAAGTAGGGTACTGCTTGTAGTGGCGAACTCCATGTCCCTAATACTTAGCATACATCACCTCATACATTCTCATTGGCAAGAGTACATCGTTGCAGCGAACACCGTGCCCCGAGCTCGAGAGAATAGTATGGATAAATGCCTTTGTCTTTTATTTATCAAAAAGAAAATATTAGTGACTTTGTCACTTTAAGCATATGAAGGGGAATGATATCAGACGTGCTAACCTAAATAATAACCTACCATAACAAAAGGTCGGCATGTGCCACGGTTAGAACTAAGCTAACAGATTAAACAAATAATAAAGCATTTTTTTTTAAGTAAATAACCAAAGAAAAAATACACTAATATACAAGTGTTACCCTAAGTGATAACATCACACTGGGGTAGCACGAGACGAACAGAACTCGGAGATTACAAAGACCAAGAGATCTTTTCAAACTAGAAAATCTCTCGTGGTCTAAGGCCTTGGTAAAGATGTCGGCCGAGTTGATACTTAGTATCAATATGATCAATGTTAATTAGGCCTTTATCTACCATATCTCTAAGAAAATGATGACGTATGTCAATGTGTTTGGTACGGGAATGTTGAACTGGGTTTTTGAAATGTTGATAGCACTCGAGGTTATCACGGTACATAGTCAAAGAATTACTCTCTAGGCCATAGTCATCTAACATATGTTTTAGCCAAATAAGTTGTGAACAACAACTACCAGGTGCAACATACTCGGACTCAGTTTGTGGAGAGAGAAACACAATTTTGTTTACGACTATACCATGAAACTAAATTGTTGCCCAAGTAAAAACACCCCCACTAGTACTCTTCCTATCATCCATATCCCCGCCCAATCCGAGTCACTAAAGCCAACCAAATTGGTATTAGTATCCTTACTAAACCAAATCCCTAATTCACTTGTTCTGAAACATATTTAATTATCTTCTTGACAGAATTAAGGTGAGAGACTTTAGGATTGGCTTGATAACGTGCACAAACACACACGCTGAACATGATATCAGGACGACTAGAAGTGAGATAGAGAAGGCTACCTATCATTGAACGATAAAGAGTAGGATCAACATCCTCACCTACTTGATCTCTACCAAGTTTGAGAGAAGAACACATGGGGATTTTTGAACTTTTTGCTCCTTCCAACCCAAACCTTTTTACTAGGCTCTTTGCATACTTGCTTTGTGAAATGAATATTCCTTCATTTGATTGTTTCACCTGCAAGCCTAGAAAGAATGTTAACTCTCCAATCATGCTCATTTCAAATGTTGATGTCATAGCTTCTACAAAATCTTTTAAACATGTTTGAGAAGTAGAGCCATAGACTATGTCATCAACATAGATTTGAACAATGACTATTTCTTTGCCATGCCTTAGGATAAATAAGGTCCTATCTGCTTCACCTCTTGTAAAGCCATATTCAAGTAAAAAAGAGGTTAAGCGACCATACCATGCACGTGGAGCTTGTTTCAAGCCATATAAGGCTTTATCAAGTCTATATACATGGTTTGGTAGATGAGGATCTTCAAATCCTTTTGGTTGTTCAACAAAAACTTCTTCTTTTAAATAACCATTTAAAAAGGCGGCTTTAACATCCATTTGAAACAAAGTAATTTTTAGAAAACAAGCTATAGCCAAGAGGAGTCTTATAGATTCTATTCTAGCAACGGGAGCAAAGGTCTCATCAAAGTCAACACCTTCAATTTGGGTGTAACCTTGTGCTACGAGACGAGCTTTGTTCCTAACAATATTTCCTTGCTCATCTGATTTGTTTTTGAAAATCCATTTAGTACCAATAACATTTGTATTACTAGGACGTGGTACTAAACACCAAACTTCATTACGAGCAAATTGTTCAAGTTCCTCTTGCATGGCATGTATCCAAAAATTATCTTTTAAAGCTTCAGAAATATTTTTGGGTTCTAAAGAAGAAACAAAACAGGAATATTTTACCTTGTGGTATGTGGTGGACATACACACATACCTTGCCATTTCACGGTCACTAAAATGTCCTTTGTTCCTTGTTCGTACCCCTTCACTAGCTTCTCCAATAATTTGAGAGGAAGGATGGTCTCTTCTGATCCTAGGCGGTGGATCCCTTCTCAAATCTTCATGCACATGAGCATCATCATCTGATTTGTTCATCCTTTTCGATTCTTTGGATTGGTCTTGGGTGATACCGGAGATGCTATCCCTTCGGTGGCAACACTTGGGCCAGCACACTGGGGTATCACTTACTTGATTTTGATTCTCCAGTTCTTCCGGCAATATTAATGGAGATTCCTGGACTCCATCACCTGTAACACTTGCTAAATCATCAAAAACAACGTTAATTGATTCTGAATGGTTTTTAACCTAAGGTTATAAACCCTATATGCTCGACTGTCCTGAGCATACCCAAGAAATATAGCCTTATCACTTTTAGAGTCAAATTTAGCTAAGTAATCCCGATCATTTAGAACATAACACACACACCCAAATGTATGAAAATAATGAACCTTTGGTATCCTACCATTCAAAATTTCATAAGGTGTCATTCTAGTACCAGGTCTTAGAAAAACCCTATTGGCCGTGTGGCACGCTGTGTTTAAGGCCTCGGCCCAAAATCTCTTTGAAATTCTTTTTGAAAACAACATCACACGTGCCATCTCAAGTAAGGTCCTATTTTTCCTTTCAGCCACCCCATTTTGTTGAGGTGTTTTAGGAGCAGAAAACTCATGTTTAATTCCTTTTAATTCACAAAAAGTAAAGAACAATGAATTATCAAACTCCGTTCCATGATCGGACCTTATTCGCATGATAAGAGCGAAAACATGTTTTTGATTTTAGCATGTAAGACTTTAAACTTTTCAAAAGTTTCGATTTTTCTTTCAAAAAATATACCCAAGTAAATCTAGAAAAATCATCAACTATTACAAAAGTATATTTCTTACCTCCTAAGCTGTCTACCTCAAGCTGGACCCATTAAATCCATATGCATTAATTGAAAACGGTGCGTTGTCCCAGAATACTCCTCATTATGTTGGGTAGCACTATGGGTAGCACGTGTTTGTTTACCTTTTAAACAATCTTCACATATGATTTTTGTACTAATGTCCGAGACTAGGTATACCTCTTATAGCTTCGGCATTTATGAGTTTCACAATGTTACGAAAATGGACATGACCCAACTTTTGATGCCACAAGGTAGCATCATCAACCCTCACAGTAATGACACACTTGTTTATCCTCAACAAGGTAGCAGGTTATTACTTGACCTAGTACCGGTCATAACACACCAGTTATTGGTACAATCAAAAACTTCACAAGTGTTTTTATTGAATTTTACTTCAAGGTTGTCATCGCAAAGTTGGCTAATACTAATTAAATTAGTTACCATCCATCAACATGCAAAACATTTTTCAAAGCAGGAAATCCGTGCACATTCAATACACCTTTTCCTACTATATTACTCTTGCCACCACCACCATATGTTACACTACCACCTTGAATAGGTTCATATTCCTTTAAAAACATTTTTGTTCCAGTCATATGACGAGAACAACCACTATCAAAATACCATGAACCTTCAACATTAGTTTTTAAGGCAGTGCATACAACATCACATATCAGATTAGACTTAGGTTTCCACACTTTTCTACTTTGATAATTTTTCACAGTGATATCTGACATGCTAGGTAGCACTTCAGGTATCACACAGGAACTGGACTGTTTCTTTAGGAGAGTTTTACAATCATTTTTCAAATTTCCAGTAGAGTAACAGTAGTTACATATTTTTACCTTGTCAGAAGACTTATCAGAAGATATAAGTTCAACATGATCTCTTTCTTTAACAAAAATTAACTTATCTTCTGTATTAGACAAAGTAGAAGTAATAGCATTCAAAGACTCTTGAAAACCCATACCTGCCTTGAGTGGTTTAGACAACCCAAGAATTGCATCTAACTTGGTAGAACTCGTGTTGAGTTTCTTGAACGTTGTCTCGGCAAGAGTAAGCTTGCTCTTGACTTTATCCAGCTCCACATCCTTCTTTGTGAGTTGAACTTCCAATCTAGTCAAGCCATCAGTTAGATCTTGAACCTCTTTGGACAGTGAGATCACCTTCTTATTCTCTTTCTTTCATTCGTCCACCAATTCTTTGCAAAGGTTCTTAAGACCACAAATGAGTTCATCCTTGCCGAACTCCTTCTCCTCTTGTGAACTACACTGCATCCATGTTAACAGAACTCCACAAAACAAACGACATTTATCAAATTTAAATGCGTATGCACTGTTGGATGATATCTCGGGTGTTATCCCACTTTGGATATCACTGGGGTATCAATGACGAGAATCCGAGTCACGCTTGTGACCACCATTCTTTGTTTGATACGAATCTTGATTGATTGGTCTCCTCATCCTCATTGTCATTTGAGAGAAACCCATGGGTTCTTTCCCATCTTCCTTAGAGTGTTAGCACACTCATTTGAGTAATGACCCCATCGAGCAAGCATGACATTGGATTGATTCAAGGTATTTTGGATCAGATCTGGATTGATGCTGACGATGCTCTCCTTATGGGACCACCTTTACGAGTAGATGGAAATGTCCTCTTGGGCATTGAATTGTACACCTTGGCTTGTTGCTCTTTAGCCTTCACCTGCACATTTTCTTTGTTAAATTTTCTCACCATTGAGTTATATTTCTGGTAAGTAAGGCAACACGGCATCTTCACCTAATTCCTCAAAAATTTCGTCATCCTCATTAGTTGAACCACTAGAGGATTGAACTTTTAAAGCAACACTCTTGCCTTTAGAGGCTTCACTTTGCTCGGCAAGGTTTGATTCAAAATTTTTAAAATGCTCATTAAGGAATTGATGTTCATAGTAGAAAGATTGTGAGCCTCTTCTATAGATGAAACCTTAATATTAAAACGCTCAGGGAGAGTTCTAATAGCCTTTGAAACCAATTGTTTGTTTGTAAAAGGTTCACCTAAAAGTTGACACTCATTAGCAATGTCAAACAATTTTTCAAAATAAGAGGAAATGGTATCACTTTCACCCATTCTCAACCTTTCAAATTTGCCGATAAGACCTCTAAGTTTGTTTTCACGCACACTAGAATCACCTTCACAAAACCTTTGTAAAATATCCCAAGCTTCTTGGTGTGGAACTATTTTGAACAAGTTTAAAAATATGCATGTCAACCCACTCAAAGATAGCATTAAGAGCTTTCTCATTATAGTTAGCAGGGTGATCTCTTCATTAGTCCACTCACCTTCGGGTTTAACACGAACATCACCATCCTCATCGGGAGGTAATAGTGGAAGAGAGTACCCATGAACTATAGATCGCCATGCTCGAAGATCAATTGATTTGATATGCGAGCGAAGGCGAATTTTCCAATATGCATAATTCGAACCATCTAAAACAGGAAGACGTTTTTTGTTTGGATTTGCAGGATCAAAAGCCATGACAAAAATGACCAAACACTTTGTATCGTCAAGTGAGAAGCTCTGATACCAATTGAAATTGTCACGGCTTGAATCACAAGTGATATCCAAGGTGATAACAGCACCAACGATAGCACTTGGGATGGCACACACACACACTTCGAAAATAAAACAATTTTGTAAAAGAGTTTGCAGCGGAATAAAAACACCAAAATTGTTTTTCTCAAGTTATATAAATATAACTTGAGAGTGCCTCTTAGGCAAGACTTTATAATCACTATGAATGAAGTTACAAAGCCGAAAGTTCCCTATAGCTATATCTATTTTAAGCTCTATGGAACAAGAGATAAAGAACGGAATCCTATCCTAGCCTTCACACACCTTGATACCAAAGTAATCAAGTGCGAAATTACAAGGGAGAAAGGATTAAAAAGAACCAAACAAAGAACTCTATCTCTAAGCTTTTCGAAGGTGTGAATGTGATGAAATAATTGGCATATCTTCAAATAAACCTTCCAAGCTTATTTATAGTCTTCAATTACTTGAAGGCTACTCCAATAACAGCCTTGGGGCTGGTCTTGCACGTGGAGGAAGTGTAGGGAGAGTGGGTGAAGTTGTTTCCACAATTCTAGCTCCCACTTCCTATTTTGCTTAACAGCAAGAAGTTGTTTAATCCACAAGCCATGCTTCCACGCCTTGTACTCCTTTGCTTTATCATCCTTGTACTTCTTCTATAACTCAGCAACAACCTTTGACAAAGTCTCCATACGTGTTGTTGTTGTTTGCCAAAGTTACGAATTAATACATAAAATGTATTAATTCTTTTCTTCCAATTTCCACACGTGTCTAGCTCCTTCTTTGATGCTATTGCACCCTGAAATATAACCATAAACCATAGACTATACAGACCATATTAGCACGTTAGTCCATTAAATAACAAACAAGAAATATACAACTATATAATTTTCAGTCCAGGAAATCATCTGCGATATCACTTGGACTTTTGGGAAATCATCTGCGATATCACCTGCAGATTACACTAACAGATACGTTTTAGCCCCTCGATCCTCTTCTCTTTCCGTAAGAGAAGTAATCACGGGTTAAAACGGCGTTCCGACCCCGTTCCGTTTACTTTTATGTCATTTACCAATTCCGGATCGATCGATCCGTTGATCATTATTTAATTTCCGTCATTTACAAATCCGAGCCGTTTGGCCTCGTTGATCGTCATTTACAAATCCGAGTCGATTGGCCTCGTTGATCGTCATTTACGATTCCAGATCGTTTGATTCCATTGACACTGCTTTAAATACTGTCATTTACAAGTCCGACCCGTTTGGATCGTGATAGTATTTACTTTTCAAAGTCCGAGTCGCAACCCAATTCGTTGATCGCATATCATTTAATACGCATTTTTCCCGTAAAAAATCGTTAACAATGTAATGCCCGGTTCAAAACCGGAGTTCGTCCGTCGAACTCTCTTTCAAAACTCGCGACATGACGTTTGGCTTCCAAACGCTCATCTTCAAACTAAAAGCCGCCATTTGACATTTCAAATCATTTAATACGCATTTTTTCCCCGTAAAAATCGTTAACAATGACATTCCCGGTTCAAAAAACCGGAGTTCGACCTTCGAACTCCTTTTCAACTCAAAGTCGACGTTTGCCACGCAAACGCTCATTTCAAACTCAAAATCGACGTTTGCCACGCAACGCTCATTTCAAACTCAAAATCGACGCGTTTGCCAATGGCGCTCATTTAGATCTCAAAATCGACGTTTGCCACGCAAACGCTCATTTCAACTCAAAACCGACGTTTGTCATTCAAACGCTCGTCTTTTCAAACAAAGTCACCTAATCAACGTTTGACATACAAACCAAGATTAAGCTTGTCATTCAAGCCCCCATTTCAAAACACACACACACACACGATTTCGAGAAAGGTAGAAAGACTCGTCATGCGAGGCGTTTCGGGCGATCTCGTAATACTCTACCCGAAACGTAACGTGACCTCCGAATTTAACAATCTCTGGTCCTAAAAGCTTTTTACTCGTTTTTGCTGCCAATAAAAATGATCCCCATTTTCAAAGCTTTTTCCTAAGTTTTTGCTACCAATAAAAACGACACCATTTTCAATAGCCGTTTCTCAACGTTTGGGCTCAAAATACAAAAACCGCGTGGCGACTCCTCATTTTTTCCTTCCCATGAAGCGAGGTCTCAGACACCAACCCTCCGCGAAAGACAACCGCGTTTCGCGCGGGGCGCGAAATCCCGGGTAATTTCACATGGCGTCCACTTCTTCTTCGGCGAAGTCTCTGCTAAATGCCACTGCTGCGGATAATGTTAATGAGCCTCAATCAGTCCGTCCAATCGACGTTGGCTCTCTAGGTACTCAGTCAACGGCCATTGATGTTGAAAATCAAGAAGTAATCACTGCTGTTCAGGCGGCCCGTCTCCTTCCATTGTCGGGCACTCGCCGCTCTAATCAGATGATTGACTCCGGTAAATCGGCTCTATTTCAAAGGGGGAAACATGCTTCCTCTACGAAAAAGGGCTCTAGGGTTTCGAACCCTCCAAAATCGAAGGCCACCGGTGCAAGGAGAAAGCTTGTTCTGCATGACTCCTCTGAAGAGGAGGATCTCCCTCAAGATGCATCACCAACTGCTGGGTTCAATGAAGACGATCAGCTGCTCATCACGCTGATCAAAAAGAAATCCCCGGAGAAAAAGCAACCTCCGGCTAGGGTTCAGGCCAAATCTTCGTCTAGGGTTTCGTTGTCTCCTTCGACTAGTTTTCAGAAGGAGATGAGTTCGAAGAGAGTAACAAGAAGCTCCTCAAGGGTTGAAGCTGCGACTGGTATGGCTGAAGAAGGTTCATCATCTCTGCCTGATGATTCAAGTGATGCAACTGCATCCATAGGGTCGGAAGATACTCTCAGTATCTCTGAGATTTGCAGCCACAAGAAACCAAGAATGTCCTCTCCTGTGCAACCAGCTGCACTAACTGTTGTGCACACAACTGATCACGCAAGTGGCAGTAGGTCCATCTCTAAATCAGTTACTAGAAAGCGTAAGTCCTCTGTTCATGTTCCGAATTCTCCTTATGGTCTAAATGCTAAATACAGTTCACTGTTTTATTCATCTGAGGCTAAGAGCCGGTTTTCGATAAATTTTCATATAGGGTTTGTGATTGAAAAAATAGGAATATGGAGGTGTTTGAATATCTTGGGATAGTTGATTTCTTTACAAAGAGGTATTTGGATAATTCTTTAGACTTCCCTGCTCCCTATTCTAGGTCACTTATGTTAGAGTTTTATGCAAACCTAACCCACGACATTGCTCTTAAGAGATCCCCAAACTTTGGGAGAGTGTTTGTGAGGGATGTAGAGGTTGATTTCTGTCCCACTAGGATCAATGCTTTTTTGTGTACCCCTGATTTCCCTCTCGAGAAATTACCCTCCAACATTGATGAGGTCGCTGACCGTCACTGGGAGGGGGAGGGTAACTAAGTGGACTGCTGGTTTTAGGACCACCCTTCTATCCAAATTAATTGTGTTTTTGCATCATGTGATGAGGACAAACTGGTTTACCACCTCACACTCCTCATACATTTACTAAGGATCAAATTATGTTTTTGTTTCGAATTGCTGAGGACAAGTTCAATTTGGGGAAGGTTATTTTTGACACCATTTTGAGTTTTGCTGAAGACACCAATACTTCCTATTCTCTTCCTCACCAAAGCCTAATCTATGCCATGTTAAAGGATCAAGGGGTGGAAGATATTCCTGAGGGCAGCCTCTCCATCATTTACGAGCAGGTTTAGAATTCCCAAAACCATAAATGATCCTTCTAGGGTTGATGATTTTGGGAAGTTTGGTATTGTTCCTCCTCCTACTGCTGCTGTGCAATCCTCTGTTCGTCCAGTTGTGCACACATGCGTACACTGATTTCAGGCTACTTCTGCTCGCTTCGATTCCAGTTCAATTCGGGGTCAAATAGCTCTGTTTAGAGCTCAAATTATCTCCCACAGAGCGGATATTGAGAGTAAACATGTCCTTATTTCAACCTGCAAGGCTGATATTAAAGGAAAACAGCTTCTTATAGCCGGATTGGAAAAAAGCATTGTTGATTTAGAAGCAGTTCTTGGTGGTTCCTCTCAAAAAGGGGGAGATGATACAGATGCGGGGAGGCGATGCGGGGAGGCGATACAGGGGAGTTACAGTCTGCGGAACTTGGAGATGATGATCTGCAGTTTGACATAGAAGAAGATGTTGAAGACGCAGTGAACTATGCGGCTCGTTTGGACTTTGAGTTGGATACACTTGGAGAAGATACTTTTGGTGATATGTGAGATATTTGAAAACATTTGGTTTACTGTTTTGGTCTGTAATAACTTTGAAACTCTGAATTTCTTAGTGGTAGAATATTGGGTATTTTTTTGAATTGTAGTATTAACCATTTGTTTTGCAGGTTTTGATCCGAACCACAAAGATAGGGGGAGATTGAAATAGTATGAAAATACTCTTTGGTTTTTCCTAATATCTTTGTGTCTCAGATATTTAAGTTATAAATATAATTTTTGTAAATAAATAGATTAGGAATAATTGTGAATATTTTTCTAACAATTAACGTTGCTTTGTTTAGTTAGTGTTTGAGTTATTTTAGGTAATCTATCAATGATGGACTGATTGAGAAGATAAAGGATGGCACCTAGGATTTCGGATATCAAGGAATGATTGACTCCTTGCCAAACTAGGAGTCAATGGCTTATAAAAGGAAGACGGCATCTCCTTCAGTCTTTACCGATTTTCAGAGAATTTCACAAAGCTTCATTGAGTGATTCATCATTGAGTGAATTGTGTTTGTTCCTTGAAAAACCGAGAGTGTTTTAGTCAAGGTTGTTTATTGTTTGATAGGGTTCATAGTCTTGAACCTAGTTTGGTCTTTTGTGTTTCATTTCCTTTTCATTGTATGAGTTTGTTATACAACTTGTATTCATATCAAGTTGTAGTTTTATGAAAAGTTTTCAGCAAAAAGTTTCTTGCTGAAGTTTTAATTGCGCTGCAATTTACATTCTGTTAGTTATCTTTATATTTTCTGGAAATTAGTTGTTTAGTCTGTTGTGTTGACACTTGTGTGCACAACTGTACACACAAGTCTGTCCACAACTCTGATAAGTCCTAGCTACAAGACTTTCATAAATGACAATCATATGTGCACATTTATTGTCATTCAACACAATCCCGTCCATTAGTTTTACAAATATAAAGATTAAAGGAGCTATCGTTGTAATTGATTCGCAACTAAACCCACAATAATTACACACACATATATATATATCCAACTAAACGACATAAATTAAATGTAGATGTGTAGCATGAAAAATTAATATATATATATATATATATATATATATATATATATATATATATAAATAATAAACGTATATATATTCTTTCAACTAGTCCTATTTAAACCAAATGAGATCAATAATTAATAGAAAAATAATTAACATGAAAGTGCAACACAAACTCCCACTATATTAAATGTTATCAAAAGTTGTACACCCATATGAGCAAAGATGCTCGTGAAACACTAAAGAAGATAACACTTTATTAAACGGATCCATCTAAGCATGGAAATTTGTTTATATAAGTTGTATTTTTATTTGTTCATTTCTTACTCGTTCTCTTACAAAAATAAACTTAATATCTATATGCTTGGATTTCGATTAACTCTTATTGTTGTTAGAGTACAAAAGCTATCGCCCGATTGTCACAATATATCTTGAGTGGTCTCTTGATACCATCGATAATTCGCGATCCTTAATAAAATTGCGCAACCATATAGCTTGATTAGATGCTTCGTGAACTCCTCCAAGATATTGCTCCATCGAGTAATGTGAAGACATAACCGAGATGTCGACTTTCGACTATCTTGGCATCCAAAGCAAAATCAAAATCGGAATACCCAACGATCTCAAGATGATCCGATTTTGAATATGTAAGCATGCAATCCTTAGTGTTTTGTAGATATCTCATCACTCTTTTGGCTGCAATCCAATGTTCTCTCCCTGGATTGCTTTGGTATTTATCAAGCATTCCAATAATAAATGCAAGGTTTGACGAGTACAGACTTGCGCATACATTAAGCTTTCTACTGCTGATGCATAATGGATATATTTCATATACTTGGATTCTATATTATTTTTAGGATATTGCTTTAAACTGAATTTATCTCCTTTAGAAACATGGGTGTCATGTGGTTTACAATTTTCCATGCCAAACCTTTGTAATACCTTTTCTATATAGCCCTTTTGTGATAATCCTAAAATGCCTCGTGAACGATCACGATGAATTTAGTTTCCCAATACAAAAGATGCCTCACCAAGATCTTTCATTTCATGTTTGTTTGAAAGAAATTTCTTAGTTTCTTTAAGAAGGTATTTATCATTATAGCAAGTAAAATATCATCCACATATAAAACCAAAAATATAAATCTACCCCCACTGAACTTATGGTATACACAATCTTCAGCAAGATTCGTTTCAAAATCAAATGAAAGATTTACTTGATTGAATTTTAAGTACCATTGACGAGAAGCTTGCTTGAGCCCATAAATGGATTCTTATATTTACAAACTAATTGATTAGTTTGATCTAAATCAGTCACCATTTCTGGTTTCTTCATATAGATAGTTTCCTCAATGTCTCCATTGAGGAAAGTTGTCTTTACATCCATTTGATGAAGCTCAAGATCAAAATGTAATATAAGTGCCATAATGATCCTAAAAGAGTTTTTAGACGATACCGGAGAAAATGTTTCAATCAATGCCTTCTTTTTGAGTGAATCCCTTAGCAACAAGACGAGCTGTATATCTTTCCACATTACCTTGTGAATCCCTTTTGGTCTTAAAGATCCATTTACATCCGTTGGGTTTCACATTTTTAGGTAATGGAATAAGATCCCAAACGTCATTGTCTTTGATGGATTTTAACTCTTCATTTATGGCATCGATCCATTTATGAGAATTTGGACTATTAATGGCTTCATGGAAGGTGAGCGGTTCATCTCCCACTAAGTCTAAGTGGTCCTCATTCTCGGCAAGATACACATCATAATCAGCGAGAATCACACTCCTTCTTACTCTATTAGATATTCTTAAGGGCACCGGTTCTTCTTGATTTTAAGGTTGTTGAATTTGATCCTCATTAACAACATTTCATGTTGTTTGATAGGAGGTTCTATATAGTTTTGAATTATATGTTCTTGTTGAATTTCAGGTACAAGTACTTGATTTCCAATAGGAACTATAGGAAGAGGTATAAAAATGAATTCCTCTTCCTCTTCCTCTTCAAATTCAAAACTATTCCTAATTTCCTCTCTAAATTTAACATCCTCAAAGAACCT